>JANIIA010000192.1:24719824-24739298 GCA_027478495.1 Erythroxylum alaternifolium
AAGAGTTTAAAGCGTTTAAAAAAAATTTATACCGACTTTTGTTTAGTGAAGTGATGTGACACGCCACCCTCGCGGGGAACGGATTCGGGTATCACTGTCGATATCGGGTTCGGGTCCAGCGGGAGTGGGGTGTTACATCCACGTTACCTTTGCTTATAGTCAAATGCTTCTTTAATATAGTGATTCTCTCACCTTTCAAATGTTTATTGTAATATAAATAGATGGTATGATTCTTCATTCTAGGAATTAATCTAGTATGAGCCCAAGTTGAATTATTGAATTTTCTTAAATTTGAAGCGACTGAATCATCAGGAGTACTTAAATTTTCCTTCTTTTATCTATAAAATAAATAGATTTATATCAAAATTAAATTAATAATGTAGAGAAAACAATTTGAATGTGGAATAGATATGTTAAAAAGTCAAATTAATCATTCCAAAATTCAAACTGTAACAGTCTAACACTCAATAGATAGAATGACTTATATCTAAGGACATAAAATAGATAACTCCATAATGAAATATCCCTAAGCTTCACAAAAAAGCTACCTGTAATTTCCTAGTTCAATTATTGTACTATGTAATGTGTTGCACATCCATTTTATGGACTATGCTCTATTATGGTATAATAGAGTAATATAAGTATTTAAATGTATTTTTAAAGTTATAACGGAGATCACGGATAAACTAGAGATAGTTCTGGACTCGATCGAAAATTTCTTAAATTTTTTTCAAAAACTTAGAAAAGCCACGAAATGAGTCTAAACGAGCTTTACAAGCCCCAAAATGTGCTTTGGAGATTTATGTGACACTTTTGAATGAAATCTGGACGATTTCGGTGACATTTAGTGATTTTCGGACTCAATATGAAAATTCTTTTAGGCAACTGAAAAGCTATTGAATAATTTCAAAATATGATGAAAAACTCCAAAATTAGGATTGGAGTCTGTAGGAACTAAAACGGGTCAAAACGGAGGCTGTTTGAATAGAATTTGGGTAATATGAAATTATTGGACTAAAATGTCCTTTTTGGAAAATAATGGATATTGATGATTTTAAACTTATTCAAAAAAAATTTTAGGCATCCAATCAATAAGAATTGACCCTAATTAAAGTATTTCATGATGAATATGAAAATAAGATGATTGAGGAATGTTTTTGAGATTTAATTCGATTAGTTGGTGA
Source organism: Erythroxylum alaternifolium (assembly GCA_027478495.1). Taxonomy (NCBI): domain Eukaryota; kingdom Viridiplantae; phylum Streptophyta; class Magnoliopsida; order Malpighiales; family Erythroxylaceae; genus Erythroxylum; species Erythroxylum alaternifolium. The sequence goes on from JANIIA010000192.1 coordinate 24,721,009, forward strand.
ATTAAACTTATTAGGGGCAATTTGGTCTTTTTGTATAAAATAGTGTAAGTGGATTAGTGAGTCACACCTATTGACCAATTAGAAGCTTTCTTAAGGGTTAAGCATGATTAATTGAATGGTGATGAGTCATTAAAAAAATGACCAATTAGAAGATGTCATGTGTAATGCACTAAAGGATATTAAAGGAGTAAAGTAAGGCCAATTACTTCCTTCTTTCAACATAAACATGAGAGTGAAACAAAAGAAGAAAAAAAAGTGAAGAAAGTGTTGGGCCCGAGTCTCGGTTTCAATATTTCCTGGTGACAGTACGTTAGGGTTGGGTGACTAAAAAAATAAAAAGAAGTCACAATTAACATCAAATAATAAAAGAAGTCACGGTTGGGAGTAAAACAAATAAATGAATCTTTAATAATAAATGAAGTCACGATGGTGACTTAATAAAGGGTGTTAATAATAATAAAAAGGAAAAAGTCATGGTTGGAAGTAAAAAAAAAAGAACCTTTAATAATAAATGAAGTCATGGTGGTGACTTCATAAAGGGTGTTAATAATAATAAAAAGGAAAAAGTCACAGTCATGACTTAAAAGGTCACGACTGTGCAAGAGAAGTCACAGCTGTGCAAAAGGAGTCACGGCCGTGCTTCTCAATAGGAGAGAGATGCTCGCGATCATGTACAAGTACGATCGTGCATGAAGGGCTCGGGCACAATCATACACATTCGTGCACTCCCTTTTAAAAATGAGGGTCAAACACGAATACACGATCGTGTAACCCTATTAAACAAGGGGTTGGTCACGATCGTGCACACACATATTTGTAAAGCTCATATCTCTCAATTATGATGTCCAAAAATTGCAAACTTTATGTCGTTGGAAAGCTAATAGAATAAGTTACAACTTTCATGAAGACAATTTTGTCTAATTCTACCTATATCAATATAGTTTATTCATGGAAGTTAGGACACAATTTTTGTCTCCCTTTTTCTCTACTGCCTATTATACATTTTCACAAAACCAAAAGACCCGAATCCAACAAGCACAAGTCATACATACAAAACTCCTAACATAACAGACTCCTAACACAACCATTTATTTAAGAACAATCAATCCAAAAGCCATCAAACAACTCACAATTTTATTCCCAACCGAAATTAACAGCTTAACAGAGTAGAAAATTTGAACATATACAAAGGAAACTTCATCAACTCTTTCGTTCATTTCTCAAACAAAAAAGAGTTTGTACATTGCTTTAATTACATATCAAGGGTCGCAACAGTAGCATAATACAAAACAAATAAGAATGCTTATATTTGATATGCTTTTAAGTTATCAAAAGTATCCGAGCTAACTTAGTTACAAAAGATAAGTTTCTTGGAGACTGCCAAAGTTTGCAAGATTCAATGATCTACTTGTTCTGCACCTGAGGAGTGAAAATAATGGGATGAGCTACGAAGCTCAGTGGCTAATACATTTATAGTCATTGTTGACGAACCATACATACAACCAAGCATAGACGTATTTTTATATTATATTTAAATCTAACATTAAGATTATCCACAGTTCAAGCTTATAAACAAACATGGTATCACATAAATTAAATCATGTATTTTTCAATCATCAAAATGTAGAATTTAATCGCATCGCATGCTCAATAATTCAAAGCAAAATACACACATATAATGGCTTGAGAAAATCCCATGGAACGAAATAGTATCTCTCTTACCTAAGCAAATTTCGACACTCACACATTTCATTACATATTCATTCTTTCATACTTTTTTCACTTTTCTGTTTTTCATCAATATAAAATGCAGTAAAATCTTTCGAGCATAACAAGTTAACAAATCACAATGCATTTTTTCCACATTCACAATGATTCAAAGTATAGCGAATAAGCATACATACAAGCAAATAAATCAGTCCATCGTCATAACAACTATAAACATATTATCCACATAATTAATAATAACTCTAACTCAAGTTTGCCTTTCCTCTTACTTTTGGCTTTGATTTTCTTGATTCCCTTTAAACAAACAAACTTTCATTCAAACTAATATACTATAGAAAATCTCTAAAGCTCTAATATCCAAAAATAAGCTTAGACTTAACCTACTTATGATTTATCTAAATTAGAATACCTAAAAAAAATCTAGTTAAAAATCCAGGAAAATCTAAGAAAATGGATATCTTAGTTCTCTTCTTTCTACCTTTATATTTAGCACACAAAATCTCATTTTCTCTAGTTCCTTCTACTAAAGCAAGAAGAATAGATAGAGAATACCTAAAAACTCAGCTGAATCTTTTCCTTCCTCTTGTTTCTCCTTTCTCTTTCTTTCCTTCTTCTTATTTTCTGTTTCCGTTTCTGCTCTTCTTCTTCTAGTTTCTTCTAGGTTTTCTTTCTTTCTTCCTTACTTTTCTAGCATGTCTCTCACGCACTCTTCATTTACCTCTTCTCTTATTAATTTAAGACAACTTTATTCTTTCCAAGCTTACCCTTCATGTTTAACTTTATGCCAACTTACTCCTTAACTTAATTCTAATATTTCCATTTAATCTATGCAACCACATATAATAAAATATATTCATAACTAAAATCCAAAATTTTCTAATTTAAGAATTCTAATTTCTATTCATACTTGCTAATTTATTAGAATAAATTCTAAAAAAATTTGGGATCCAACAGAAAGACTGAAGTTTCGGCCAAGGAGAGAAGAAGGAGAGTGCAGCTGATTTTTGATGAGTTTTGGAGCATGAATTGAAGAAAGCTTGATCAAGACTAAGTGTTCTTCAATTGTCCAAAAGATTAAACGAAAGTGGTAAGTTTCTAACCAAAATTTCTAGTTTTGGGGCTTTTGAGTGGGATATATTCATGTAAGATAAATGATGATTTTTGAATTGTCATAGATTAGATAATAAGTTTGGAAGCATTTAAGGGTTGAATATGACAAGAGAAACAGTTATGTTTAGTGAAATTGTGTCTTTGATTCTCGATTCACTTGAACTATCCCTATTGTTTTAACCATAACTTAGCATACAAACCTCCAAATTGAGTGATTCTAAATTGAGTGAAGCCTATGATGTAGTACTAAAGATCTCTAAAAGAAATCTAGACCTAATTCGTGATGAATGATATTGAAATTTGAGATTGAAAATGGTAACCTGATATTGCCCCTGTGTTGAAATGACTTATGATATTTAGTACATTTTTAATGGTTTAAAAGTTGAAATGGAATGACTTTTGATGATATGGAAATTACATATATAGGGGAATTTTTTTTTAGAAAAGTGAAAACCTAAATTGAACATTGCTATGTGAAAATTAAGGAACAAATGGAGGTATGGATTTTAAACATAGGTCATAACCGTGACTCATCATTCATGATTGTGATATGGTGAATTAAATTAGGCGAGATTGTGTTTTGAAGAAATTGGCAAGTTAGAATGGGTAAAATACGGTACTTAAGTGACTTTTGAAGTTATATTTGGAAACGGTAACCAATAGGTTAGCTTACGAAAGTAAGAGAAATATAATTAGCGTGTGTGTTATACGATTAGATACAAATCTGGAATTCGGTTAAACCGAATATATAGTTTTGATGTATTATTTCCTAATTTGGAAATAAATGCCTAAGAGAAATTTGGTTTGTATAGGTAAAGGAGAAGCATCGAATGCGTAATGTGCTTACCGATAAGTTCCCAAAACTGTGAGTGTATTTTAATTTTATCATATGATTAAATTATTTGCAAAAGAATTAATGACATGTGAGTGTATTTAATTATTTTATATGACTAAATTCTTTGCAAAAGAATTAATGACATGTGATCGTTCTTTAAATTGATTTTACATAAATAATTTTTATTTATGGAGACTAGCAAGTTGTGAGTATTCTTTCAATTGATTTTATGCAAATAGTTTCTATTTATGGAGACTAACGAGTTATGAGTATACTTTAAATTGAGTTTATGCAAATGATTTTCATTTAATCAAGAAATGAATATTTAAGCTAAAAGCCCAAATTAGAACCTAACGTTTTTTTAGTTTGATCAGTTTAGGGCTTAAACTTGTAACTTGCTCAACAAAGGTCTAAATTTTCACGAGTCTGCTCAATTTAAGGCTTTTTTGGACAAAAATTAGGAAGTGTCATACACACGCCGTTTCTATATATAAAAAGTCTATTTAGAGAGGCTAGGTAGATTTTAAAAGCTACGTAGATTTTAGAAAATTTTTTTTAATTTTCATACTAACCTTGCTAGACCCTTATTCGTCATCAAACCTTCCCATCTCAACAAGAACTGTATAGACCCTTTCGGAAGTTGAAGCTTTTGCTTTAATGGCTAATGACCTGAAGTTTGTTGCTTCCCAATTCTGGCAACTCCACAGCAATCAACTTCATCACACGTTCAGGTTTTACTCGCAGCAATGGAGGGCATGGGCAGTATGGAGGTCATCAATCCAAGGGATTTGAAACCTACAAAAATTTAACAACAATTCTTATCTCAGGAGCCATTCAACTACAATATACTTTCAACTTTTTAAAGTGATGAAAAAAAGCAGCATAAACTACACGACTCCTAAACACCAAAAACAACAAAGAAAGCAGTTTCTTCAAAACTTATAAAAGCTTTTTACATACCTTGAGCTAGGAAATCACTTTGCACATCTCCATCATAGTTCTTACATGCCCAAACATAACCTCCTTCGCTCTTGAGAGCATAAGCCACCATATCATCAATGAGTCGGTGTTCATACCTTCCAGTTAAATCATGCAGATGAATGATAAATACATACACATTAGTAGAAGCGATCATTTTGCATCAAGTAGATAAGAGACGTACCATATCCCAGCAGCCTCAAAATTTGATTTCTAGTTGGCTTCATAAACTTCAGTATAAATCGAAACTTCAAAAAAAAAGAAATAAAAGAAAGTAATTGAAGATCTATATGATTCTAACGAATGAAAATGGAGTTGGTATAGAAGCTGATTGTTTCGTTATGTGATGTACTATTAAACTTTCCACAAAGATAACACCTCTCCTTGACTTTTGTTTTTGGAGTCCTTTAAGCACTTCTTTTGACTTGGATGTTAGAAATAAATTCTCTAAATGCTGTTGTTGCCATTTTTTTCCCATTTCTGTTTCATTTCTAGTAGCAAGTGCTATTTCTTACATTAGTATATTTCTTCTCTTTCTTGAATTCCTTTTTGTTGAAACACATTTTTATGAAAAACTGAAAGCAAAAGGTTTTGTGCAAATACAACTCAACTTAAACTATCGTTAGATCTTTTAGTTTGTAGCTTCTAATTTTAAGATTTTGATTGTTCTATATTAAAATACATGGAAGAGAGGATTAAGAATCGTTACATCGTCTGTTCAAATTCATAACCAACAACTTCGGGAAGATGGTGATTCTCAGAGATCGGAGATGATTGATCTTTACCTTTACTTCAGATTTACACAGTACTAGAATATACCCACTTCCAACAACATTAGGGGAGGCTGGTAAACCCAAGAAAATCTTTGTTTTACGAACTCCTGAAGTCTATTGCTTCCAGGCAGCTATAAGATTTTTTACATTCCTATTACTGTATTAGCAAAGAGCGTTGTTGTAGAATTGAACCCAAATGTAATCAAATAAACTTGTGGTCAATGCTTTTCCAACCCAAGAATCAGGATATGGGCACTGAGGAGCTGCTATCAGTTACACTTTCTTACCTCTTCTGCTGTATTTTGATAGGAACTTGGAGAGATCGTCCAAGTAAAATGGTGTGCCTCCTTCAATGTCCAAGCCCACCCTATCGAAAATAGCATTGCCAAATGGTCGAGACTTGGAGTGCCCACCTAAGAAGTTGTCCCAGATATAAGTTGCAGCTGAAGTCTCAGGACTGGAATAAAAACCAAAACTTCATTTGATATATATCACAAAGCAAATTAAGATGATATAACCATAACCTAGAAAAACAATAATCACCCTCATTTCGATCTCCCATATTATTATCAAATAACTATTTATATCAGATTATATAAAAATAACCCGATTTTCAAAAGCAAAAGATGAGAATAATGATTTTCGCCCTTTTTCTTCAAATAATAAGACAACCCAAAAAAAATTTAGAAAAAGGAAGAGTCTCTTATGACAGGACAAGACCTACCCACCATCTTTGTTGAGGAAGAAGTTGAAAAAAATTTAAGGTTTCTATATTTTTTGTGTTTTGAAAATCTACGTGTGTTTTTAATGTGGCATTGAAAGACTAACTAAATTGTTTATAACGGCGCGTATATGACACTTTTTAATTTCTGTTTAAAAAAACCTTAAATTGAGCAAATTCGAAAAAGTTTAGACTTTTGTTAAGTAAATTACAAATTTAAATCATAAACTGATTGAACTTAAAAATATTGGGCCCAATTTGAGCTTTTAGCCTTTGAAACAATATTTGTGTTTTAGAAAAAAAAAAGGCATTGATCAAGTTGATCAAATTTAAACCGAGGCGCCACTACAAGCGTCTAGGTGGTGTAGTCGGTTATCACGCTAGTCTCACACACTAGAGGTCCCCGGTTCGAACCCGGGCTCAGACATTAGGTAAGTTTGCGTTGTAAAATTCTTACCTTCCCGCAACATTTTGATTTTTGAGACACAAAAGGAACGGTGATTAACGAGGGAGGAAACGGATTGGGCATAACCGTGAAGGATACTTGTATTGTGGGCACTCCGCTATGTATATGTTTTGGTACTGGCTTCTTGCTAATGTTTTCACATCTCCAGAGATCTGATAATATACAGCCCCAATTTGATAAAGAGATTATTTTTAATAGAATCATATGCCATGCGACATGAAAATACTCCCTCTTCCTTTCTATGAAGTTGAAACTAACCATCACGTGACAAATATTTACGGTTAGTATATGTACCTGCAGTCAGTCACTGCAAGCCTTATAACCCCAAATCTGAAACACGTTTTTTCTTCTTTGTACCGGAACTCTATATAGGAAGAGTGTTTTTACATGATATGTGCCAAATATCATTCTAAGATCAGAAGAAGGTACAAGGGTTTTATTCTTGGAAATTAGTAGTCCCTTCAAGACAATGTTCATCCACAAAAATTACGGGCGTTTACTCCAAAATCTAAGTAGCCAAACCCAACGCCCGAGTGTTTAATGAATTCAAATAAATATATAAATTGATGGTTTAATAATTAATATATACGCGCGGTGTGTTTAGTTAGATAAGATCAAACAATTTATCAAAAAAGATTCTTATTCTTTATATATATATTCAGCATTTATTAGTTTAATAACAATAAGTTTATGTCTCATTTTTTATATGGCATAAGGGGGCAGTTTTTTTATAACATTTATCCATTGTATGACTAGTATTATTAGGGCAGGCAGTGATTTACATTGCCGAATCTTGATAGTTTGAGCCCAACCTGAAGTCTCATTGGATCGAGAAAATCGAACTAGCATGTTTACTTCAAGTCGGGCCTAGCCTACGCATCACCACAATAAGTACATACAGGATCATTTGTTACTAAAGTGCTTCTAAAAACCATTTGTCGACCAGACCTAGATCTAGTGTTGGCACGTTTGTAAAATGACATCGTTTTTACCAATCAGAAAGTAAAATGACCTTGGTTCTTAATTTTAAAGTTAGACTGGGGCGGTCATTCTATTAGAATAAATATGAATTGACTTAATTTTCAATCTGATTTGTATTTATAACTTTTTTGAGACAAAAATTAAGTAATATGTTGACCGATTTTCTTGAAAAGTGAAGAATCAAAATTTGAAAAAAAAATGAATAACATAAAAAAAGAGAAAATAAATGTTATTACTTATTGGTTTTTCTCGAGAATCTGCTCATATATTAATCAGTCAATTCATAAGCTTCCTCTTTCTTAAGACAAAATTTATTATTTTTAAAAGCCTTTACATATATATTTTACTTTTCAATGAATTTATTTTTTTGAAGTCTCTCATACAATATAACTAATAAATTATATTTTTAAATTTTATATTGTTTGTTTATCTCTTTATATTTTAATTAAAATTTTTGTTTTAAATTATTGTTAAAAAATGAATTACTATTTATATTCTTAAAAATAATAAATTTATTTAATCTCACTAATAAATTATATTTTTCAAATTTTAGGCTCTTTATTAATCTGTATATACTTTAGTTGAAAATTTTAAATTATTATTGTTAAAAACTAATTATTATTTTATTTTGTTTAATAAATTGAATTATTAATTGGTATATATAAGTAATTTTGTTTAAGATAATTTTAGTATGAGTTAAAAATAACATTTAAACTATAAAGAAGTATATTTAAAGTACATAAAAAAAGAAGTTAGAATAAAGTTAGTTTTTTCTATTAACTTTCTTTAAATATACTTCAAATTTTATAAGTCTTTAAATAAATGATAATATAGAAATAAAATTTTCAACTTTTATGAGTCTTTAAATAAATGATAATATAGAAATATATTTTTATTTTTATTTTAAATTTTATGTTAGACTTAATCTTAGTTTAAATTGTTAGTTTAATATATATTAATAGGCATTATTGGAGCATTTTATTTCAATAATGTATTTTATTTTATACAATATTTTAAAGTATTTTTATAATTTTTACTTCTTATTTATTATATATCGGTTTTATAACGTTGTAATACTAATTGAAATTTTAAACTTTACAAAAATTCTTTGTTCGGTTTGATGTGTGGGTTTCAATAGCTAGACACTCTCTTTTTAGGTTATCTTCTTCTTTTCACTTTAATTAATGTACAATTCCTCTTCCTCAGGCTGCTTCTTGCTCTCCACTTTCCAGTCCTTCCTCTACAACTCTGCTCCACTCACCTCTGCTTCATTTGCTCATTTAGAGAACTTTCATTTCCCTCCTGCTTTCTGACTTCTTCCAACTGAATCGTAAGATGATTCTTGGCAAACTGTTTAAATAGTACTTGGTGCTTGTTTGTCAGTAAACCTGAAGGTTCTTAGACTCGATCAATAGTCTTTGAATGAATACTAAATGAATATAGATAAATGACAAAGAAGGTGGAAGAAGGAGAAATGGTAACTTCTTTCTCACTAATTAAAACCGGCAACAAATAAGATGTAGTTCCCATAGTTGGAAATGCCATATAGAATTTCAACAAAAGATATGCTCCGACACGCGCTACTTAAACCAACATGCTAGTAAAGCGAAGCTCTAGTTGACAAGAAGCCTTGTTCAATAAAAAGTTGAATTAAGTTAAGTTCCCCATTTTGAGCCTTTTGGTAGAAAATGGATGAAATCCAAAATTACACCGACTAATAACTGAAATAGTTAGTAACATACAAAAATCTCACATATTAGGTTCTCTCTATATGTATGATTGAAAGTTTAGGAGAACCCTCAAGGTTTCACTTCTACAGCACTTACTAAAATTGAAAATTGAAAACTAAAAAGCTTTAAACATAAGTTGCAGTTCCCTTTATTATTACTTATAGAAATTTGCATGTAGTTGTTCATTATAAAATGGCTTCGATAAATAACTCTTGATAAAATAGTAAGGTACTAGTAAATTTCATGTATTTTATTATGGTTATCAAGGAAAAGGCATAGTTGAGAAGACAATTGAAATTTACTAATTATTATTGCAACTATAACCTTTGATTTATGTATTAATGGCAGTATGTTTTACTTTTTCTCTTCATTTTATATACTGGGAATAGTTGAAAGAAGTGTATGTAATGACTTCATACCAACGATGTATGTAGTTTTCATGTAGTATAAACCAAATATGAGGCTTTGTTAATGGTTTAAGCCTTAGAATGTCGTCTGCGGTAGGAAGTCATATACTTAACCATGCTAATCCCATCTTTGTGATTATAGTTGAACTTGGCATATGGTCTGTTATGGGCTTGTCAAACTTTGACTGCAATAATGAGTTCTCACCAGTGTTTAAGGTACTGCTCCGTACGGTCAAAAACGGAACGGTATAGGGGATGATGGTACCAGGCGGGCACTCACAATATCGGACAGTATTGGGCCGGTACTGTGAATTCCCATCTTTTGAGGACTAATCTACAAAAAAAACCCTAATATCCCCCCTGACGCCTCTCGTCTTTCTTTTGCCTCTCATTTTTCAATTTTTGGTTTTTTCTCTCTCTCACCGACTTATCCTCTCCTCTCTCTATCGCTCTTGTCGTCCTCTCCTCCACTCCCGGTAGTTCGCGGTGCTCTCTTACGGTGCTTCACTACTCCTCCACCATGCGTCGCCACCTCCACCTATCGCCACCAACCACCATCGACTCTGCTCTCCATTCTCCAACGACCACCAAGACACCAACCACACATCAATTCGACAGATCTGGGAATAATACCCAGATCTCGACCTGAACCATCACTGAATCTGATTGTGAATTTATGTTTGGTTGGGTGTGTTTTCATTTCCAATTTCTGTTAAAATGTTTTTATTAATTGTTTGTGTTGTGAATTGTGATTGTTTATGGTTAATGGAATGAAATTGTGAAGGATTTTTGGTTAATTGTTTGTGCTGAAGATTTATAGTTGGATTGGATTTAAAGTTAGTAACAGAAATGTGAAATTTGTGGTTGATTCGGTTGGTTTTTAGTTTTGGTAATGAAAATATGAAATTGGCGGTTGGTTTGGTTGGTATTTGGTAATGGAAATGTGAAAGCTGAATGTTTGGTTCATTTGGTTCATTTCAATTATTTAGTAAACAAAATTTGTTTGTTTCAATTATGGTTTGAAATTGAAACAAACAAATTTTGTTTACTAAATTTGAAAATAAAAACAGAAAATTAAAAATAAAACAGAAATTGTCTATAATTCCAATTTTATTTTCTATAATTCCAATTTACCAAATTCCAAAGTTCCCATCATTTATTGTCTATAAAAGAAATTTTCAAAGATCTGTGATACCAATCCTAATTTTCTCTATAAAATTCACATGCCTTTAGTGTTTTGATCTTTGTTAGTGGGTTATTTACTTACTTGACGTTTGCCTAATTGGCTAAGTTCGGTTGACAACAAGAGGTTGTAGGAATGAATCAATGAAGTCTTCCAAAATCATCATTAAAAAACTAATCAAAACTATGGATCCTTCTGTAGTAAAATCATTTTTGCGTATCTGTCTCCTCTATTATGTAATTTTATTACTTGAATTAGTAACTTGTGTTGTGTCATAATTATGTCATTTACTAAAATGAATATTGTTAATTTGTTAATGTATCTTAGAACCTTTTTTTCGTTCTTTTATCTTGTAACTGCTTTACTATTTTTTAGTTAAGAGTTAAGATTAATGGGGAATTAAACTTAGGATTATAATTAGAGTTAGATTTAAAGTTAATCATCTAATTAACACTTTTTTGCTGGAAAATTTGAAGTTTAGAAATTGCAATTTTTATAGTGTATACTAGTTTTTAAATTTCAATTTAATTCTAATAATCTTATCTAAATTTTCAGTGGAATATTTTATTATCCTAATCTTTTTTATTCGTCTTGATTATTGTAAGGGGACAATTAGTAAAAGAATCATGTGGTAATGGTTTGGGAGGTTCTGTACATATCATTGCCTTATGAAGGACTTAGCATTAGTAACTTAGCACTTCAGGAAGATATAATGATTCAGCTTGGGCTCATGCTATATTAATCTCGGGTATGAAGAATCATGCAATTTGCTTGTTTTGTAACAAGCATTTGAAAGATGGGGGAATCATCTGATTGAAGAAGCATTTAGCTAGGGTTAAAGGAGATGTAGGACCTTGTAAAAAAGTAACTCATGATGTGAAGTAACAAATGAAAACATTTCTTCAAGAACATCAACATAAGAAAGATAGAAGGGAAAGGTTGAATTTTGAAATTAATAGTGGAAGTTCATTTTCTAGTTTCCATAGTGATTGTGGAAATGTTGAAAGTGGTATTGGTAATGGTGGTAGTGATACTAGCAGTGTTTCATCTTAGACCCAAGAAGAAGTACCTGAACTTGATGTCAGGAAGAGAAGAAGGCAGGTGACTAGTTTCTTTGCATCACGAACAACTGCTGGAGCCCAATGTTCAATTCGTAGTGCAATGCAATCAAGAGAATCGACTCTCAGTGTCGATATGGCAGTAACTAGATGGCGATATGATACAGGTTCATCCTTTAATGCTTCTCAATTTTATTATTATCAACCTATGATAGATGCAATAGCCTCTTATGGTCCAGGATACAACGGTCCTTCGATTGATGTCTTAAGAGGTAAACTTTTGAGTTATTCTATTTTTGAAATTAAAATTTATTTGGCTGAAAGAATAGTGAATTGGGGTACTTATGGATGTTCAATCATGTGTGATGGTTGGACAAATAGGAGACAAGAGCCTATTATAAATTTTTGGTTTATTCTACAACTGGATCTATGTTTTTGAAATCTATTGATGCATCTGGCCTTATTAGGAATACTGAGACTTTGTTTGGGATATTTGATGAAATTGTAAATGAAGTAGGGCTAGAAAATAATGTTCAATTTATTACTGACAATGATTCCGCTTATAAAGCGGCAGGAAAAAGGTTGCAAAATATATATAATTCTTTTTTTTGACTCCTTGTATTGTACATTGCATTGACCTAATGCTAGAAAATAGAGGGGATCTTAGGTATTTTCCTATTATTGATGAGACTATGCAGAAAGTTAAAAAGGTGACAAAGTTCATTTATAATTGTGCATGAGTATTGAATTTGATGAGAAAGGAATTTACCAATGGTAGGAATTTGTGTCGTCCTACTGTGACAAGATTTGCAACAAATTTCTTATCACTTTAGTATTTTGTTTCGATGAAGAAAGAGTTAAGACAAATGTTTACAACTGATAAGTGGATTGCATCTCAGCATGCTAGGTTTAATGCTGGAATGGAAGTTTGTAATATTATACTAGAAGATAGAGAATTTTGGTCTCAATATCAATTTGTTATCTGAGTTTGTGAGCCTTTCGTGAGGGTACTTCACTTGGATGATAGTGAAGAAAAGCCAACAATGGGTTATATTTTTGATGCCATAGAGAGAGCGACGGAAGCAATCAAGGCCAATATGAAACATAGGTCTTCTTTGTACACACCATATCTTTCAATCATTAATGAGAGAAGGGAAAGACAACTTTCTTCTCCATTGTTTGCAGCTAGGGCTTTTTTGAATCCTAATGTTTATTTTAGACTGGATCTTAGTAAGCAAGATAAAGTTAATAGAGGAATGCTTTTAACTATTACAATAATTATTAACATTGACACGATGCAAGATCTGTTAAGCTCACAAATGGAGCTTTATAAGTTGTCTTATAAGAATTTTGGAATGCCAATTGTTATTCGAAAAAGAGGAAAACTTTCTTCAGGTATTAGTTATTTCCTTTTTCTTATTTGTTGAAAATTAATTATCACTTTCTTTTGTTTATAATGCTACTTTTGTTATCTTATAACTTATAGTTTCTTAGTAGGATCAATTCAGAAATGGTATTCCAGAATTGAAAAGATTTGCAATTTGGATTTCAATTCAATGTGTGAGTGCAACAGGTTGTGAACGAAGCTGGAGCATATTTGAATTTATCCACTCCAAAAAAAAGAATAGATTGGAGCATAAAAGGTTGAATGACTTGGTTTTTGTTCGTTACAATTTAAAGCTTCGGGAAAGGTATGTTATTATCATTATTATTTTCGATATAATTTCTTATAATTTTCTAATAATTAAATTATATCCCTTTTGTGATTATTGAAAATGAGAATTGTTGAGAATTGTTAGAAATATAAATTGTTATATGAATGTTTTGTGATGTTGAAAATGAGAATTGTTGGGAAATGTTGAAAATGTAAATTGTTATATGAATGTTTTGTGATTGTTGGAAATGAAAATTATTTTATGAAAATTTTGTGATTGTTAGAAATGAGAATTGTTGGAAATTGTTATAAATAGAAATTATTTTTCGAATGTTTTGTGATTGTTGGAAATGACAATTATTGGAAATGAAAATTATTTTGTGATTGTTGAAAATGAGAATTGATGAGAATTGTTGGAAATGGAAATTGTTATATGAATGTTTTGTGATTGTTGGAAATGAGAATTGTTATATGTTATTGGAATTGGAAATTGTTTTATGAATATTTTGTGATTGTTAGAAATGAGAATTGTTGGGAGTTGTTGAAAATGGAAATTATTTTATGAATATTTTGTGATTTTTGAAAATGACAATTGCTGGAAATTGTTGGTGTTGAAAATTGTTTTATGAATGTTTTGTGATTGTTGGAAATGGAAATTGTTGGGAATTGTCGGGAAAGATATGTTATTATCATTATTATTTTTGATATAATTTCTTATAATTTTCTAATTATTAAATTTTATTGTTTACTAGGAGTCTTAATAGTACAAGTAGTTCAACTGATCCAATTTTTATTGATAACATCAATTTTTTAGCGGATTGAGTTTCTGAAGAACCGAATTTGATAGATGTCAATAACTTGGAAGATAATCTTGGATGAGAAAGTATTGACAGGTCATTTTGATGCATTAAATTTGAATGATAATGATGATGAAGCTCCTCTCAATGATGAGAATTTTGTACCAAATGATAACTGGGGTCAGTGCAGTTATAGCGGGTATCCTCCGGTTGATGATTGAATTTCGTTCTAGGTTATTTTTTCCCCTTTTTTTAATTTTACTTATATTTAATATTTATCAGTTTATGTTAAATTCTATATATGTGATGTAACTGTAAATGTTTTTGTTTCAGGTTTAACTTCAACTTGATTGTTTCCTCGTCATGATGAAATTGTAATAGTTAAGGATACTTATTATTCTTTTTATTGATGTTTTGATGTAATTATTATTTATTAAAATGATAAAATTGTATTATTGTAATATTTTAAATACTGTGTATTATTTTTATTTTTATATTTGTATTATGACGATTGTCTTTTTTCATATTAATTGTGGCTATTATTTATATATGAAATATTTAAAAATTATTGTTATTTCATAGTAAATTATTAATTGTGATTATTATTTATTATTATGATTTTTGAAAACAGGGTTGATGTAAACTTGTAAAGTATACAGTACATAACTATACAATATACCAATAGACTACTTTGCAAAATTTATAAAATTTCAGGAACTATTTCATAAATTTAACAAATTACCCGAAACAGTACCCAAAATTAACCGGTACCGGTACAGTACCGTACCAAAACCCAATCCGGTATTAAGTCCGGTACGGTATTCGCAACCTTGCCCCCCTCCCTTTTCAAACATTTTTTAACTATTTATTTCAATTTTTATTGTGGTTTTTTAATTTTTAATTTTAAAATAAAATAAATATTTTTATTACTCATAATAATTATACATTAAACAAAATTTTAAAATAAATTATTTTTAATTAAATTTATTTTAATTTTTATAATATTTATTAATAAAATATTAATAAAAATTATTTTTTTAAAAAAATAAATAATTTAAAATTTATTATTTATAAACTAATATTTATTTTTAAATATATTTTAATTATTAAATCAAATTTTATTTAAAATTTATATATTGAAAAATATAATAATTAATTTTACAAATTTAAGTTAATTTAAGTTATTTACAATTTTATTAATAATTAATTTTAATTAATTTAATATGTAATATTAAATTAAAATTGTTTAAATTCATTAATAATTAATATATTAAATAATTAAATAATATATTTAATTAATAGTAAGTTAAATTATATGTTTTTTTCAAGTTTCGTTTCTAATTGGTTGTTTTTTTATCATGAATTCTTGTTGTAAATTGTAATAATTAGAAAGTTAAGAATATTTATTGTTCTTTTTATTTGATGTTTTAATATAATTATTATTTATTATATGATAAAATTGTAATATTTTAAGTACTTTCTATTGTTCTTAATTTTATACTTGTACGATGATAATTGTCTTTTTTTCATATTAATTATGGTTATTATTTATTATTGATTTTTGAAAACATGGTTGATGTAAACTTATAAACTATACAATATAACTGTACAATATGATAATGGATTATTTTACAATTTCTAAAAAAATTTAGGGACTATTTTATAAATTTTAAAAATGACCCAAAATGGTATCCAGTATTGACCGGTATTGGTATAATACCGTACCAAAATCCAATCTGGTACTAAGTTTGGTACGCTATCGCAGCATTGATAATATGACTTCTTAACCTAATATTACAACAAAATAAGTCAAAAGTTCATTTTAAACATCAAATTTTAATTATCAATATTATGAAAATTTAATTATATTGATTAACACTATTACATAGATGTTATAAGACATGTTATACTAACACAATCCAATCTATTCAAGGATGATCATTCCATTATTATCTAATTTGAATCTTTGTATTATATTCTTCAAATATCTTTTGTATATTTGTAATACGTTTCCTTATTTTCAAGTTTTTAAAATAAATCTTGTCATTATCTTTTTTAACATAAATCATATGATAATTCAAATCAAAATTTATCCAGATAATTATTTTTCTTTTATTTTACAGATATCATAATAACTTACTCTTTTTTTTTCATTTCTATATGGAGTATTAAAATTTTCTCTTTATTGTTTTCCTCTATTGTAGATATAAAATTACATGGATATAATTATATGATATACGTTCGAGCTATTGTTGTTATACCATATTTGTTTCCTTCTTCTATTTCCATACGAGTTCTTTTATTCTTTTTCTAGTCCAATTGTGTTATAATTATTTTATGTGATGTTGCCTAAAGAACATTTAACTTGAAGTGATAAGATAAAAGGAAAAAAAGAAGAAAAAAGTCGAACAAGTAACAAAATCTCAAAAAGGAGTTATTAATAAATTTATTAAAAGAGTAGGCTTCTTTAGTGAGAATACTAAGGAATCAAGTGAAGACAATTTTGATCAACATAAAGAAAATTTAAGTGATGAGATTCATATTCATAAGGATGTTAATAATTTGAAAGAGCATGATCATGTACTAAATGGATACAATTTAGAAAATTTAAGTGCAGAGGAGCAATTAATCCTTATATTGGATATTTATGATCTTAGAAATTGGGATAGTGTTAATAATAGAGTATAGGACATTTTAGTTGAAAAAAGGCTTGTAAGAGAATTGAATCTTGTATTTCCTTTAAACAATACCTTTCAACAATTTTCATATTTTTATTATTATAAAAAACATTGAGTAATGGAGAGACTAACGATAGAAAATGGTTAGTTTACACTAAACATGTAGATTTTGTTTTTATTGTAAGTTATTCAAATCTAATAACAAACAAAGTGCATTAGCAAATGATGGATTTAGAGATTGGAAGCATCTTATTGCGATACTTAAAAAAACATGAGAATAGTGATGAACATACGAATAACATAAGGAATTGGAATGAATTAAGAATAAGATTGAGTAAAAATCAAACAATTGATAAATATTTGAAACAAGAAATTGTAAAGGAGAAAAAATGTTAGAGACAAATTTTGATAAGAATAATTTTTGTTGTGAAATGTTTTGCTAAACATAGTTTGGCTTTTTGATAATCCAATGATAAACTTTACCAAGATAATAATGTTAATTTTTTGGATTGATTGAGATGATTGTTGAATTTTATGTAATAATTCAAAATCATGAAATTTATCATCATTATCTTAGTCTTAAAATTCAAAATGAGTTGATTTCTCTTTTGGCCCATAATGTTAGAAGTTCTAACATAAGGATCGTTAAAGAGGTAAAATACTTTTCTATTATTTTTAATTGTATCCCATATTCAAGCCAACAAAAACAAATGCATTTGTTAGTACGATGTATGAATATGTCAATTAAACAATAAAAATATAGAGGAGTACTTTTTAGCAATGTTTTAAAAATTAGATCGAACATTGAACTGATCGAAAGAAAAGTTTAAGGTTTAAAGGTTCAACAGGTAATGAACCACTATAAAACTGGTATATAATAAATAAGAAGTAAAACTTAAATAATTCTCATTATCAATTGTAATAAAGAAGACCAACAATAGCAGAATGGATACATAAAAGACCAACAAATTTTACTTATTAAACTTTGCTCCGGCAATTGCTCCACTTCAAATAGCCTAATCGAGATATTGTTAGTTTTCAATTTTGGTGTTTTAGATCAACAAATTAAATAGTTAAAAGAATATATAACCCAACTATCAAAACCATAAATTGATATGAAATAGAGTTCTAAATATTATAGAAATTTGTAAAGAAAAAAGTTGGGAGTTCTTATTTTTTAAAAATAAAATT
>JANIIA010000192.1:24838735-24863254 GCA_027478495.1 Erythroxylum alaternifolium
CCCCTCCTTGTTTGGTCTTGTCAATCTGCAAGGAAAAGGAGGCGGGTTAGTTTTAATGATATTGGGAATTTCAAAATTTACCTTCGTACTTGATGATGAATTTTATTCCTTTCCGAATTCCTTCTCGATCTCTTCCTAAGTAGCAATCCTTGATAAGGTTCTCTTAGGACCCTCAATCTCCTTTCTGCCCTTTAGGGTTATAGCATTGACATGCTTCGGGTTTACCTCAGGTTGGGATGACAATTTTCCTCCACTTTGCGATTCTAGGCGATTGAGCCTCACTGCCATCTGACCAATTTAGTTTTCCAAATTTTATGTGCTTGGCTTTTGATTCCTAATGGATTTGTTGTACACTTTGATTAAGATGTTGCATACTTTGTTGTAATTGCTGCATATCCTATTGAAATTGCAGATTGTTAGCAGCAAGATTCTTAACAAGATCTTCTAAAGATGTACTTGAACTAGAACAAGATGCTCCCTGTGCTCCTTATTGCCTTAATCGAAATCGTTGTGCTCCTTGTGGTCGATTTTGGAAGAAATTTTGCTATCAGTTTCCTCCATAAATCAAGTTGGGGTGATCCTTCTAACCTGGGTTATACGTCTGTGGGTATAAGTTGTATTGGTTCGGAAAGTTTCCTCCTACATCATTCACATACTCCATACTTCTTTCTTATAATATCAGGCACTCATCAGTTGGATAACTCATGTTTGAACATATTCCACACACTTTCACTTGTGCCTGTCCAACTACAATATATCTTATAAAAGATGTGAGATCATCTAAATGATGTTCAATGGATAAAGTGCTTACCTCGTTTACTGGTCGAATATCGTTGCGACTGCCGAATTGTTGGGTGTAAGCGGCCATCTACTCAAGTAATATACTGGCTTTAATAGGAGTCTTCTCATAAAGTGCCCCACCTCTCACTGCATTAACCAATCTCCTCTCTATTGGTAACAATCCCTTATATAAATATTAGATAAGAAGTTGCTTTAGTATGTTATGGTGCAGACAACTGGCACATAACTTCTTGAACCACTCCCAATACTCATAAAGAGATTCTCCATTATGTTGTTTGATGCCACATATCTCCTTTCGAATGCTTGTCATCTTTAAGGCCGAAAATATTTCTCTAAGAATAGTCTCTTCCTCTCCAACTAAGTATTTATGCTCACCGTTGTTAAATCAAACGGCCAATCTTTTGTTACATCTTTGGGTGAGAACGGTAAGGCTCTCAACATGATCTACTCATCTTCACCCTGGGAGGCTTCATGCTCAAACAGACTACATCGAGCTCCTTGAGATGCTTGTGTGCATCCTCACCTGCAAGACCATAAAAATTAGGTAATAAATGAATTAATCCAGATTTTAACTCAAAGGTAACATGTTTAGCAAAATTAGAAAGTGTAATGCATAGGGGTCTTTGGGTTAAGTCTGTTGCAACCAATTCTCTCACGTTCTCGGATTTGCCATAGTTGCTTCAGATTCAGGTTCTGGGTCTACTACTAAATATGTTCTTACATCTCTTCTTAACCTCCGTAGTGTTCTCTCGATCTCCAGATGAAGTTGTTCAATTTCTCTATAAGGAGATCTAGTCACTACCATACATCAACACTTACAAACTTTTAAAAGTTAACAAATAATAAAAAAGAAATAAATATATTTACAAAACATCAACTAAAATAAAATACAAAAAGTAAACTACCACACTCCCCAGTAACAGTGTCAAAATTTGACAGCGTGTGTTGAGTGTACTACAAAATTTACCTGACTTTGCACACTAAAATTTTTAGTTATAGTGAGTCCGGATCAAATCCACAGGGAATGTTTGGTTAATTTCTGTAACGAAATTAATTGATGTAAGGAAAATGCAAAAGGGGGGTTTAGATTTTAAGCAATTTAGAAATTAAAGTAAAAGTAAACTATCAAAAACAAATTAAAACAAGCAATCAAAAATGATTAAACTGTTAAATATACGTAAGGTTTGATTCTAGGTTCAATTTTGGTTTAAACACGATCAAGCAATTTCATCATCCTAACATCTTTACAACTCTCTTCGGATTATCGATCTGAGACTAATAGAATGCTCTCCTAATCTCAGTTTTTCCTTAGGTTTTGTTTAATCAACAAACGATCTTTAATTAAACCTAACTAATGAATAACCCAGGATGCAATCTTTATGTTTAATTTGGCAGCCGCATTACAAAGTGAAAAACAATCAATATAAGCAGTAACCTCACACGTTCAGATTATCTAACCTAAGTTATGTTGTTTTAACGATATGGGATCATTAGATGCTACTCACAAACATCAAAAGTAACAATTATGGATTACATTCAATGTTTTAGCAATAGGTTCAACATAAAACAATCAAAATAACATATTAAGATCATTCATCCTAAAACTCAATCAAATTAACACCAACAACACAACAATCCGAAAAGAAATTACAACCTTAAAATGATAAAATAGCTTAACTGTGACTTGGCGTCGATATTCCCATTGAATCGACATCGGGAAGCTAGCCTTTCATCTCTATTTTTACGCTCCAAACATGAGCCATCTTCTACATGCTTCGATGGTGAAAAAATGAAGAAGGAAAACCTAGTGCCTCTACCTCTGTTATATTTCACACTACTGCTCTCTCCTCCCTTTAGCTACTGTTATCTTGAAGGACAATTTAATTTTTTGTCCAATTTACTATTTACGCCCCCTCCTTTTACTATGCGTTTTAAGTAAAATGCAAACCATGCGTTTAAGCTGTGTACACAGACAACACAAACATCTACCCTACATGCACAACGTCATTTTGGCCCTACGCAAACAATGTGTGTTTAATGTAGACATCTACTCTGCATGCGCAACGTCGTTTTGGCCCTTTTGCCCCTTATCAGCTGCTGTCGTTTCATGCCTAAGGGGTGTTTATTTCCATTTTTGTTTTTGGTTTTTTGTTTTTGTTTTCAAATTCAGTTTTTTTGAGTTTTTAGTTTATGTTTTAGTTTTGGTTTCTTCCAGTTTTCAAAAATTATCAAAACCATAAAAGGTGGTTTTTGTTTCCTGTTTTTGTTTTTTACATAATCTTATTTACTATCATTTAAATATATATTATTTAATTATTTAATTATTAATAAAAATTAAGAATAATTTAATTCAAGATTGTATATTAATAAATTAAAATTAATTTTCAATAAAAATTATGAATAATTTAATTTTATTTAATTTTTATAATTAAATTATATGTAATTAAATTTTAATAATTATTAATAGATATAATTAAATTTAAAATATATAAATATTCAAATAAATTTTGATTTAATAACTAAAATATATTTCAAATAAATATTAATTTATAAATAAAATTTTAAAATTTAAATTATTTATTTGATTAAAATAACATAATTTTATTAATAATTTGTTCATAAATATTATATAAGAGATTAAATAAATTTATTTAATTAAAAATAATTTATCTTAAAGTTTTATCTAATATGTAATTATTATCAGTGATAAAAATATAACTACATTAACATTAACAACTAAACAAGTTTTTATTTTTATTTGGAAGAAAAACATAAACAAAAAACTGAAAACAAAAACTAAAAACAAAAACAGAAAAACATAAGCAGAGCGAAACGACCTTTTAAATTACTATCGTTTTCTGCTCCATTAAATTGACATTTTTGCATGGCAAAAACATGCACGTGCATTGTTTTCTATTATTCTTCTTCTGTGTTTCATTTTTCTTGTCTTCCTCTTGTCTTTTAATTTTCTTCTTCTTACTCCATGAAGACAAGTGAAAATTAATCTTTGAAACTTAGCCCATATATCGTTCTTTCGACTCGCTTTAACTTATTTGCTTCCGAATTGTGCCTAAAATCACAAAGTGAGTATCTTAGCATTTTTAAGGCATTAATCACTAAGTGTAGTATATCAAGCAAATCAAAATTTAAACACATATCAATCAACATAAAGTATTATTCTTTAATATTTCAAATTAATCAATTTGCATATGAGATTACATATTTTGCATGAGCAATCATGTTTTAACGTATTTAAGGATCTTAAAGAATAACTTACAGACATGATAATTTCAAGATTGCATTAGTTTCATTTTTCATTTTTTAGATTGTTGGATGCATTATCTTTATTAAATCTTTTTATAAGAGAAGATATAAACTTATTTGCTCATATATGTTGATTGTTTTAGATGGATGAGTATATTCTTTCAGTTGAGAATTAAAATCCAGTGCTAACATTACGCAAGTGAAGAGGTCTAATCTGGTACCAAGTGAAGAAACAATTTAGGTTGCAAGAACATGTTCATTAAGAAGTGATGTTTATAATCACTTTAATAAAAATAGATCAATGGAGGAAGTAAAAAAGGTCGAAGTAAGTATTGCCATAATATATTAGTCCGGAGTTTTAAAGTTGAAACCTCTCATTTGAAGAGACATATATAGTCATTTAGCAAAAAGAAGATAGTAAGGAGGTCAAATATTATTGAGTTAATTATAAAAAATATATCAAATTTTATTTAATTTTGCAATTATAGCCTAAACTTTAAAAAGTGACAATTAAATACTTAAACTTTCAATTTTTTTAAATTTAGCCCGATGTTAATATCTCTATTAATGTTGCTAACGTGGCACACTTTTTCTTCTTACCATCAATTCCTTTATTTTGTTTCATCTTCATAAACACTCACGTGCTTAGCATGGTGGACACTACCATAATGCAACCAAATGAGTCGCCGTAAACCAAAACACCTTCGATCATGTTCATGGCCAAGAGGTTAGTCATGTAATTCTCTTCAGTAAGCAAAACAAAGATGAAATAAGGCCATAATTTCTAGCTTGTCATTTCATTAAACAGCTAAAAGATAAAAATAATGGTGAATCTATAAAAGACTTGTTAATTCCTACAACCTTAAATTAGAGATAAAGGAAACACAGAATTAAGATTCCTCAATCACTAACTCATTTAGAATGAAAACTTAGTTTTTGTGCCTATAAACTTCATTCCACATCTAAAAAGAAGCTTTTCTTAATGTTTTGAATCAAACCTATGTACCAAAAAAATTCCTTTTTCCATGAAAAACACAAAGAAGCATTCGAAAGTCTTTGTGTCAATTCAAAGCTACAATATTTTTCAAAGCAATGGAGGAGAAAGAGAAACACCTGGTGAACGCGAAAAAATTTTAGGAGAGTGACCAAAGACTTGTTCAAATTTAGACTTCAAGTTTGGAATCGAAGCTCAATTTCTTCTAATTGAGACCCATCTTTATAAATAGCTTCCAAAAAATAATAAATTGGGATTGGTTGATCCTTATGCTTTGTCATCTCACTTCCTCTGTTTACTTTCACTTCTCTTTACAAATTCACTCTCTTAACACACCCACAAACCAATAAGAGTCCTAAACTTAAACAAAAACTAGAAGAAACTAACATGGTTACTATTTTTATGATAAAATTCAAGAAGATGTAAAATAATTATTGGTTTACTTTTATGGAAATCAAGAAATATTTAATGTGACTCAATAGACAGTTCAAAGAATTCACCTATTATTTTGTAAATACAATGAAACACTTGTGGTATTGTTAATGGTCTTATATGAGGACGTATTTTTTATGGTCTTATATGAGGCCACATCATACATAGATCTTTAAACTTGTTCTTTTTTTTAATTTGTGTCTGAAGAGGCTTGCTAGGTCAGTAATGTTACTAAAAATATTTACGTTGAGCAAGATTTTAAAAATTGAAAATTTAAGAATTTAATTTCTTATATGAGGCTACATCACATATAGATCCTTAAACGTGAGCTTTTGTTTTTAAATTTATGTCTGATGTGGCTTGCCACGTCAACAACGTTACTAAAAATATTTACGTTGAGCAAGATTTTGAAAAATTGAAATTTTGAGTATTTAATTGTCACTTTTTAAAGTTCAAGCTATAATTATAAAATTGAATAAAGTTTAATACTTGTTTGTAATTAACCCAATATGTTTTACCCTTAACCTAATAAGAGAGAAGAATTAAATGACAGCCACAAGCTATGATAACAAGAAACACATTTTTTTATAACTAAGATGATCATTAGTGATGAATAGTCAATTTACGTTGTCGATAACAAAAACTTCAAGATGATGCTTACCTTACTTCAACTTCTTTAAGATCCCAACTTAGAATACCATAAAGAAAGGAATTTTTATTATTTACAACAATTAAAATAAAGAAATATTAAATACATTATTGAATATTTACTAATAAGTAGCCATTATATTAGATATATGGATAGCTGACAACCAAAAGAAGTATTAAATAGAAGTAACGACACACTACAATAATAACAATTTTACTCTATACAATCAACTATTGAGGTAAATTTTATTCTTTAATATTTTTAGCATTTATTTATTGATTATTTTATGATTGATGCTTGCTCACAATTTTAAATGATATGTTTATTTATGTTTTAGCATCGCATACTAGTAAAAGGTTGACAACCATGTTGATGGATTACTTAATGGATTCGAATATTGACACCAAACTCTCAGCCATAACTCTCAAAATTGTAGCAAAAATGATGCGATGATAGAAAAGTTAAAGAACTTTTGTTATAATAGAAAAGTTAAAGAACAAGTTATAGGTTAAGAGCTTATTGATTAGTGAGAGGCTATTCTATATATGATGTTTTAGACATATAGTGAATTTAATCATAAAGTACGAGTTGGAGATGATAAAGGAAGTGGTAGAGTTGATCCTAGAATAGCATAATATATCGGAGTGCAACACTTAGAAGATTAAATTTTTTTGAAGAAATTGCATAATAACTGTGCATTTAGTATAAAAAGAAGTTAGTTTTAGATTGTCCTACCAGATGAAATTCAACATTCAAAATATTATAATAGGAAACCAAGTATGTTAAGGTGTTCAACAGGGTAAGATAAAGAGATTGTTGGTATATTTACTTGTCGACATAAGAGAAATGAGAGTTGATTAAAGCAATTTGTGTGAAATTGGAAATTTTAGTATAATGCTACTAAGTTATTCTTATAAATGAAATATCCAGCTTTAAACATTTGTGTTTACTAGTATGTGCGACATCAAAAGAGCTTTATCTGGTTGGATATTTGATTTCAATAAAGTGATCTGTATTATGACAGAACATATGACGGAGAAACTCAATTCTTATTTGTATATGGTCATACAAACTTTGGTGATTATTTTTGTTTTGGATCCGAGACATAAGATGGAGGGGTTCTATTTTTATTATCAAAAGTTGTATGGTGATCAATTTGAAGAACATGTTGATATCATTTGACAATTATGATATGATTTGTTTAATGATTATCAAATAAGAATTGATAAAAATCAGGATCTCAATAGTTCAACTTTAACTTTAATTTATAAAACTATTGTGAATCCCAAATTTGCATAATTCGCTAAAGAAAAAGGGATAGGAGTTCTCACTGTAGGATATAGCCTGACAACTATTTAAAGGTAGATGTTGTGACTAAAGTAAAAAATGTGGAGTTTGATGTACTGATACGGTGGAAGACATATGGAAGTGCTTTTCTGATCATGCAAACAATTACACGAGACCTCTTAACAATTTCATTATCTATTATTGCTTCGAAATCTGCTTTTAGTATTAACAGTTGGATAGTTAGTCCTCATCATGCTCAACTTCATATTAATACTATGGAAGTCTTTATATGTACTCAAAGTTGGTTAAACGATGAAGATATTCAGGGTAAACCATATTCTTTATAATATTTTTTTACCTTTATAATTTTAACAATCATATATTATATTATCCTTTATTGTTTTTTATATATATACAAGTATCAATATGAAGACCAATCTTCTAACTAAAATTTTCTTTGAACAAATATTCGACTATGTAGGTATATTTAATTGTTGATTATCATGTTTTGACTATTCATTTAGCACAATTGTTACATAATCAAGTATAATTTACATAATAATGTTTCAACATGTAGATGAAGTGGTGCCAATTATTGATGATCCTTATTATAACGATTAACTAGCTCCTTTTCTCTACTGTGAATTTGTTTTCTTTTAATCTTCTTAACTTACTATTTTTCTCATTTGATTGTTTTAGTTTTATACAAATGAAGATATAAATCTTTACTTGCGTGGTTTTATATAGGTTAACAACGAAAACTCTATAGTGTTGTCTTTGCTTGATACCTCAACTTCAATCTCCACTCTTCAACTATAATTGATAATTCTTTTTTGTTTCTTCTTTATTTGGATAATATAACACTATGATACTCGTTTGATTTGATAATAAAATGATTTTCATAATAGTATCCTAATACTTGTTGCATTGGCAGATTCATGATTAATATTATTCAATTCTTTCATATTTTGAATATACCAATCACCTTTTTATTATTAAACTTAAATAAGCGAATAGTGATTAATAAAAAAGATAATAGTTTAAAGTGATATTAATTTTAAAAATTAAGCAAATAAATTTTAATTATTTTTTGTCAAAAGCAAGACATTAGAATTAGAAATATTAATTTAATAAATAAAATAAATATGGATTCTTCATTAGAGTTGAGATAATTTGGCAAAAATGAGCAATTTAGAACAATCAGGACTATATTTTAAAATATAACTTAAGGTCTATAATATTAGACTTCGTTGGAAAAATTAAAAAAATACAAAACATTTTTTTGTATATTAACATATATTAACTTTTTTATGAAAATGAGCTTTAGGATAACAAAGTATGACATAAATATTTTAAACAATCTTTTTTCTTTTAACAAATATAATTAATAATTGTCATAATGTATTTGTATTTTATATTTGAAATTTATACGAAGAATTTCAGTAAAATATCTAAAATAATTAGTTAAAGTGTTGGTATTATTCTTAAATTATTTAAAACTAAGTAATATTTGTACGAAAAATTATTCGTAGTAAAATTTTGATGAAATCTTTTATTAAAAAACTAGCCTAACCCAAGCCTAACCGGCCCGAGCCATATATAATAGGCCTAATTAGTTGCATTACAGTTACCCATATTACATAACTCTAAATATTCGAAGATAAAGATGCATAAGAATCTTTCAATGAAATAGCCTTTCCTTTATAGACATAAAGAACTTTAAATTCCATAATAGCTTAATTGTCAATTCTTTCTGCCTTTCATATTGCAAGGCTTTAGCAAAAACTTTATTCAAAGATAGCAAAAGATCCATCAACAAAACTTACAATTTTATCATAGAAAAAATGTCATTCAAACTTCACAAAAAACAGATTACACAATCTTGTTCATGGTAATATTGCATAAAAGTGAAAGTGCCATAATATTGCATAAAAGTGAAAGTAATATTGCTTCGAGGAGTTAATACTACTTCTTGATTACAAGAGACTGGATTTGGATCGATTTTGCTTTACTAATTAAATTGGATGATTAAATGACTGAATTGTTATGTCGAGCCAACTAATTCAAATTTAATCGTACTCTTTTTGACATTTCTTTGTAGGCTGTTGTTACCGAAGAAAATAGCCCCAAAACCTATCAAGGTTGGAACTTTGAAGTCTTATGCTTGAAGATTTCTTTTCTTCTTTTGCTTAACAAAAAGGTGTTTCATTGTTTTCTGTTGGATTTCACAATGTTCTTATAGGTGTTTCATTGTTTTCTGTTGGATTTCACAATGTACTTATAGATTTATATACTAACATGTGAATAATGTAGTCCCAGAAGCAAATATGCGAAAATTTCCTCTAAACAGTGGTAGTGGTGGAAGCAACAGCCGGGGTTATCAGACTCTTTCTACTCCAGAAGGTATAATTGCTCATTGTCGCATGTTTTGTTTATGAATCGCACAAAACTAAGAACATTTCGCAACTATTTTCGTATTTCTAGTATACCAAAGTGTACTCGAACTAGGGAAAACATAAAAAACTACATTGACCTGAAATGAGTTGATAAAAAATGATACAAGCTCAAGAAAAAGGTGCAATGATACATACCAGAAAATTGGAAGCTGAAAGTGATGACTACTCACATTACTTGGGAGACTGCTGCTAGTTTTCTTTACAAATTTTGCTTCCTTGAGTGTTCTCATTCCTCATAAAGTAGTATTCTTTTTGTTTTTATTTTTGTCTGGGGTTTGGGGAACAGCAGAAGAGCGGTATATCCAAATGCTTAAATGCCCCTTCTGCTTTAATCGTTACAAACTGATACCTCATGCGTGCTTGGTAGGCTTATTTAATGTCGCTTGTTCATGCATATATGGCATCTCATGATAGTAGCGCATATTTTTCAATAGTAGTGGGCCTTGGATGTGTTAACTTGTGCAATCGTTTCCCATGTTTGGATATCAACTGCAATTCGTGATCTTTTCATCAATTTATTGTATGTTCATATTTGCTGCATTTATTCATACGGTGCAACTAAGATATGTATATGGTTAATAGCCTATCAGCCTATACTTGCAGAAGGATTTGAGCAACAGCAACCAAACAACTGGAAGGGGGGTTTTAGTATTTCATCATACATGCAGTACTTCAATGTAGATACAGATATCGTCCTGAGCAGATTGATGAGCTCTTTTTATGCTATTGGCGGAGATTTTTTGAGCAAGATTGATGCGAATCCTGATTTGTGAGTTTGGAATCACCATTCACAACCACCTCAATGCCTTTTGCTTTTTTCTCTTTCTATTATTTCCTTTCTGCTGTGTTGTTTCCTTTACTCCCATCGATTTAGATAATCTATGTTGATTTGAGAAGATATTTCTTCCCTTAGTAAATGAATGCACTGCAATAACTACCTTGATGTGTCAGTTCTGTGTTCCTCTTGCCTGTGATCTCAGTAGGAAATTTTCTTGCACCTTCCTGATCAAAGAAGATTTATAGGTTGAACACGATGATCATATGAAATGATGTAGAAACAACAATCCGTACAAATATGTTGAACTGCAAACAAGATGTACCATAACGATTTTGTTTCACTAGTTTTACGAAGTCTGCAAGAACGCCATATCCAACTATCTAATCTGCCATTTTATTGAATTCTGTTATGCGCTAGATATGGTCTTGTATGGATTTCAACAACATTGGTATTTCTGCTTGATTCCTTTGGAAATTGTGCCACTTACCTCATGCAGAAAAACACAGACAACAGTGCTTCCTGGAGCTTTGATGTGGGATATGTTAACGTTGCAGCATGTTCAATTTATGGGTATGCAATTGCAGTGCCGTTGGCATTTTATTTCTTGCTTCAATACCTTGGATCAAACGCCAGCCTTATTCAGTTTTGGTGTATGTGGGGATATTCTCTCTTCATCTTTCTGCTCTCCTCTGTAAGTGTTCAATGGTCTGTTACTTTTATCATTCTGGAATTCCTTGAAGGACCTTGTCATCTTATGCAGGCTCATTTATTGTTTACAGTTTCTGATGGTCATTCCAGTTGAGATTCTCCGGTGGATCACTATACTTGGTGCAGGAATTACTTGGCCTTTTTTGTTGCCTCAAACCTCAAATCTTATGCTGAGGGAAGCGATCTTACGGTTGTGCTGGTTGCATCATTCTGTTTGCAGCTGGCTTTAGCGATATTTATCAAGGTGTGGTTCTTTGCTTGACCTCTCTTTGTGGCATTTCTCAGCAATCTCTGAGATTGTCAGTCGATAATTTGTCAGAAAGATGCCTTCATCAGAACATTCATTGGGTTGCAGCAAGAAATATGGCAACATGAAAAGAATGTCAAGTTAGTAATGGTCTTGATGCGCTGCACGGAGTTGGTAAGGAGGCAGTTAGAAATACACTTTTACTAGAATGCAGACAAGTGAACTGGGCTGTTGTTTCAGGCCCCGGGGTTAGATAATTGGGAAAAAGAAAACTTTTTGATTTTGATATTTGAATGACGTGTGTAAATAGACAATGATCGAATATAGCGACTCTTACACTTTGAGTAATTTCTCTGGCCGAGCAACAAATTGGTTTCTCGTTTACGTTGATCAGACGTTCTGTGCCGTAAAAATCCCTGGCTTTCCCTGGTCCACCGTCCACATTTATCTGTGCCGTAAAAATCCTCGGGCTTTCCCTCTCCACTAAATGTTGCGTAAATGCTCCGGCTTTCCCTTGTCCACTAAATGTTGCGTTTGTGCTGTAAAAATCCTTTGGCTTTCCCTTGTCCACTAAATGTTGCGTTAACACGAAGTAATGTGACCGTGAGAGCATATGAAAGTAATGTGACGATTAGAGCATGTGAATGAACGACGACTGTTCTATCGTGAATAGCAATGAAATATATACTTTATTGAGTATTTATCGTCATTCTTCATATCCAATCTTGACGGCTGATTTATTAGGTGAAGTTGGAAGGTAATGGAGATAAAGAGCATGTGAATGTAATGTGGCGATTAGAGCATGTGAATGAACGACGACTGTTCTATCGTGAATAGCAATAAAATATGTACTTTATTGAGTATTTATCGCCACTCTTCATATCCAATCTTGACGTCTGGTTTATTAGGTGAAGTTGGACGGTAATGGAGATAAAGAGGGGTGTATCCTGTTCTGGTTGTCCATACTGGAGAACCAATGAAATATCTACTTGTAAGGAGTTTATGACTTAAAAAACTCCGCCTTCAAACGGCTAGATAAGGGTTGAGGAGCCACATGCCTCCCTCTGCATAGAGCCAGACGGACGAAGCTTAAAGCAAGCCTGTTAATACACGACTGTGTGTTCTTGCTTTGGCAATATGACGCAACTGTCCTTTATGCAATTATTAGAGGGGAGCTGTGGAAGTTCGCGGCTGCTGAGCAAGTCACACTCATCCATCCTATTCCCACCAAATTTGGCAGTTTGCCCCACAGTCAATTAGCCATGCAAGAAAGGAACAAGTTTATGTAAATGGCATCATTTACATTTAGATTGAACCCTTCCTTTTCATCCCGTGAGAGAGAGAGAGAGATAAAGGAAAGAAGACACAATCTGTGATATATATCTTTCACTTTTTGACTAAACACATTCATAGAATGCATGTCTTCTTTACAAACAAAAACTGCGCTTTCCTTGCAACCAACATGAGGTGTAGTGCGTTTGATCGATGCAGGGATGAATGGATTTGTTTTGTTCGCAATCAACGTGGGTGGGGTTTGGAATTGGGTGTCGCAGTCCACTAAAATATGTCGGGGTTCGCAAGGATGTGGTAAATAGTAATTGTAGTATTATAGTCATCTAAAAGACAGCGGTAGAGTAAAATAAGTGGTGGTGGTGCTGGTGCTGGTAGCGGTATGCGTGGCTGGCAGGTGTTGGATGATTTGTACCTGGAACAATGGCTTGTAGTTATTAATTTCGTCTGATAGTGGAAGCGTGTCAGAGTTGGTCCCTAGTCAATTGTGCTTGTGGGCCATACAGATGAAAAATTTGGCCATTTATTCTCATCACCCTCGATTGAAGGTGGACTCGTGTCTTTCCCTGTGCGGATCAGACAATCAGTTTCTATAAAATAAAAAGAAAAGAAGAGGATTGAAGAGTTATTGCAGCAGACGCATTACAATAATAGAACGGATGAAATGTGAGAGGAAAAGACTAATATAACCAAGGAGGATAGATTATGTTGATAAGCATCAATCATGAAGATACATCATATTAGTTGTTCATAATAATCCGATATTTGTTTAAATTTGTATGAATGATTCATGAAATCACCAAATTTTATATTTGACCATTTCCTAGGGAGAATATGAAGGAGGTTAGACAGGGAACAGATGTACGTATGTTCACATAGCCGCCAAGTGTAACTTGGTTTGATTTAACTTAGCTCTTTCGTTCGTATCCCAATAAACCATTGATAGAATAGAGAAAACCAACAACCAGCCTCCACGTTACAAACATAACATTGGACGTCGCACACTATCATTGGTCTTCTCTTGTTTTTTTGTGTGAAAAGAAACTACACCCTCTTTTCCTCGCATCTATTGTCTGTGCTTTGCCCTCTATATCTATATATATATCTTCCTTTCTTCTACGTCTCACGTCACCGGTTAACTTAATCCGCTTCACACTCTCTCTCTTGGTCGAGTCGCTGCATAAGTTTTCACAACAGTGTGGACTCGACCCTTTTGGGTTCGACTTTCAGCATGAACGGCTATGACTCTCCTCGCGGCTTTGTCAAAGACGTTAAGCGTATTGTTATCAAGGTCTCTCTTTTCTTCTAAGCTTTTTACTTGGTTATTATGTGCCAATCTCTTTTTGTTTGAACCACCCTTTAAGCTTTTTACTTAGTTATTATTATGTGCCAGTCTCGTTTGCTTAACTTCTCTGGGTGGCTTCGTTTGTCTAAGGTAAATCAATGGCATAAGTTTGGAGTGCTGTCTTGAGTATCAGTGCATACCACTGAAAATTGTGTGCGCAGTTGTATTGTGTTTGCCTCCAGTCTTGCTTGCCCGCCGCCCTTGTTTTCTTTATGGATTCGCTGTATGGCGGTAGGAATGTGTCAAAGTTTTGAACTTTTTGAGGGGTTATCCATTTCTTTTCTTTCTCGAGACCCGTAGGTATTGGACAAGATTGATGTAGGTATTGTTCTGGCGATTTATTGACAATGGACTATTCGATTATTGAAGGTTGGGACTGCTATTGTCACTAGGAGTGATGGCAGATTGGCGGTTGGGAGATTAGGATCCCTTTGTGAGCAGGTAAAACTATCTGGGTTTGCTTATGCAACCCCATTGTACGGTTTTCTTTCAACCTTAAATTTGTGAATTTCGACATGCAGATTAAAGAACTGAACTCTGAAGGTTATGAAGTTATTGTGGTGTCATCAGGTGCAGTTGGCCTCGGTCGTCAGAGGCTCAAGTACCGGAAATTAGTTAACACAAGGTTCTTTCTTTAGTTCTATGATCTGTTAGAATTGGGCAAGGTCTTATTCTGGGAACTTAGATACAAAGCCACAATGGGACAGTTTGCGACTGATTGCATTGTTGAATAAACCTTTGTTAAATGATTTAAAAACTGTTATACTTCTTGGAATGAGTATCCAATCATGGCATTAAGATTCATATAACTCCGGGTTCCATGTGAAAAGATGTTCTTTTGTTCTTTAAGCAAGTTTTTGTGATTAAAATTGTGATGAATAATTTGTATTTTTCAGCTTTGCTGATCTCCAAAAACCACAAATGGATCCTGACGGGAAGGCTTGTGCAGCTGTTGGTCAAAATAGTCTCATGGCTTTATATGATACATTGTTTAGTCAGGTACTTAATATCTTGCCACCGTTCTCTCTTTACCTACCATGAGTGCTTTTCCCTGAAATATTCAATTATGACTTGTTACAAACTGAAGCTTTTTATTGATTCAGTTGGATGTATCATCGGCGCAGCTTCTTGTGACTGATCATGATTTTAGAGATAAAGATTTTAGAAGACAACTTAGTGAGACTGTTATGTCGCTGTTAGATTTGAGGGTTGTTCCAATATTCAATGAAAATGACGCAGTGAGTACAAGGAAAGCTCCATATGAGGTGTGTAACTCATGTTTCCAATTGTGCGGGTTGCCCAAATACTTCAAATTTTCTTTTTATCAAATGACTACTACTATGAATGCTACTTCCCATGCAGTTTCGATAAGTATTTCTATCCATATCTTTTTTTTTTTTTTCAATCTGGTTTCCCTTTATGAATTATAATTTCGCATTGAACACTCGCTGCAGGATTCTTCTGGGATATTTTGGGATAATGACAGTTTGGCTGCGTTGCTGGCCTTGGAGGTTAAAGCTGATCTTCTTGTTCTTTTGAGTGATGTCGAGGGCCTTTATAGTGGCCCTCCAAGTGACCCTCGCTCAAAGCTGATTCGGACATACATCAAAGCAAAACATCAGTCTGAGATCACTTTTGGAGACAAGTCTAGAGTGGGAAGAGGAGGAATGATAGCTAAGGTAAAAGCAGCTGTCAATGCAGCTAGTGTTGGTGTCCCTGTTGTCATAACCAGGTATATTTTCATGCCTGACTTTATGCATGGATAAGTATAGAGAAATCTAAATTTCCAGACGGTCCTTTTTATGTGACATGCCAATCCCATATTTGATCTTGACAAATGGCACAATCCCCTATTTGATCTTTATTTGTCAAGAACTGATAAAATTGAGCATTAGTTTCTTAAGTCTTTTCTTTTTGTTGTTTGTCAGTGGGTATGCTCCTAATAACATTCTTAAAGTCCTCCAGGGAGAGGATGTTGGCACCCTCTTTCACGACGATGCACATCTGTGGACCTCAGCTAAAGAATTTGGAGCACGTGAGATGGCACTTGCAGCAAGGGAAAGTTCCAGAAGGCTTCAGGTACCATAACCTAGTAATATTCTGGCAAGTCTGTATTTAGTGGAGGAATTTTTACCCCTCGGGAATTGAGATATCCCTTACCGTTATTGTGTTTTGGCTTACTAGATGTTTTAGCAGCATTATAACTTACTATTGTATTTACACTAGGCATTATCCTCTGAAGATAGGAAGAAAATATTGCTGGGAATTGCTGATGCTCTTGAGGCCAACGAAAATTACATCAAGGCAGAAAATGAAGCTGATCTTGCTGCTGCAGAGGCAGTTGGAATGACAAAATCTTTGATAGCTCGGCTGGCTTTAAAGCCTGGAAAGGCAAGCTATTCTGGGTTATTCTAAGTTTTCTGCTTTTCAACTTTACGTTTTAGAGATGCATACTTATCTTTAAATTATGCCTTTTGTGATCTTTGCAGATTAAAAGTCTAGCAAATTCAGTCCGTGTGCTTGCCAATATGGAAGACCCAATTGGCCGTGTTCTGAAAAGGACTGAGGTGAGGAAAATGTATTTGCAGTTTCCCCCGTGTTCGTGCACATTTTTGGGGATCTTATCACTTTTCACTTTCAAGGGTACAAAAAGAAATTTTGCAGTTTTGGTTTAAATTTCCAGCTTCTAGAATATAATTAACTATTTTCCCTGATGTCTAGTTAAGAAAAAGCAGAATATCAATATTGCAAATTGTTGATGATAGAAGTTACGGGAGAGAGAGTGAATTAGTAAATGAGAGAGCCAATGGAAGAGGGAATAAGCCATTAGTGTGGAAAGTGTATTCCAGAAGAAAGAACATAGGGCCAGGTGGAAGTTAGTTATCAGCTGAGGTGGCTAGTTAGTTAGAATAACAGAATGTACCTGGGAGGGGTTTATAGAGAAGGGAGAGAGAGAAGGGGAGGTAGGCAGAAAAAGTGAGAACAAATTGTGACAGGAGGACATTCATTCCTTCTGAGGAGCTATTTTGCTCTGGGTAGAGAGACCTCTATATACATATACTGTAAGGGGATATATACTTTACGATCATATATTAATAATACTGAAAATCTCTAGTTTTCTAAGACTAGAGTTCTATCAAAAAGCATGTGTTGCACTGCGTAGATATCTGGTTCACACTTAACTAATGCTGTCTGATTGGGCTTGTGGACCAGATATGATGTCATTGTTGATGTGGCTCCTGAAATTGAATGGATCCCTGAGAATGGTTATAAAAACTTGAAGATTGTGGTTGAGATAGACAGCGAGATAGATGCAAAGAAAGCTTCTGAAAAAGAATTAAGTCGGCGGCACAAGTCCTTAGGCATACTGAGAATTGTAACTGAAAGGGGTTTGCAGGTAATGATAATTTGACCAGTTCTATTTTTTTAAAAATTCATTTGCATATGAATTTTGAATATTTTAAAGTTCCATTGTGCAATTATGTTGCACATAAAACCTGGGAAATTCTTGAACCTGCCTAAAAATGAAACAAATGCAACAGGAAATGTAAGTATTATAATACCGGTACCATAATTTTCCCTCCTCTCCTTGCATGGTATTATACGGTAATTGTTAGGCCATCAGCAACCAGTACAACAGAAGAGCTAAATAATATCAGTTTTGGAGATCTTAACCATAGTAGATAAGTAAAACACTGAAAGAGTCTACAGTCATACTTCCTCATATACTTTAGGGTTCATTAAGTATCCTAGTCTAACTGGAAAAGGGAAGGCTTGTTCAGTTTTGATGCTTCATTATGGTGTGTTTTTAAGTCCTGATTGTCTTACTGCCTAACTTATTTACCAGAATTGGACATTTTGCAGCCAATTTAGAGCTTAGAAGTTGCATTGCATCTGAACTTGCCACTGTTTGTTTCTGGCAATTTACATTTTGAAACTTCCTTGATTGACAAGGACTTAATATTTTGAGTTCTAATTGTACACAATGATTCAAAGATTAGAAGGCTGTATTTGGGCCGAACTTCTCCTCATTCCTTTAATCCGACTAACAGATTAATTAAAACTTCCACAGATTGGTGATGTTGCAGTTCTTGATATTTCAACAACCAAAATCGACAATGGCAAATCATCAACTCCTATTCCAGCTGCTGAGAGTAAAGGTTTGCTCTATGATACTAAGTTTGCATTCATAGTCATTATTCTATACGGTGATTGTACTACACCCACCAAACTTTCATTCCCATAATATATCTAATAAAGGCAATGCCAATTGTCAAGCATATTTAAGGAAAGCACAACACTGAGGTTATAAACATTAGAAAAACTTGCAAATACTATATGTTGGTTAACATTGTTAAAAACTGGTGCAACAAGGATAACGCTGGATCATGTTGATGGGAGTTACAAGTTCCTGCCATTGAGATTCTAAACTACTTGTGGACCATGTAAATTCTGCTTCTCATTCCATTTTAATTCTCCATTATTCTAACCATTAGATTTCCATCTTCTTTTTTATTATAAAGTAACTAAGTGACCAACAGTGTGATCTCATAATTAGCTTTCCTTTAAATCCAAAACCTTTGCCAATTGACTGCGTGTTGTTTCCAGAAGTAATTCTGTTCAGTTTCAACTGACAGGAGTTGTAGTTCCTCAGTAATTGAACACCTGTCTGCAGGTTTTCATCTTGATACGGAAGATGGAGATAAATTAATGCCAGGTTTCCTTGATTCAATAATTGGAATGCAACAAGGTGAAACAAGGTCCTTTTCTCTTGTATTTCCTGAATCATGGAAGCAAGAAAATCTCCGTGGTATTCACGCACAATTTACAGTGAGTT
Organism: Erythroxylum alaternifolium; assembly: GCA_027478495.1. NCBI lineage: Eukaryota > Viridiplantae > Streptophyta > Magnoliopsida > Malpighiales > Erythroxylaceae > Erythroxylum > Erythroxylum alaternifolium. The sequence continues at coordinate 24,857,824 of JANIIA010000192.1, forward strand.
CCGTTCTTTCCCGAATAAGTCATACTAAAATGTAGATTCATGAAATATAAAGTAAAAGGAAATAAAGCATATGGATACAAAGTAAAATTTACGTGATGTTTATATTTTCTTTATTTTCTATCAGTTATCTGCTGGAATATTGGGGTGACAAGAATACCAGACAGTCTAAGAAAACAAGTCTTTTGAATTAATTCTAAAGTCGCCAAGTGTACATCAGCAACCATTTAAGTGATTGAACAAGGAGAACATTATAGGAAAGTTCTGTAAATTTTGTAAAAATGTATTAACAAACAATGATTATGAATCTTTCTTGCTAATCCCTTCAAGTTAAAGCCTTGTCATTATAAGATACAATGTCGTCCTTGTAAGGCACGTTTGTCTATATATTTGGAAATACACAAATTTTTTAATTTCCAAAGAAAAACAATGATTATGAATCTTTTCTGTTTACCTTCTAGGTTGAATGCAAAGAATTGTTTTATAGCGATTTGCCACACTTGGATGACTCACTTGCTGACAAACTTCTTCCTGGGTGCACCAGCTTGCAGCAGGTTTTTCTGAACTGATTACACCATGCATGGCTGTAAATTCAAATCTATTTATGAGTGTATCAGTTATGGAAAAATTCCCATGTGAAAATCTGTAGGTCAAGGAATCACTGTTGCAAAAATGTCTAGAATTGGAGCAAACAGCAAAAGATCAAGCGACTGATAATGCAATTCTTGACCAGCTTTGCAAGGTTGGTTTACATTCTAAAGTAGTATCTCTCAGGGTCGGGCACATGCATTCCTTAATATCAAGTAATAGTGCAGAAAATATTATTCTTATTGTCAATTGTTAAGAAAATCCATTTTCTGCATGGACTGGTGGCTTAATCTGTTTATGAACGTTAATAAGTTCAATAGCTACTCTGCCATGTGTGTTCTTGCAATATATAACGTTTTTTGTCTCATGTTTAGATGGTGGAGGTTGATATACCTCAATCCTTGTTTGAGGAGCAAGGCAGGCAACTTTACGGAGCTAAACTTCTTGAAATTCAGGTTGGTTAGAATAGCATGCTGGAGTTTAATCAGGAGAGTAATCTGGTGACCTGAGATACTCTCCCTAACTGTACAGGCAGTCAGTATTATGCATGTGCAGATCATTTATGTTCCCACATGTTGATATTTCTGATTACAATACATTGGTGCAGGCCAATATGAAGTTAAGTGAAGAGCAGCTGGCTTCTTTATCCAGTCCTAAGGCAGTTAAAGAATACCTAGAAAAGCAAAGGGACAACATAACAAAGATGATTAAACAAAATCTGGCAGTTGGGGATATATTTAAACGTGAAAATTTGCAGGTATGGCAACGGTTTAGCAATTCCCCAGTTTTATCGTGCTATGTATTATTTTATTTCAAGTCTGCTTTTATAGAAGACATAAAATTATCTGCACTAAAATGTATGATTTTAACGGACTTCTCATCAATAATACCACCATTTTAGTTGTCATAATTTGAAAGGTAATTCTAAACTGACAACATACCTGCATTTTGTCAGTTCTCAACAGACGAGCTTGTGAAAGAGGTTGAGAACACCATAGCTGAATTCAAACGTCACAAACAGAATTATGATGAGGAGCGTGTGAGGGAACAGGTTTGCCTGATTCACTTAACTCTGAAACCTTCTGTTTCCTCTTATTGCTTTCACTCCCTTAACGTTTGTCCCGAATATCTTAGTCCAACTATATAGGTTGCCTCTGCCCCAGTGATTGTGTGAGATCCAGATCCTATATATATTTTTAGCTCTTTGAGAAGAGAAGCTAGGTTAATGAAACGATCTTAGTGCGAGTAATATAAACAGATGCTTTGAGGAGCCTCTAGTAGATTGATGCTGGTTTCATTCATCTGGCTGAGACTCTTATGTTATTGACAGATGCCACAATTTCTTCTTGTTCCTTCCGATCATCTCGTTTTGGATTGATATTACTCTTCTACACGTTCCTCTTTTCTAAATCTAATAACGACAACAACAACCCCACCTTGTAGAAATCTCGCTAGGACGAGAGATCTGGGAAGTTCTAGTAATACGCACCTTTACTCCTAACTAGTAAAGAGGTTGTTTCCAAATCTAATAGTGTTAAACAAAATTTGTCATGGGTAAGGGAAGTTAGCGGGTCTATGGCCTGTGCTAAGCTTTTTCATTACTTACAATGGATTTCAGCTTTGCGATCTTCATTGTCTATTCGATAGTGAATCCATTCTTAATGCTTATTCTCTTCCCTCGAGGCTTTGATGGAGCCTTCACATCTTTGTCACTCTGATATTCATTTGGGCTAGAATGTATGCTTTCTGACTATAGCTTCACTTGTTTTGGCATTCTCTAGGTAGCACAATGACAAGATCAGTGCTATTATTCCAATTTGTTCTTTTGAATTGAATAGGTACAAGAGATTATGGAGGGAGCAAAAGTGGTTGAATGGTTGAGAGAACATGCAGAAATTCAGTACATAATCAGGTGAAGTGAGAACGCAGAGAGCTTGGTGTACGTATAGAGTTGAAATCTGAGATATTGTTTTTCCCCAAACGTTTAAAGCATAGAGCAGGTATTTTCTTCGTAGCTTTGTTGAAAATAGACGGTGAAGAATAAACCTGGAAAGCCAATAGCTACCTGTTGGCGGCAATAATGATCAATATAACAGGATGTTTCTCTTTCTTCCAAGTGGTTTTGTTGTTCCACAAAACGTAAAACCTTGTAGGCTAGAAAATACATCTGGGGAATCCAGACAAACAAAATGAATTACGGGCTGTTTCCCAATAAGTAATGGACAAAGGTTACCTGCCCTAAAATCACTGATTGAGGAACAACGACTGATAATAGATGCGGGTGAAAAGTGAAAAAAGGTTTTGGACTGCAACTTGTAAGGCATTTGAAGGTGTTTGGTTTATGCAGTAACAGGAAGTCTAATATGAGGAGGAAGAAACAATAGATAAAGGCGAAGATAATGTACAAGCAGGAACTAGAAACTTACTTGGCAGTCCATGCTTCGGGTATTAGACCAAAGAAGTTCTGTCATTATATTGTTGCAGAATCATTCTGAAAAACTCTTCTTACACGACTCTCATGTGCAAGATACGATTAAGCATTTCACTGCCATTACGAACCATAGTATCTGTGCTGGAAACAACAAACTGATCAATAACTTGAAATGATTTTAACCAGACCAAGTTGGGCTTGTTTTGCCAAGGTTTTTCCAGTGAGAGCTCAAGTGAGTGTGTTTCAAGTAGGAGTGGTCAAAAAATTCAAAATAAATCGAATCGACTTGGAAAACCGAAGAAACTGAATCAAACTGATTAGTGTGGAAAGTGATGAATGGTCGGTTTGGTTTTGAAAATTGAAAAATCGATTATGTCTATTCGGGTGTGATGTAGGCAAAATTTTTTATCAAACCAATCCGAACCAAACTGATCAAATAAAAACAAAAAAAGTTGATATTTTTTTATACTTCTAAGTCTAGGTTAAGGTAAGTTTGTAACTTTGCAAGTATGACAATCACCCAATAGGTTCTAAAATGAAATAAAAATATTGAACATGTACTAAAATTAACCCAAATCTTAAGGCCCAAGATTAGGACCCAAGCTGATTGAAGTAACTGAATCGAATTGTAAGGTAAATCGAAAATTTGGTTTTATTTGACATTCGGTTCAATTTGGTTTTTTTATATCATAAAATTAATTATTCAATTCGGTCTAAAAAAGCCAAAAAATACCCGGACCGAACCAAACTGTACTCACCCCTAATTTCAAGCACATGAAAGATTCTACCACAGATTGTTATGTCCTGCTTACCCCTAATTTCAAGCACATGAAAGATTCTACCACAGATTGTTATGTCCTGCTATCAAGTGAAGGAAGCAACGCATATTGTGTTTGCGGGACCCTCTCTTTCTGCTCTTGTGTAGTGTGAAATTTATTTAGCTCAAGTTACATCAATCAATCTCTTACCCACAACCCATTTTGGGTCATTCATCAGATTAAATGTTATAAGAAAGTTCTTGTTTTTTTGCAGAAAGATGATGTGAGGTGGGTATTTGGATTATTCAACGCACACAAATATCTGGCTAGCCCACATGATGACATGAAACAGATACCCACGCCATTGGCCCTTTTGAAGCTCCTCCGCTCTGGGCCACTCAATGCTCATTTTCTGTGTCTCTTCCCATTTACAAAACTTTCCGAGCAAATATAATATTGTCATTCTTTACTATAAACCGAGGTTAGCTGCTACAGATACTCCACTCTTATATTATATGTATACAACTAATCCAAGAGCAAGCAATCAAGTTGTTCCTTAGGGACATTGCAAGGGCATGTCATGTTTAAAACGAAGGAAACATGAACAGGTATGTTGGACAACCAATGGCAATGTCTTTTGTAATAGTCCATAATTACACATCCAACCAATGGCAGTATCATTTGTAATAATCCATCATTATACGTCGCTTTATCTTCTATGATGCTCTAATGCCTTGCCTTACCTTAAAAATTGACTCCTCCCTATCCTTCTCCATTTTAACTACTAATTTGTCACGGAGAGCTCCAAGACAAGTAGAAAACCGGTTTTACCCACTTCACGGAAATGAGTAATAATTGACGACTACAATTCATTATCCGTAACAGCGGGCATGATTGATCCATCTGGACCCACACATCAAAGGGTTAGATCTAAATTCTAATTCTTGTGAAAGCCACGTCCCCCCAGTTATGCTCCAGCACCAGTCAAAGAACAGACAAAGAAGATAAGTCCAAGTCGATTAATTTAGTACAGTCAGACAGTGTCATTGTCGTAAATAACACAGAAAACACGGGCTCTATGGAATTTGATATGTAGGGGTCCCACTCTCTATTTTGGTCTCTCCATGATACTTAGCTTCTATTCTTCACACATTTTCTCTCTCTGCTCAGAGTCACAAACAGCGAGAGAGAGAGTAGACAGCTAAGAGCTTTAGATCTGAAGCCAACAGATACCCAGCATATAGCCTTAGCCTGTTAGTCGATCTGGGTAAGTTTCTTCCTGTTTCTGTACTTGTACATTGCAGTTCTTCTTTTGCGGTTCATGCTTGGTGGAAAATGTAGCTTTCTTGATCTTGCTCTCGATGTTTCTGGTAAATGGGTTGTGGTTGTGATTCGTTTTAGTATCGGGAGGGATGTCTTTCGTTGTTTAAGTAGCTAAAGGACTTATCTTTTGTTCTTGTTCAGCTGATATTGGATCAGTGTTGGTGCAATTTGCTTGAAATGGGGACTTTAGTTTACTTGTTCAAAGCTTGAAACATTGAGAGGATTTTATCTTGGGGTTCAATAAGTGCGGTTAGTTGCAATCTTGTTCGTGATTGATATGGATTTAATGAGTAATGAAATGTTTGTAATGATTTAGCTTTTTATGCTAATTTTT
>JANIIA010000192.1:24917330-24942885 GCA_027478495.1 Erythroxylum alaternifolium
ATTTGGTTTTATCAATTCTCTCTTATAATAATTAATAAATAATTTAAGTAAATTAAAAATTTGTAATTAATATAATTGAAAATTTGTACTATAACTATTAACTTAATAACTTTTCATATAAAATTCTAATTAATTGAATTAAATTTCCTAATTACTCATATCATTACATGTATCTCATTAACTTTATTATATCATAATTAATTAATTATATGTTGTTAGAATTTAAAGTTGTCACATAATATATATATTAAAAAAAGGTGAAACTTTTATAAATTTTATGAAATAAGATATGCTTATAACACTCTAGGGACGCGAAGGATCTAAAGTAATACTTATATCTTTTATCAAGGTTTCGATTAAGGATCTAAGGAATTGTTCTTAACAAACTTTTAATTAGAGTGACTTACGTACGAATGAATCCTCTAATATTAAATTTTAGATAGGAGCAAAAAATTATGAATGTAATTTATATAAATTTAGATTAATTAGAATATAATAATTTTAGAAACAAAGTAAAAGAAATATTTTTGACTTAATGAAATAAATAATTTATAAAAACAAATGAAAAAAATTTATAAAATGTATTCTATGTTTAATAAAATAATTATTATTTTCAATGTAATATACTGTACTTAACTACTTATTTGTTTTTATAACAAAATTACTTATATATTATTTTGAAATTGATATATTAAGATTAATAAAGTGATTAATTTATTTTAAGATTAATATAAATACATATATTCATAATATATATATTGTCTAAATATGAAAAATAAAATAAAAAGTTTAAATTGACTTGTTTATAGGGAATAATTATGACAATATTATCATTCCTATATATTTTTAATAAATATAAATTAGTTCGTATTTTATATATTTTATTTTATATAAATATTTTTGTACAATTTATGAGTAATTTCATCTTACATTTTACTATAAATGATTATGTTACAATTTATAATTTATGAATTTTAAAAAAACACAACTACATTTTTAAAAATTGCCTTAATTAAAATAAAAAATTTTAAAAATATGTTAAATGCTCGAGCTGACTCAGGCCCAATTAACGGCTCATGGCCCAGTGGGCTAGGGGGTCGGGCCACAAGTCGGCAAGCCTCAACCCGCCCACGAGTCCTGGGCTGTTTTTGGCCCGCATAGCCTACCTAGGTCGTGGGCCAAGCCCGCCCAAAAGTTTTTAAGGCCAAGCCGGGTCTAGGCCTCATTGACATGCCTAAATGAATAGCTTTAAAATCAAAGAAATAATATATTAATTTACTTCTAAGATTTTTATAATTAAATAAATCTGTTAATATTTGTACATTTATAGATTAACATCAAAATTAATTTACAGAATATTCTTAATCGAACAAAAGTTGAACATAGACCTTTCATAATTTTGTTAGTATAAATAAATTTATTGGTATCACATTAAAAAATATGAATAATGAAATTTATTTTTATTAGGTATTAGCATTAAGAAAAAGAGAAAAAGGAAATTATTTTTAATTTCTGAAATTCACACTAAAACAAAGTTGATAAGAGGTGGAACAATTCACAGCATGAACATCCCGACCCAGAATCTCAAATTCACACCAAAACCGAAAGAATGACTCATATAATATAGAAGTAACCTTTATTTTGTTACTTACAGGTAAAACAATACTCACACAAACTTCGTCGTTATTGTTTATTGACAAATGCACACTTCTTCCTGATTTCGCCTTGGTTGCCTGTGAGAACATTTATGCGACTCATTTTTACCATTGATTCTGCGAAATCTCGCTTGAAAGAAATGCGCCTACGGTTAATGGAAGATTGGAGTGTGACGTAAGCTCTTGTTTCAGCATCATTGAGTAGAGCTGCATCAGATTGGAATAGACCTCTTCTTGTTGATACGACAGTGTAGTAACTCTCGTCGAATGTTTTGAAGCTTCCAGGATCCATCTGAAGGACTGTGTTGGTGTCTCCTGGTTTACATTTTACCTTCAACCGTGCTGCGTATTTGGGATCCAATGCTGGGTCAGTGTCATCTTTACCAGTGAAATTGCGCAGACGGTCTGAGATCACACCGCAATGTCCTACACCAATGGTGTGTGCCCCTGTAAAAGCAAGAAAAGCTCTTGCTCAAATTCTGGTTACTTATCAGCTAACTTTGATTTGGTTTCTTTTAATTTGTAATTGGTTATTACCTGATAGAACCGCCAAGTCCTTTACACTCAAACTAACAGCAGCAAACATTTGTTTTAGCTGAGTAATGTTAGCGAAAGGTGGGGGCAATCCTGTTAAAGCCTCGAAGGAAATAGACACTCTTCCATCCCTACGTCCAGTGGGAACAGGCCAGACTGGCCCTCCAATCTGGAAAACAAAAAGGAAAAAGGATTCATTAAGAAAAGTCGAACGACATTGTTGGAATCAATATCAATAAGTTGTATATCTACTCATTGGAGATTTAGTGATTGATTTAAATTTATCATGGCTGCAATCACTTGAATCACTCCAAAACTCATACTAGCAAACTATTAAAAACTTGGATTGCTATATGTGTAATTTGAGTACCATCTGAACTGCATCTCGAGCAACTAATGCCAAGGTATCAGCACAGGAAACCACTCCAGGACACTTTCTCTCCAGTGCAGTTTTGACGGCATCAATTACATTAAACCCTCTTAAGCTTAGGTTGGGGATAGAATCTTTCTCAGCTTGATTGCTGCTTGTAGAATTTAACAGCACAGAACCATCGCATCCCTAAAAACATAAACTAGTCAGGAAAGAAATGAAATATTCTTAAACGTGCCTGTATATATTAACTTTAGTTCATGAACAGCTAAATAAATCGATCTTAATCCTGGACTCCTTGCTAGCCTTACTAAACTCACCCTCACAAAGCAATCATGGAAATGCATTCTCAACAAAGCGGCAGCAAGAGTTGGGTCTCTAGAAACGAAGCTGTAAACAGTCTTATAGACGATGACTTCTGCACTAGGACATGTCCTCTTGTAGAAACCTACTTGCAACCCTCCGGCATTTGTGAGACCTAAGAAGAAAATAGTGGTCACAAATTGAAGAAAAATCCATGAAACAAGCTTCCCTACAGCCATCTTGAATTGCTCTATTGCACAAAGAATTATTTGATGACTTGTTTTTTCCTTGCAGTGTGCTGGTACTAGACATAGCTACGGATTTTATAGCTAACCTCATGCATTTGACTGCTTCATGGACAAACTGTCAATTTGAATTAAAAAGATAAGTACACGCATGAATTATGATTTATATGATGTGGTCAATGGCTTAAGAGCTGACTTGCAACATTTCAGACGAAGATACAGGAATTTTTTTTTATGTACATTTCATTAATTGAGCTGTACAAAAGTTGTAGAATCTAACGTTGATTCATTATTTATAATCTTTGCTCTTAAGGGTTTGTGAACCTATAAGAAATACTAAGACTTTGGACATTTTCTTGTAACTCTTATGTATGGTAGTTTGACCTCATTTTTTTTATGCCATAAAAAGATAATTTGTTGAAAGCATCTTATAAGTTTTTTAAAGCTATCTAATGGCCAACTTGCACTAGAAATGCTGGAACAATGTTTTATCACACGGCATTCCAACCAACCATACTGACGCTGTGGGCATATAGGTTATTGAAATGTGGAAAGTTTATTTAATTTAATTTTTATATAGAATTTGTAATTGTTCTTTTCTTAATGTATATTAAATAAAATTTACTAATTTCCATATGATGTGTTCTATAAATCAATCTTTTACAACCTTATAAGTTAAAGTATAATAATGTATTTGATTCAAATAATTACTTTAAAATTTAAAGGATTAAAAAATTATAACATTAAAAGGTATTAAGATATTTATAAAACTCAAATAAAAAATTTTAGTACTTAAAATTTCGAAAGAATCACTTTCAATTACTTAAACCACAATCTAAAATATTTAAATATTTATTTTTCTAGTTTGCATGAATTTGTGATTAGCATTAATTGTTCAGACATAGTGTGTCTAAAGAAATTATTAGTAATTAGACAAAAGAGAAAGGAAACTATATTTGGAAGTGAGCTAACTAGTTTGGATACGAGTTGGAACTTCTGAGACGACTTGGCTTCAAAATTTGTGTTATAATACTATAAATTCCACTTTCTTCCTCATATATAACTATAAATTGATATACATATAATATCATAGGTCAGGCAAGTTAAGTACGTGCAGTCGTACATTGATCTATGCAGTTTTGTTGACTTTATGTACTATTTTGCAATATGAAACATGTATCGTGGGCATAGTCAACTATGCCTGATTTTTTTAAATAGAAAATAATAATGAATTAGGCCATTAAAAGTAATCAAAAGGTACCCCAAAAAAAACAAGGTACAAAGAGCTGTAGAAGTGTTTGCCAGGATGAAGACATACCAAGTAAAAACCAAGTTCAGCCTTCCTAGAATTTGGACAATTACAAATTACACATGCCACAATTTGTTACAATAATCGCCATTCATAAATTTGTATTTATACGGGCTAATATTGCTAGAAACCAACTGTGATCGAATAATGGGCATAAAGGAAAACAAAATTTTACAATTTCAATTCGGATCTCGATAATTAAATAACTTGAATAAAACACAAATACAAATTGAAAAAAATCGTACCTTATTCGTGTTCCTGTTGAAATCGTTTGAAAAACCTTTTCACTTTGTCAACTACAAGTTGTTCAATCATCCAACTTCTAACGGTATCCAAATAGCAGCTTTTTAACGTTTGCGACGAAATAAGCAGGAGTGCTAGCTCCCTGATGCTTATTCCTATTTATAAAAAAAAAATATTACGGTTTTTTGTACTTTTTATTAAAATTAAATTTCTTAATTATAATTAATGTCATACTCTAATTATAATCAATTTAATTTTAATAAAATTAAACATCTCATATTTTATCCTTAAAGTTTCATAAGCTTTATAATTAAGTCTAACTTAATTAAAATTAATTTTTCCTTTATAAGCTCTTTAATGTCTGACCCATAGGTTCCTAATATATTAAAAATGAATATACATTATAATTTTAATTCACAATTAAAATAAGATAAATTAAAACTTCTTTTTAATTTATCTTTAATTCTCCAATTAAATAATTTATAGTCATAGATCAAGATTGATGTCTAGCAACATGTCATGATCACTCAAATATTAGGAATGTCAAAGTGGTTTGACTTAATCTGTCCATGCATGGTTATGATGCATAATTTAATCCTTTCGTCATCCAATATTCCAATTGGATAGAGTACGGATATAATGTCTACTCTTTTCATCCAATCATATTCATTCTTGCTAATTAGTAATTGATTTATAATTGAAATTTAAAAATACCTTTTTAAATGTCAATTCACTCTGGCCAGAGATATCTCTCTAATTAATTTAGAGTGACGAATCCTTTATTGACTTATTCAATTATCCCTGTATGGTTTATACTGCATCTAAGTACTACCGACTAAGTTATCCTATGACGATTTATAAGTAGCATCAAAACATAATAATTCTCGCATGAGATATCTTAGTAATCTCAAGTCTAAGAATTACTTATACAAATATTATTATGAGGAAATCTGCAGACACATAAGTAATATTCCATCTGGAATTCTCATAGTCGGGTCAGTTCAGTGACTTATTCTATAATGATCACTCATACATTAGTTTAAGTATCTACACACTTTAATTTATGAATTCAATTACTTTCTTCATAAGAAAGAAACATAATATGTTCTACTTTTACGATTTCAACAATATTCCGTCTTGATGAAGCTACAACTAAGAACATTTAGGAACAATACTTAAATGTAAATTGAAACTCACAATTATGATCTCATAATTTCAATTACATAGTAATTATTCCAGGGATTTTACCTTTAGTATTAAATTAAACATCAAATGTAATTAAATTAATACACAAAGATAAATAATTCCTTTTATTAATTAAATAATAATGCCATAAATTAAATTACATCCAACTGATCGGCTGCAAGGGCATAAACTAACAACTGTAAGATCTGATCTATAGGAAAATCTTGTTATGTTGTTGTCCTCCCTATGTAAATGTAACACCTGTGTAATAGTGATTTCCAAATGGTTGTGACAAACTCACATATGAAAAACAGATGATTATTGCTCTCCTCAACTCTTTTATAAAGGATACACTAATTAGGAATGTTGAGAAACTTTCTTAACTTTTCAACTATTACTAGTTTATCCTTCATAGCTAACAATAATGTGAGGAAAGCTCGAGGGTTTAGGTGCCTGGACCAAACAAGTTGGGACCAAGGAATCCCGGTAAGATGATTTTGGAGAACCAATCTAAAGGATTAATTAGTAAATTTTTCATTTTTGATATACTTCTATATGATGTTATCTTCTTCAAAATTAAAGCAGGTTTGGTTAATTTATGACCAAAAGGAAGTAGAAATGGAACTTTCTTTGAAAATTAGCTTACCAGCTAAAGCTTTAGCAATTGTCATATTTTGTATAATAAGAGGTTTGGGAGTTTCCGTCTCTTGTAAGTTATATAGGGTCCAACAGAGAGTCGATTATAAAACCAGAAGCTAGTTGTCCTCCCATTTCCCATTAAAGAAATAAAACCATTTCTAAACAATTCTCTAGTTTTCATAATTGCTTTTAAAGATAAAGTTGAGGATGGTTTAACCTTTAAACTCCAAATGCTTTTGTCTTTGATGTAAATTTCATTGACCTATTTGCACCATAAAGCTTGCTTGTCAATCATTAGTCTTCATAATCTTTTAGATATAACAACATTGTTCATCATCTTTGTAGACATAATTCCAAGATCTCCTTTATCTTTAGGCAAACATACCTCCTTTCATTGCATTCTGACCCTTCTAAAAGAATCATCATTTCCGCTCTATAGAAATTTGCTACATAACTTTTTAATGGACTTAATGATCTTTTTAGGAAGGGCAATTTGAGCAGCCCAAAACATATTGATGGAGTTTAGGACAAAAGAAAAAAGTTGAGTTTTACCAGCGGTGGAAAGATTTAGAGCTCCAATTGGAGATTTTGCTATTCATCTTATAAACAAGGATGTTGAAGTCTTTTGAGGATAAATTAAAGGTTGAAATAAGATTGCCAAGATAAAGCATAGGAAGGAACTAAAATTGGAAACCAATAATAGCCTTACACTTTGTACTTGTCCTGTGGTTGTCTTAAAAAGATAGAAAGATAGAAACCAATTTTAGAGCTGTTGATTTTAAGACCAAAAAGATTGTTGAAAATTTTTAGAGCTTTCATTAAGGCAGAAATAGAAATGTGATTAGCCTTGGAGAGGAGGATAAGATCATCAGCAAAGCAGAGGTTTGTCATCTATAGTTTTTTACGTCTTGAATGAAATTTAAATTTCTTTTTTCTCTTCATAATCCTTTAAAGAGTTCTATTAAAGACTTCCATCCTCCATCAAAAGAGCAAAGACATAAGGTGAAATAGGACCATCTTATCGAATGCCTTTGTAGCTTTGAAGATTTGTATGGTAGACCATTCATAAGAACCTTAAAAAATGGAGGAGTAATGCATTGTGAAATCCATTAAATGAAAGTTTCAAGGAATTCCATGGCATGAAGAGTGTTAAGGATAAAATTCTAGTCCATACTATTATAAGCTTTCTTCAAATTAACCTTGAGGAGACAATTCTTGCTACTTCTTCTCTTAGAATATGTTCTTACTAGCTCCTGTAGTGATAAAATGTTGTCACTAATAATCTCCTTGGTATGTAAGCCCCTTGAGATAGATCAATGTAATTATTAAACACCTTCTTCAACCTCTAAGCCAAGATCTTTGATATTATTTTATACATTGTGTTACAGCATGAAATGGGTCAAAAGTAATGTTTTAAAAACCAGATCGAGCATTGAACATATTAAATTAAAGGATTAAGGTTTAAAGGTTCAACTGGTATTGAACCACTATAAAACCAATATATAATAAATAAGAAATAAAAATTATAAAAGTAAGTAAAAATAAAATATTTTATTAAATAAAAATACTCCAATGTCTATTATTATATGATGAACCAATAATAAATAAATTACTAATTAATAATTTTTCAATGTTCCTTTTTAAATATATTTCTTTAAAGTTTAAACATCAATCCGTAAATAAATTTTAAATTAAACATAATGTTGCATACTAAAAAAATTGGATTAGGATTAAGTGGAACAACCTTTTTTAAATTAAAAAATTCCATTCATAAAAGAGAGAGCTACAGATAGCCTAATCACTATATGTCCACCATTAGTAATCATATAGAATTATAGATCAATAAGGGAACAAGAATTAATATGATTATGCTTATCTCCTTTTATGTTGTAATAGAACTTGGGATTTAAAAAGAAGCCTATAGCATGAAGAGGAGGATGATGTTGCTGTCACCACCTGAGATCTATAATGTTCTAGTAAATCATAATATCATCTCTCTTAACAAGTTCTTTTTTAATTGTCTCTTTAGCTCTATATACTGTTACAAAGAAATATCTCATTGCAATCCTTTTTTCACTGCCAACTCTTTCCAAAAAGCTGCAAGAGTGGACTAGTTAATCGGATAATCAAGATGTAGAAAGACCAGAATGATCGATTACTTATAATATCTAGTATCGTCAATCCTCCCATTTCCTTAGAATATGGATAGTCCAACCATTCCTGCGAGGTGGTTTGCAAATTAAGTTTTAATTTGCCATTTTCTTCAATGTGGTAAAGTTAGTAACTGAATGAGTTGTTCCTCTACCTCAATATCATTGCCTAAAGTAAACCTTTTCATAAGATCCAAAACCGCATTATAATTGTAAATATATCTAGTTATAGGTTTAGCCTGTTTAATAATTGCACTTATCCATTCCATGTTTCTAAAATCCTCGAGTATTAAATCAATACAATGAGTTGCATAAGGGGAAAGTAATTTTCCCTAACAACATTGTAACATTTTTCACCATTGGTAATCACTTGCATAACATGTTTAACTCCAACTTTCTCCACCACTTGTTTAATGGATTTATATAAAGCATCTACAAAATACATAATGTGAGAAACACCCATACATTTGAGTAACACATTGCTTTTAGAATAGGATACCAAAAAGTTTATCGAAGTTCTCTCACTTTTTAAAGTCGATTCTTTAACCATAATAGAACAACCACTTGTACTCCATATTTTCCTATATTATTCGATATCGTTTTTTATTTCTTCAGTCAAACTCTTTAATGTTAAACCACGAAAATCATTTTGTATTAGTGCTATAACCCCTAATGTTCCAAAAGTTATAGCATTAGCTAAAGGCTGAAAATTGGAAAATTGCTCCTTTTTAGACTGTAGAAAATCAAAGCTTCAAGTCTTTAACCAAGTATTACCATCGAGAGGTAGGACAATAAGAGACCTCCTTCACATTTCAAGCTTCAATTCTTCAACCAAGTATCATCGAGAGGATGGAAAATCAGAGACCCCTTCACTTTTTTGACATCATCCTCAGGCTAGCTAGATAAATTTAAGTGTGTTTTAATTGTGTTTACCTAGTTAGGCTAAGGCTTACACCTTAATACCGAGAAATTGATGTGATTTTCCTTAACCATACTTATATGCCCCCCATTCGTCCACCATCTCCGATAATAAGCTCCAACTTGGCGATTGCCACCGCGAAGACAAGGATACAAAGAAAAATTGCAAAACCTAAAGAGTACAGAGAAAAAGAGCAAATGAAACACCAAAGGGAGAAGAGAAATCCATAACAATCACCTTATTTACCCAAAAATGGAAGCGACGACGATGAGATCTGTGAAGCTAAACAAAGATGGTGAAGAGCAAAGACGAGGAGAGCTTTTAATTTTTGGTTTTTGTAGTTTAGGTATATAGACCAATCAGTTTCGACCAGTTCTCCGCTAAATCGACCGACTTTTTATATATAAAGGTTATTGAATGAAATTGAATCGAACAAACAGCCAGTTCATATTATTTTTGGTTAAACCAACCAGTCCAGTTTGGTTTATAAAGCGTTGGTCAAAAGTTAGAGAAGTGTGACTGCTCACCACTCTTAGGGATAAGAATTATAAATATACTATTGAGCTCAGATAAAAGGATTCCTTTGTTAAAGAATTCCAAGATAGCATCATTAATAAGATGTTTATTCAGGTTCCAGACTTGTTGAAAAAATATAAGTTGACACCATCTAGACCAATGGCCTTATGTGGATTTAAAAATTTCAAGGTTTATTCAATTTGCTATATCATGATAGCATAAATAGGTCTTTAGCTTCTTGATGAGTGATACAATCATGTTTGATTTCTTTCAGAAAAGTACTAGAGGAGTTAGCACTTATAGAAGCACCTAATATGCTTGAAGTAATCAAAGGCCCCTTGGAGCAACATATGTGTGAATCCAATTTCTAATTATTCAGATGCAATAATATAATTATGTTGCTATTTTTCTTGGAACCATAGCTTTGTGGAAAAAAAGTAATGTTTTTGTCACCACATTTCAGTCATTCAATTCGAGATCTTTGTTTTATAAGTGAGAAATAAAATAGCACTGCTTTTGAAAAATTCAAATAACTTCTTCCTCCTTTTCTAGGATCATTGTGAAGCTCAAGTTAAATCCTTTAAATAGTGCTGCTAGTAGTTTTAAGAAGATGATAAGTGTGTGTCGAAGAAAAATAAATTCAATCGCTTGTTCTAACTTTTATATTAATTTTTTGACATAGCAATATAAAAAAGTCTAGATTTTATATAATATCAATTATTTTAAAAAATAATGATAAACCACATTATGAATAATAGAAGCAGTATGTTGTCGCTGTAAAATGATCTCTCCTTTTCAATCATCTGATCACACAAAATAAACTAGAAATTATGTTGTACATGAAGAAAAGCTAGGCCTACCCTAATAAAAATCATCAAGGGGATTGAAGAAGGAGATAAAAGTGTGATCCATCTCCAACTTCAAAATCGACTAAACACGCTTCTTCCTAAATCATCAGATGGTTTGGCTATACTTTAGGAACAATAGAAGAAGATCAATGCCGCAACTACTACTGGGTTTCAATCTCCCGCTTGATATCTACCATAGTGGAATCGTTATTCAATTGACCGTGAAGTACAGTGCCTGTTAAATTCTTCATTGCCACTTCTTTTTTTATTAGCAAAGTTATTATTGTTGTCATCATTGTTTTAATTATTCGATATATAACAATAATGACAAAAACAATAATAATAACAATTACTATGCAGCAACAGCAATAACAACAACAACAACAACAATAATAATAATAGTCAATCGGTTGGTTGTAATTTTATAGCAAAATTAATTAGTCACTATTTATTTTTATGCATTTTTTATTTACATTTTATATTTTAATGCTAAAGGTAAAATCTATAGAATAATTATTTTGTAATTAAAATTAAGATGAGATCATAATGTTTGCATTTATGTAATATTTGTAAATTTTTCCTAATTTTAGTTACATCAAGACGAGATATTAATAAAATGAAAAACTATATATATATATATATACTAATCTCATAGATTAAAGTATGAAGATACTAAAACAAATATGTGGGTGCTTATTCAAGAAAAAGTTGATTAAAATAGCTCAATTATGAGGATCCCAAATGGTATTACTTATATTTCACTAGATTTTCTCATTATGATGGTTGTATAATAGATCTTTAAATATGAGATTACCAAAGTATCTTATGAGAGAATTACTGTGTTTTGATGCTACTTAAGACCTATTCTATATAGGATAACTAAGTCAGTAATACTTGGATATATTATGAACCAAATAGAAATAGTTAAATAAGTCAATAAAGGATTCACCACTCTAAAGTAAATAGACATAATGTTTCACTATTCTTAATTAGTAGTGATTTAAAGAATTCTCTAGCTAGAGTAAATTGAAATTTGAAAATGCATTTTCAAGTATCAGTTGTAAATTAATTACTAATTAAAAATAATGAACATGATTGTATTTAATAGAGTAGACACTAAATACACACTCTCTGTCCAATTAGAGCATTAGATGAATAAAGCATTAAATTATGCATCATAACCAAAGATGGATAGGTTGAGTCAAATAACTTTGATATTCCTAATATTTTGGGTGAACATGACATATTACTAGACGTCAATCTTAATTTATAATTACAAATTGATTAATTAAAGAATTAAAAATAAATTAAAAGAGTTCTTATTTATGTAATTCTAATTATGAATTATAATTATAATTTAGAATTATTGTCAGCATATTAGAAACTTAATGGGTCATACAAAAAAGAGCGGTGAAAAAGAGAGAAATCAATTTGATTAAGTTAAACTTAGTTGTGAAGCTTAAGAAACTTCAAGAATCAAATATATGATGTTTTATTTTATTAAATTAAATTGTAATTATAATTATAATTAGAGTTAGAGTTAGACTTTAATTACAATTAGAAATTTCAATTTTAATAAGAAAGAAACTTTAGTTTCTTTTTCTATAAATAGAAAAAAGGCATAAGGTAGCTAGGGCTCTTACTTTTTTCTCCTCAATTGTTAAGTCTTTTTCTTTACTTTGCGGATACCATTAGAGGTTGGATACGTGAACATTTTGAAGTTAACAGTTTGAGAAGAAATTTTTGTGCAAGATCCGAATCATGTGTGTTTTGACCCTTTTATTTATGATTTATGTTTTTCAAGTTATTCAATTAAATAGATCTAATAAAAAATGATTAAAAAAATTTATTTTATACTATTTTCAATAGTGGCTCAAAGCCTTCTTTAATTATTTAACTTAATTAACGTGTTTTATGTTATTGATTTGATAAAAATTAAGGCTTAAATTTTCTTTTAATGTATTTGCCTAATCAATTAATGTTTGTTTTAATTTTCTAAAAATTAAGAACGTAACCCTTTGTTTTGTGTTCTCTGGAAATTATATTGTCTTTAATAATTCATCATATGCTCCTCTTAATTTTGAGTTATTCTTGAAATCACAATTGAGTTTCTTTTCTTTTGTAAAGTCCAATGCATGCTCTCCCATATTTGGAAATTGACTACTAAAAAAACTATGATTTTTCTTATTAATTTGATAATATGCATTTACTGCCTCTATTTTGATTAATGAATCTTGAAAACCACGTATTGCTTTTCTAATTCTAAGAATCGATTGCATCAGTTCTGTATGAATGTGCATCTGGGTATCTTGTGTTTGATGGTTATGCCTTTGGTTTTATACATGTTGTATATAAAAGTCATTTTGATGATTCAATAATCTTATTAATTGAATTTAGATTTCATAGCTACTTCAACTAGATGAAAATCTTATTAATGGAATAGAATAATGAATTCCAATTTATTGGTTGATTGTATCATTAACCATTTCTTTATTTTGGTGAGAGGAACTTATCAAGAATCCATTGATTTTTGTTACTTCCATTATTATTATTGGTTTAGCTATTGAGCTTCCTTCTATTAGACCAAGGGTTGGTCAAGATACCGCTACAAGCTAAGCTACAGAAGGCAGTAAGATAACATAAGGTGAACAGAAAAATACCAACTACTTTATTGCTTAGCCTTGCCTTTATGAAAGCTTTAACAATTTATGAACTTATTGTAGCATTTGCATGGAAGAGCCAATGATGTCAATCACCACTAGCAAAGGTGAAATCGCCCTTAGAACAAGGGGCCAAATAAGGGTGATAATCACCCAAGAATGCAATGGATTAATTGCTTAAAGGAGAAGAACTGACCAAGATCAAGGACAGGAAGATGTAGAAGCAATATAGGTGGTGCTCTAAACAGAGGTGGGAAGCAGTGGAGCAGAAGGCAAATTGAATTTTTGTTAAAAATATGAATTTAATTTATTTAGGAATTCATAGTTTAATTTAATTTAATTATTACCCAACTTGCTACTCGTTTTTAAAAGCTGATAATAGAGCAAGAGGGAACTTGTTTATTCTTAATGTTCTTGCTTATTCTTAAGACCATGTAGTTGTTAGTAGAAGTAAGTTGACGTAAAAAGATTAAAAAAATGTACAGATGGATCTTAAAATAATACCAAGAAGCTTATATAAGAAACACGCATTTTGACGAGGCTTCAAAATTTTCAATTAAATTTTATTAAAGGATTCAAGATAATTGGAAATAGTTTTCAATTTCACTTTAAAAATTATTTTCAAATCCAATTAATTTTCTATTTGGAATGGAAACTTAATTAATTTGAAAATCAATAGGTTTAATCTAATTTAATTATCTAAAGAGTTGAAATATTAATTTAGATTATGAAGATTCGTAACTAAAATCAAATATGTCTTGTTTTATGCATATAATTTGATTATATGTGCATGAATTACATGTTTTAATACATGCTTTGTATATTATGTATGATTGCATTTTTATATATATGATATTTTTACATTCATTTTTGTGATTAATGAGATCATTGAAATTAAATCTCTCATTAAAATAGGAAGTACAATTTGAAAATATAAATGTTTTCTTCCATTATTTAAACATAAAACTAAAGTTTTGTTTATTACACGACTTGTTAAGTAACTCAAGGCCACTTTAGCCCAAATATGTTTTATTTAAATTAATTGGTCGTACTTAACTAAAATTGTATGATTTAGATGAGTCACTTATGATTATATGAATTTAGAGGTATGATTATGAATAACATATAAAATATGTTTTTGATAGTAGTTGTCACCTAATTAATAGATTTAAGATTTATATAAGATGTGGTTATTAAAGTTATTATCTACCTAATTTAAGTTTAGTTGGTTTGTTAAGTAAATTCAAGATCAACTAAATTTGAATGGGATCTTAGTCCACTAGAGAGATTAAAGTAATCATCCTGAATAGTAGTGAGGGCTATTATTTCGAATAAAGTAGTGAAAGATGATTAAATTTCTAATCATATTTAGTTGCTATGACATATAATCTATTATTAACTTTTCTTATATTTATATTTTTTGAGTGAAAATTACCTTTGTTTAGTATAGTTGATATTAAGTATTAGGGAACTAAATTTCTTAGACATAAGTTAGGTTTGAAAAGAGTTTTGAAAGTTAGATAAATGAAAGTTATATATCTATTATGTGATTTTGTTATTAATCCTTGTTAAGGATTTAATCACAAAGTTTTAAAGATATGTCAATATCATATAGATGATAAAAATAATGACACTTTGAGTTGACTAATATCTAATAAATTTTAATGGCAATATATCATATGGATGTCAACTGAATACAAATAGTTGCATAAGGTAAAGCTGAAAGGTATAGTACTTTAATGGAATTGCTTCATTGAGTTTATCCTATTAAAAGAATAAATATGGATAATAATTGAAGGCATTTGCTATAACATGATAATCGTTATCGTTAGAAGAAAAATAATTGCATGACTTTTATTGTCTATATAGAGATCATAAATATACGTACATATATATATATTTCTAATTCATTCTTTTGAGTATTTGATAACGACTTTGGATTCAAAATTATTACAATGTTAAAGGCATAATAGAAATAGATTGTTAAGCAAAATTAGTTGATCGAAGTTTATACAAATTGTTTTTATGTGTTGGGTCAAATAGAGACTTATGCTTAACATAAGTAGCAAGACTATAAAGTCACATAACTGAGATTATCCTTTTATGCCATATTGGTTAAATCAACATAAAGAGAATCATAAAGTTGTATACAAGGACATGAATTATTTTGATTATAAATCGTAGAAAACTTGTGAAACTTATTAGGTTGAATAATAAT
This sequence comes from Erythroxylum alaternifolium, assembly GCA_027478495.1. Lineage (NCBI taxonomy): Eukaryota > Viridiplantae > Streptophyta > Magnoliopsida > Malpighiales > Erythroxylaceae > Erythroxylum > Erythroxylum alaternifolium. The sequence continues at coordinate 24,933,125 of JANIIA010000192.1, forward strand.
CAAATCAACCTTTGGTGAAAGGATGATGATGGTATTGAATTGTTAAATTTGATACATATGATGTGTTTGGATGTGTTAATAATTCATAAAAGAATGAATATTTGTATTTCACTATATCTACTAATGACTTTATATGATACATCAATACATATTAAATGAAATATTTATTTAAATTTTGAAAAGTTTAAATTATTTAAATCTAAGTAGAAATTAAGCATTGATAATTTTGATTCACTTTGATAAGATTAATGTGGTGTGATTCAAATTTTCGTGGTTATCTATAAGGAATAAGATTCTTTAGTGAATATCCTTATAACTAAATTTCATAATAGTATGGATTTTTGTGAGGAGAAAATTAGGATATGGAATATTATATGATACAATGTTTATTTATTCTTATTGTTATGTTCAATACAATAACTTACCTTCGATAGTTCCAATTAATATAATTTCATATAAGATATAGAATGGTAAGACTTTGAAAGAATTAACATTAATAATTTTGGTATGATGCTTAATTATAACATCTATTTTCCAACAAGTTCATATCTAAATTGAATATTAAAAAGTTATGAAGTATCCAAAATGTTGAATATAATCTTACATACCTTATTGCAAAATTTTTGTTTTAATAAACATTTATAGAAGAATGGTTCTCCAGATAAGTAGTAAGAGTAAGATGAAATTTAAAAAAGTTCAAATCTCATGACCGTTGGATCGGAAAGAAAAACATGCTTGGTTTTGTTAAATGGTAGATTTCAAAAACTTTTTTTGAAATCACAATATAGCGGAAGCGTAAACACCAAATCAACATGCTTTAATCCATACATGATACGGTATAAGGAAAATAAATATAATAAGAAAAAGGTCGGAATATTACCGACTCTTAGCTACAGCTTCAACTCCTCGTTGTTGTGTCCTCAACCAATCTGATCTACCACTTATTCTTCTTGAATAGCTTGGTTATCAAGATCCTTTGGTGGGAAAGGAGAATAAAAATTTTGGAGATTTTTCTTTATATGTTCAGCTAGCTCAAATAACAAAAATGAGACTTTCTCGTTTTCTATATTTGGCTAGCTTAAAAAAAGAACAATGAAATGAGAGCTTTTTTACTATATCCGAAAGTTTTGGAGAAAAAACTAGGAGAGCAAAAGACCACCCACTTTATTTAGCATCAAATGCCAAAAGATGAGTTGTCCACCTCCCATTCAAACACATATTCGATTCTTTGAGAGAGTGAGTGGAAAGCTTTCATTCATGTCTTGAATTAAAGGAGCTATATGTCTACATTCATGCTTTTATTAAAAAGCATAACTGAATGTTGCATAGGAGAGAGTGGGGAGCCTTAAAAAAAGCACCACTTCATTCTTTAATCATAGTTAAAAGAATTGTCTCCATTAAAAGATCGCATTTATTCATATATGTTATTTAGCATCATAATGCTAAAAGACCTTTGTCGTTTCAAGTACCACTCAATATGGCTTGGAAGAGATTGAAGAGAGATAGCAAATAACGCACCAATCCATACATGTATGTTTTTTGTTTTCTTTTAAAAGCCATTAAACAACTAAATGATGATGAGCATTACTTAAGAATGCTATCACCGAAAATGGATCTTTTAAAAGCCATTAAACTATTTAATGAAGAGCATTACCTTAATGCCCACTTCACTACAATACTTTCATGCTTTTATTAACCATTAAACCATTTAATGATTGATGATTTAGATTTTAAATCAATTAATCTAATTAATTAAATCAAAATCTAGCCCAATATTAAAAGTTCCTTTCGATTTATAATTAACAATTAATTAGTGTACGCCCAATATTTAATTATAGGCTTAAGATTCAATTTAATGAACTCTTAATTAAATTATTTTGGTCTTATTGGCCCGAATCCAATTGTCTGATTTTCTCCAAACTGTCTCGTTTTCTTTCCGATAACTTCCATTTATTTTTCTTACTTTCCTTGATAACCTTCCAGAAGCCAAGTGGAGAATCTAATTGGACTTAAATAATTCAAGCTCCAATAAGCCTGGAATTAATTTAATCTCATTACAATTAATTCCGACTTATTAACAAAATGTCTTTCATTAAAGATAATTGGTTGAACTCTTGAATTACTTGAAATTATAAGAAACCATGTTTCAAAAATTATCAATTCAATGTCCAATCGCAAACTCTATTATGAACCATATTATAGCCATCCATACAATAAAGGGTAAAATTACCATGTTTTCCTTATGTTGGTTTTTCCTTTTAAATTTCCCGTTTCACTCTACATATTGATTAACACATAAGATCTAATCTTGATGTTAAGACTTGATGGGTAGCTAGTCCATCAAACTACCGGCGCAAGTTTAATCACTAATCTCCATAAAACATCTAGAAATGATGATATCACTATAAACTCTTTATTTGAGTGAATGTTCCCTGATGCATGTTTCAATTAATAATTACAACATGCGGACACTAGATTAATACCCTGTAAAAATCCATTCCGATCATATCAAGAACTATAATGAAACACATATGAATTCACCACTCATCAAAATTGTGGTTCGTAATAAACAAATGCTAAGGTGTATGTTTTAAGATTAAAGTAATGACCTACTTTATTCTTTAAAACATACGCGATTCTATATTCATTTAATAGTGCCGTTACTGATAGTCAACTACTATCATGATTTGAAACTCATCATTCTCTTAAAGTAAACTCCTTTACTTACACGGAGGTAAATCACAACACTACAGTCTAAACCATAATCAAATGACTAACTTAATTATTTGACTATGAATCAATTAATTTAGATTCTAATAATATACATGTTTCCCATACATCTCCATTTATATGTATATTACTTACAAAAGAACCTTGGTACCTCATGACTATTTATATTATGCTCATACAAATAAAACCAAACTCTTTTGTTTTATTAATAATAAATATTTTCATTACAATATTGTGACTAGAAGAAGATAAAGTTACATGTAAATAGACTTGCTTTCTAGGGTACTATATTTACATAACCCCAATAATTTGCCACTTGCCCTAAAGCAAATTTGACATATCCCTTATTCCTATGCTTTCTAGGTGACCTTTGAAGCTCTTCCGTGATAGCGTCTTCATGAACGAATTAACAAGGTTTTGATCTATGGTAATTTTACCACATCCACGTCACCACATTGTATTATGTCCCTTATGAGATGATACTTTGTCTCAATTTGTTTGGCGGCTTTGTGGTTATGAGGTTCTTTAGAATTAGCTACTGCCCCACTATTGTCACAATAAAGTGTAATGACCTTTTTCGCCTTAGGAACTACCTCCAAATCTTTGAGGAACTTACGGATCCAGATTGCTTCCTTTACTGCTTCACAAGTGACAACATACTCAGCCTCCATAGTTGAATTAGCAACGCAAGATTGCTTGACACTCCTCCAGACTATAACTCCACCTCCCAAAGTAAATATAGAACCAGAAGTTGATTTCCTTAAATCAAGTTCTGATTGGAAATTAGAATCTATATATCCTATCAGAATAAGGTCATTTCTAGAGTAAATAAGCATTAAGTTCTTCTTCCTAAGAAGATACTTTGATATGCAATTGACCGCAGCCTAATGTTCTATTCCTGGATTGGACTAGAATCTACTTACTAGTCCCACTTCATAGCAGATATCCGGTCTAGTGCAAAGCATGACATGCATTGAACTTCCAACTGTCGAAGCATTTGGAATGTTGTGCATGCGTTTGACCTCCTTTTGGGTCTTAAATGCATGCTCCTTTGAAAGTTTGATTCCATGTCTGGTAGGTGTGAAACCCCTATTGGAATCCTGCATGGTAAACTTATTAAACATGTTCTTAATGTAGGTCAGTTGAGACAAGGCTATTTGTTTGTTCTTACGATCCGTTATAAGCTTGATCCCTAGAACATAGCTAGCCTCTCTTAAATCCTTCATTGAGAATTGTTCGTTCAGCCATTCCTTGACCTTAGATAACATTCCTACATCATTCCCAATGAGCAGAATGTCATCGAAATACAGAATTAAGAAAGTAAACTTTCCTTCTGGTATCCTTTTATAAACACAAGGCTCATTTAGGTTTTTTATGAACCCATAGGTTTTGATAGCCTTATCAAACCTAATGTTCTAAGACCTAGATGCTTGCTTAAGTCTGTAAATGAACCTTTGTAACTTGCATACCTTATGCTCATTACTTGGCTTAACAAATCCTTCTGGTTGGGCCCTATAAATGGTCTCCTCAAGATTCCCATTAAGAAATGCGGTCTTGACATCCATTTACCATATTTCATAATCGAAATAGGCTGCTATGGCCAAAAGAATTCTGATGGACTTAAGCATGGCAACTGGAGAAAAAGTCTCCTCATAGTCTATACCCTCCTTTTGGGTATAGCCCTTAGCTACCAATCTAGCTTTAAAAGTTTATACTTTTCCATCTGATCTTCTCTTCCTTTTGATGGTCCGTTTACACCCTATAGCTTTTACACTTAGTGGTAGATCTATGAGGATCTAAACTTCATTGGCATACATGGAATCTATTTTTGATTCCACTTCCTTAAGCCTTTTTTCTGCATCAACGTCATTAATAGCCAGTGTATAAGTAATGGGACCTATTACTTCCTAGTCTGAGATGCAATTATGCCTTCTTCTAGACCTAGATACTTGTTTGGTTATCTCACAACCCTCCTATTATGTCTAGGCACTACTTGACATTCAAGCTACTCTTTCAATTCAACTCTTGAATCCATTTTGACATCGTGGTCCGCTATATCCGAATCAACTCTTGGTTTGGATGAAATAGTTAAATCCTTTAGTACTACTTCACTTCTTCCTTTATCATTTCTTACAAATTCTTTCTTCAAGAAGGTCGCATTTGTTGACAAAAATACCATTCTTATCCTAAGGACTATAAAAATAGTACTCGTAGGATATCCTACAAACAAACATACCTCTAACCTTAGTTCCATCTTTGTGGAATCAGGCTTTAGAACATGGGCTAGTTAGCCCTAAGTCCTTAAGGGATGCAATGAAGGCACTCGGCCAGTCCATAACTCCCTAGTTGTTTTAGGCACCAATTTGGATGCAGCAAAGTTAAGAAGATAAGTTGCCATTTTTATGGCATATCCCCAGAATGATTCTGAAAGGCTAACGTAGGACAAAACTGATCTTGCCATTTCCAATAGAGTCCTATTCCCCCCTTCAGTTAAACAATTATATTGAGGTGTTCTAGGAGCTGACAAGTTGGAAACAATTCCATTGTCAATTAGGAATTGTTAGAATTCTCTAGATAAGTACTCACCACCTTGTTCCGATTGAAGTTATTTTAATGGCTTGCCTAACTGCTTCTTAACTTCAGCTTTGAATTCTTTGAGCCTTTCAAAGGACTCACTCTTTTTGTGCATCAAACACCAATAGCCATATCTAGAGTAATCATTTATAAAGGTTATATTCATAACCTACTCTAGCTTGTACGCTTATGGGCCCACACACATCAGTGTGCACCAGGTCCAACGTGGATTTAGATCTATTCCTTTTGGAAGGAAAAGAGGTCTTAATCATCTTTCCTTCAATACAAGCCTCATAGGTGGGTAATGGACCATTTTCCAAGCTCGTAAGGATCCCATCCTTCACTAACCTATCAAGTCTTTTCTGATTGACATGACCTATCCTTAAGTGCCATAGATATTTGGATTTAATACTAGAGTCATTGGATTTTCTTGGTTTTATTAATTATGTGGTATTTAGCGAGCTTGTCATAGATTCTATAAAGAACAATCCTTGTTTAATTTTCGCATTACAAATAAAATCCTTATTCTCATATATTGAGACAACATTTTCAAAATATAAGAAATAACTAAATTTATTAAGCAAAAAATAGAAATCATTATGTTCCTTTCAACCAATGGGATGTAATATACATCCTCCAAATATAACCTATGACCACCAGGAAAGTCTAAGATAACTACTCCCATTGCCTCTAATTAAACATAGGATCCATACGCTACCTTGACTTGAAACTAGCCTTTAGGCAGTCTTTTCCTATGTCGAAACCCCTGGATAGAATTGTAAACATAGTCAGTGGCTCCTGAATCTAATATCCAAGAATCAGATGAATCTGCCACATTTATAGTTCCTAACAAACTTAGGAAACCCATTCCTTGTTTGCTCTTGAGAGTCTCGAGGTAGACAGCGTAGTTGCTCTTCCAGCGGTCCTTGTCACCATAGGGGAAACACTTTCCCTTAGTGTCCTCTTTGGCCTTCTTTTTCATGGGTTGGGCTTTGACCCCTATTTGGGCCTTCCCTTTCTTTGTACCCTTCTTCTTTTGCTTGCCCTTATCCTTAGGCTTAGAAGAAGATGCCACATGAGCCTCTAACTTATTGGCCCTGATATTTAATAACTCCTCCGTGTTCTAGAGGGTATTCATCAACTCACTCAAGGTGTAATCCTTAGTGTTGAGCTCATAGTCTAACTTAAACTACTGAAAATAAGAGTTTAAGCTGTTGATGATCATGATCGTCTGCATTTTTGCATCCATGTTTGCCCTAAACATCTCAGCCTCAATAACTGTAGAGATTACCTTAAGCATGTAATCCTGCACCGATTCACTAGGCTTTTGTCTAAGATTGTGAAAGGTTTTGATAGCTTTCACCCCTTATAGAACTGGTCCTCAAACAAAACATCTCATATAGGTGATAGACCATTGCAGCGGCATTTTGCATGCTTGCAAGTTGCTTCTGCAAAATTGTGTTGACAGAAGCTTGAATATAGCACCTGGTAATCTTATCAGCATTCTGTCATTGCTCATATTGCTAGACTCGCTCAGGAGTTGAATTGTCACCCAAAGGTGCAGGCACATTATCTGTTAATACCCATGAAATTTGTTCATATTGGAGAACGATGTTGAGGTTACATCGCCATTCATTAAAACTCTCTCCATTTTTAAAATTGTTATTATTCAAGAGCATTGTGAGTGGATTCATATTGTGGTGAGTATGTCTGAAAATATAAATTATTAAAGAATGAGCATACTAGTAAAAAATATTGGAACTTTGTATAAAATCATGATGCATGTATACATGATGATAGATTTAACAAAACTTAAAAAATTAAATCTTTATAAGACAGTTATTTTTCTTATTTATAACGGACTAATTGATTATGGGCCATCTTATCCATTAAAAGAAAAACTAGGACCCTCCCACTCAAAAAGCTACCAAGCATCTTTATGCCTAACTCTTTGAAAAGCGTCATAATTTAGTCCATGCATTTATCAACAGAGCCATAGTGGGCAGTTTATTGATAAATCATGTTGAGTGTGCAACCATTTGATTTATCCATTAAAGGTACTTGCAATGCATGCCTCAGTGGGAGGTCACATTTGCTACCAATTAGTAGACTTATCCTTTAGGAGACCCAAACCATGTAAGATTTAGGATTCATATCCTTCGGTAAGGAGTAAAGCTTCACCATATATAAATGTGCCATCGCATGGGGACTGTGGACACTCACATGAGCATCCTCTCCCACTCAATCTTTTCGGTCTTTAAGTTTTAATTAATACCATCTTGTCTAGATTCAATTTCTTTTCCATCCTATATTGTTTCATTTTATATCTCATACATAATGAATGCATGGAAAAGCCTAAGGTTGGCAAATTTTCTAAATGGCATACAATCACATAATATTGCATATTATTTGCATCCATTCATCCATTCATCTCATAAATTAAATAGTTACTTTTGACTGTCCATCCTAGAAAATTAAAAGAAGATTACAAGGGCTTTTGGCCCAAAATTTCTTCTTGGACTTAGATCTTTCGCTTCAAACTCTTCGCTCACACGACCCGACCCGTTCAATAAAAAGGAGTTAATGACATTTTACTTCTAATTTTCTTGAAAAAATTCAACACCTATCTCTACCAGGCTAAAAATAACTAGGAATAGGATGAGTGCGGAGCCTAAAACCAATAGGCGCGTCACATTTTTAGCAAGGTAGCCCGTGACAGCTACAACTATATGCACATTGAGCTGTTGACCGCGTGCAACATGCACAATGCTTGTTATACACTTGTTGCACGTGTTGTACGTGTACAACAGTGCGTGCTACCAGCGTGCAACAACACTTGCTACATATTGCCGCACGCCTGGCTGCTGTTGTGCATAGCAACTGGGCCATCGGGTAGTAGATTTCGCTGCTGCCTGGTTGGGTTATTGCCAACAGTGACCTTCGCTGCCTATGGTGGCTGTTATAATTTTTTTAAAAAATAAAACTTGAAAACACTAAAATAAGATTTCTAGCACTTGAAAATTTTCAAGAATTAACAGAATTTAATCAAAAGAAAATATGCCATTAACACAAATTAAAAATTGAAATCATTTACCTATTCTTTCCTTTGATCTATGAATGTCGTCAAAATTCCAGAAATTTTTTACAGTAAAAAAATTGAAAACAAAAAAATTAAGATAAAGAGGAAATGTGGCGATGATAGGCCACCCTCATTATTATAAACCAAACAAACAAAGCTTACAAGTAAATCGATTTTCCATGGACAATTAAAAGAGCAAACCAGAACATACACAACATATATTTTATCATATAAAAAAACACAGCATACATAATTTAATTGCCAACCCATGCAACACATAGGAACCGAATCATGCATAAGAAAACCTGGCTCTGATACCAATTGTTAGAATGAAAACAGGTTCATGCTTGGTTTGGCTACATGGTAGATTTCAAAAACTCTTTCTGAAATCAAGCACAGCGAAAACGTAAACACCAAAACAACATGCTTTTAATCCATACATGATACGAAATAAAGAAAATAAGAACAAGATCGAAATATTACCGATTCCTCAATACAGCTTCAACTCCTTGATGCTTATGTCCTTAACCAATCCGATCTACCACTTGTTCTAGCACTTGTTCCGGTCTTATTAGGCCAAAAACAATTTGACCATTTCTCTCATTTTCTGTCTAATTTTTCTTTCCGATAACCTCCGTTTATTTTTCTTACTTTGCTTGACAACCTTCCTAGCAGCCAAGTAGGGAATCTAATAAGACTTAAATAATTAAAGCTCCAATAAGCCCGAAATTAATTTATTCTCATTAGAATTAATTCTGACTTATTAACCAAATGTCATTCCATTAAAGCAAATTGGCTAAACTCTTGAATTACTTAAAATTATGAGAAAACATGTTTCAAATTTATTAACACGATGTCCAATCACAAACTCTATTATGAACCATATTATAGCCATCCACATAATAAAGGGTAAAATTATCGTTTTACCCTTATGTTGGTTTTTCCTTCTACATCTCCAGTTCCACTCTAGATGGTGATTAACATAAAAGATCTAATCTTGGGGTTAAGACTTGATGGGTAATTAGTCCATCAAACTACTGACGCCAATTTAATCACCAATCTCTGTAAAATATCTAGAAGTGATGATATCACTATAAACTCTTTATTTTAGTGAATGTTCCTTCATGCATGTTTCAATTAATAATTCCAACATCTGAACACTGGATTGATTGTAACACCCCATTGTCCTAGGGTACGCACCGGGACGCCCGTAGGTGATTCCGATACATATCCTATGATAAGAGAGTGCTACGTGAGATCTCTACAGTACTCCACATGACATCACATACATTTAAATAATAAAAGCAGTAATTGTAAATCACAAGATTTTTAAAACCAAAATCTTCCTCTTTTCATTACTCAAACTCAACAGTTTTAT
>JANIIA010000192.1:24994506-25018107 GCA_027478495.1 Erythroxylum alaternifolium
CGAAATTATAAAAATACTGAAATATGTTCAGCGAAATACATCAATTCATATTATTGAAAAACACACTCACTGTACCCATCCCACTCTTTTCACTAAGGGTTTATATAATGCTTGGTGAAAATACGAAAAGATAAGGTAAGATTATAGGGCTTCTCAATCAGTATATAATGCCACAACCCCCTTTTAACTTGATTCCATCTTACGCTTCATCCACATTCTTTACTTTAAATAAACCTTCTAATACTGTTATCTATTAATAATTATTATTATTTATCAGAATATTAATTTGTTTATAACTAATGCAATGCATTAACATGACAAAATAATTAACCATTTTTTAAAACAACGTAAACTTCAGTTTCTATTCAAAAAATGAATTGGATCATAGCATGAAATCTAAATACCACAATATTTGGCCATTAGATAGCTTTTAAAAACTTATAAGATTCTTTCAACATATTATCTTTTTATAGCATAAAAAATGAGGTCAAACTACCATATATAAGAGTTACAACTTACAAGAAAATGTCCAAAGTGTTAGTATTTCTTATAGGTTCACAAACCCTTAGAGCAAAGATTATAAATAATGTTCAAATTGACAGTTTGTCCATGAAGCAGTCAAATGCATGAGTTTTGCTATATAATACGTAGCTATGTTTACTACCAGCATACTACAAGAAAAAAAACAAAGTCATCAAATAATTCTTTGTGCAATAAAGCAACTCAAGATCGCTATAGGGAAACTTGTTTCATGGATTTTTCTTCAATTTAATGTTGGAATACTCTATATAAAATAATCTCAAGCATCTTGGTATAAAAACTAAAATGGGTAATTGGCTTTTTCACAAGCAAGATGCAAATAGCATACAATAGGAGCAGGAACATAAAGGATAATGTCCTCTTTATGTAGGAGCTATTATAGGGACATTAAAGGAAGGGGACATGGAAACTATATGCCCTAAATATTGACTTTAAAAGGCTTTTGACTTAGTAAATTGAGACTTTATTTTTCACTATCTAAAAGCCTTTGTAATCCTGTAAAGTTCTTGAACTAGATAAGACAATGTATAACCACTACTTCTTTCAATGTAATGGTAAATAGAGAACAAACATAATGGGTTTAAAGTAAAAAAGGGGTAAAACAAGGTGATCTCTCGTTTCTATACCTTTACATAGTTTATTTGGAGACATAACTTAAACTTATAGCCATCAGCATCCAAGAGAATACAACTTTCAAATACCATAGGAAAATATGCAAAAATGAAGCTTTTTAACCTAACATTTATTGATGACTTGTTAATGTTTTGCAAAGTAGACCTGGAATTAGTCTCAACCATCTTAACTCCCTTTCACAAATTTAATAAGTTATTAGTAATATAAGTCAATAATTAAAAAAATTCATTATACTATCCAAATATGCTTTCAATTTCAGGTACCTTCCTTTACCTTCTTAAGAGTTCCAATAACTATTGCTAGACTTTCTTATTGAGATTGTAGGGAGTTCTTTGAGATGATAGAAAGAAAAACTAATAAATGATGTAACAAAAGTCTCTGTTATGTTGGAAGAATGCAACTCATAAATTTTATCTTATGCAATATATATACCTATTGGATACAACATCTGGTATTATCTAAGAAGCTTGTTAAAGACACTAAAAGACTAATAAGAAATTTGTTGTGGAATGGAGATGAATATAATAACTTAGGCTCTAAGGTTGCATGGAATGAGGAATTTGTAAACCAAACAGGAATTAGCTTTGATCCATTATTCATTATTTTTGTCGAACCTAAGAAGTGATGTTGGACATCCAGTTGTTATCATCATTACTAGATGATAGGAATATAACTAAAGTTATAGAAATCCCCTTCCCCTTCACCTTGTCCTATTCCGTACTTAGATAGGCCTTCCTCTACTTCTACTTCAACTCTTGAAATAAAACTGAAATCACAAACTAGAACCAGAACTTGAACTCGATCCACAGTGAATATTAGAACATATCCATCCACTACGAATAATAATAAAAAATTCATCCACAAATTTTTCTGTAAGCACCTCTTATTCTATTGGCATTTCATCAAACGCATTACAAGCCACATCACATCTGAAGACAACCAAACAAACAAAAATGACAAATATCTATGGAGAGCTTACCTGCGAGTACGCTAGACGTTGCCACAACGATGAGTGAGTAAGTGAGTTCTCAAAGAAGAACAAAGAAGGGAAATAAATAATCGAGGACGAAGGGAGATGGAGGCAGGCAGGAGGTTGACGGAGGGGACAAAGGCTAGGCTAGTGTGCAATGGTGCGAGGGAGGGAGAGGGAGACTGAGCAAGCGGAGCATAGAGGCAGCTGGGCATTAGGCACCGCGTGTGTCGTTTCATCAGAGACAAAATAACGTTGTTTTTCTTTACAAAAAATGACGTCGTTTTGTCTTGTATTTTAATTAACTGTATAGTTAGAAAACGTTGTTGTTTTACTCTTAAGGCAAAACGACGTCGTTTTATCAGTGTAGAATAATATAAAGATGAGCAAAACGATGTTGTTTTGCTCCTGGTCAGCGGGCGAGCTACAGGTCACAGGCCAGGCTGCCCGGCTCAGGCCACAATTTGACCTATTTACTGTTGCCCGTGGCCTATGATTCATCGATTGTGGCTTGACCCGTTATTCCACGGACCATATCCAATCGACTAGTGGCCTAGCCCGTGGCTTGGTTTGACTAGGTCAAAACCATTGACCAAGGGCTGTCCATGCCAAATCGGGTAAGATATTTCGTATATGGTAATATGTATTTGAGTAATAAGTAAATGAGTTATTGGGTTATTAAGTATGCTTAGTTGATCACTATTGTTCTAAGTGGACATCTGCACGTAAGAACAACAAAACTTTTGTTAGTCACATCAGTAAATTAGTAATGAGATTTATATTTTAAACTTAACTGTTAAATTATAAAAATATTAGTCACTCAACTAAAAAATTAGAGCACTAAATTAAAAAAGCAACAACTATTCAATAAAAAATCTAAAAAAAGAATATAGATAATTTGTTAATTGTAGCAAAGGCACGAGATACAGTATGAATTGACGAGGATTTCAAATCGAAATTACAAGTTCGTGACAGTAACAGTAGGCACGTTTGTTAGGATCGCCTCTGAAACCGAATACAGGTAGGCCATGGGCATCGCCACGGTGAAGCTGTGGCATTATTGAAATTGGTGGGTGATGACGTGAACTTACATCGAACTGCTCTTTGTTTCTTTAAATTCAACCTTGTAGCTGTTGATAGAAAAAGATTCCTTATCTTTGGTTGGTTACGTCCAAATCACAAAAGAGGGCCATACTTATGGCAATAGATGTAACATTGGCTGTTCACACGCTTTCTTTTAATAACTTCTTCAATAAGTGTCGTACAAATTTTGATTATAAATGATGATGTGATCCTTATTTTTGGTTCAAAAAGAACTTATAAATACATTGTTAATAAAAATATGTTGAAAAATATAAAGGTAGGAATAATTTTTAAAAAGGTTTGGATTAGACATAGTATATATATATATTGATTAAAATTTACCAGTATAAAGAATGAAGGATTCGAATATATGGATTATCAAAAAAGAACCAAAAAAAAAAAGGAAGAGGCTGGTGTAGGTAAGAAAATTTTGGTTGTTGAAAGGAACGGGTTCCTTTTGTGTGAATGTGACTGTGTCCATACTGAAATTTCAAAATGGGGAAATTGGGCTTTCGCTTGGTTGTAAACTCTCTATCTACTTACTGGACCTTGGTCCAGTGAGTTTCAATAAATATGAAGTTTCAAGAGAAACCCTAAAACTTGGAAACGCTCATCGCTTCGTAGTTGCGCGTGTTGCACTTGCAGAACAATCGCCAGAATCAGAGGACCTTCTTACTCTTCCACACTAACAAGGTGATTTGAATAATGACTCCACTGTTTAGGGAGTTCTAAAACCTAGGTGACTGGCTGCCGTATGATTAGAGTCCCTTTCTCCTGTTTGTGTGGATTTGCTACTTAGTAAGAGTCAAGGTGACTAATTAGCCAATCACACTTTAGCCAGTCTTGGCTGTTTTGCCGTGTGAATGGTCAGTAAGTCACCCAAAGTATAGTTGTTGGTGGTCGTAACTCATAATCGTTTTCCTCGATTATGGGTTCTTAATCGGATCCACTAACTACATTTTATAGAATGAACTCTACTTCTAAATTTCTAGTGTTTGATTATGATAAAGTAATTCACTTCCGTAGCTGTTCTTTGATTATCTCATCCAGTCCTTTGTTGTGTGCAGAAAAGATTTGGTGATGATATCAGCTTGGGAATTAGGCCCGGTCCAAAGGCAAAATCTGCCTGCTCCATGAGCCTTCATTATACTGTTATGATGAATACCGTGTATTGATATATGTTGTAATAGTCAATCTGGCAATTAAATAGTATTCGATTGTGGAAGAATGTTTGTATTGAGACTGCAAAACCCTGTTACTAATTCATACAATTAAAGATATTTGTGAGATCTCTCATTGTTTGGAGACTCTTGAGTTTTTAGAAAAAATGATTACCATTGTTAGGGTCATTTTGAAGAAACACATTCTTAGATCCGATACATCATGTAATAAAACTTTTGTTTGTCTTGAAAAGAATTTTTGAGTACTGGGAGATATTATGAAAATGAATGCCAATCCTTTAACGTGAAAAAGCAGCGATCCTTTATCCATTCCTTTTGTTCGTTTCTCATGTATACTCTCTACAAGTAACATAGAATGTATAGGTCTACCATTTATAAACCAACAATTCTTATGAGATCAAACCACTTGGTGGGTGGACCCCTCATTCTCAAAGATGCAAAAGGCGATGAAACCAAAGATGATATGCGAGTGCGATGCCGACCACCCTTTTTGACCTTGCTTTGCTTTCCCTCCGTTCCAAACAATTCATAAATCCTACGATGTTGTTTATACTGTCCCTAGAATACCTTACCCGCTAAGTTATAATGGGACTGTGACCCCGTTAAAATGGAACTTAAAAGAAGCCGACCCACGAGGACAGACAATGTGTATTGACAGTTGGCTTATGTTTGGTTTGGGTGTCTAGAGCCCTTGTATCGTGGGTGTAATTTCGCCCGCAAAACCCTAGCGAGAAACAATCTAGAATTCTACCTGCTGCTGGGATTGCATAATGGTATTGCTCTTGCTTTACTGTTTTATAAATATGTGATGTTGATGCTTCGTAAATCTCATCTTTTCAATAGTGTTTTCTCGTGGAGTTGCCTGTCTTGCTTTTTGTAATCGGTTCAGTTTGCGTTTCCTAATTTGGTGCTGGTTTTGATTTGGAGACAAAGCTGGCGTCTTTTATTGATTCTACTGCGTTTAATTCTTGATAAATTAATTACCCAATATGGCCCTCTCTCTCTTTTTTTCCCTTCCCTTTCTTGTCATTTTAAATGAATTTGTCCATTGGGTGGAGTTAAATAATCTTAAGTTTTCCACTGTGTAGTTTTAGGGACTCCCATTATTATATATAATTACAGTTGCAATAGAATGATAAGTGTTAAAGATTGAAAAAAAATGCAGTATCAGGTTAAGGTTCGCAAGGAGTTACTCTTTAGGATCTTCTGTATCAAACCGAACCTAGCAAAAATTAGATAAACAGGTTTTGCTGTGTTCTTTATGGATGAAAGAAACAGAGAGAGCACTTAGTCAAGGGCTGGATGGTTCTGGATGAAGTTTTCAAGTTTATTGTTTAATATGTTGGGTTTATTTCGAATTAGTCTGTAGGGTGATATATTTTGAACCATAAATTAAAATTTTCTTAAAGATTAGGGGAATTTGGATTATATGTGCATTACAATGCATATTTTAGAGTTCTAGACACTATATTTTATAATTCACAGGAAGGCAGTCAATTTAAAGGTTCAATAAATTTCTGTTCTATTTAAGATGTATTATTGACTCTTTGACAGTCTTATGAATGACAATAACTTGTGTGTATGGTTAAGATTTGGCATTGCAATGCCAGGCACATAGCGAGCAGATACATTCACAGCATGTAACTAGTTTGGCAGTGTATTCATTTGTCTTAATTGTATGGCTAGGCTATAATGGGAATAACATCTATGATGGAGATGGTGTATTTGTAAACTAACCATGGTTTGCCGTTGTGATACACTTCGGGATTTTCCTACTCTGATACACTTCAGGATTTTCCTACCCTTTTTTCAATTATTATTTTTTATGTGCCAGACCTAGGTTTCTCCGCCATCCGTGTTCCTTCCATTATTGTTGTATATATTCCGTGATTTGTCTCCAAGAATACTACTTTACACCTGCACTGTCGGTGGATTCAGCCTTTCACCAGGATTACCCTTATTGATCAAGATCAAGTAGCGTGTTAGCTTAATCAATGGTTGGCTAGATTCCCCCTTTTCCCATCAGTGACCTGTCTTTCTGTCTAGAGCTAAAACTCTTTATCGTGATTGAATGAGACTCTACTTGAATTGGAGGGGGCTCTGTAACTGGTTTGTATATCGTTATGCATGCTATGCATATCTTTGCATATTCACTTAACATTATGAATTTGAACTTAGTGTATGACATGCTTAACCATGACTTTGGCATTACCTTGCAGTGAGCAAAATGAATGTCTACCAAGTGTTGGAACCAACTCTTAAGGCCATACTTGATGCAATCCAACCTTTGAGTGACGATTGGCGGGTGCGATTTGAAATTATTCAAGAATTGCAAGATGTTGTTAGATCTGTGGAAAGTCTTAGAGGTACCGCTACAGTCTTGTGCAGTTATGCTAAGATATTGAAAGCCAATTATTGATGATTGTGTACAAAAACAACTTACATGTTCAAAATCTTAAAGACGGTCTGTATACATGCTCAAATAGTAATAAATTCAGCAAAATCATCTTGGAACATCATTATGAACAACTATGAATCTTCTGATTGACATCCCCTTATTAAAGCAGCGCTAAAGGTTTCTATTTTCTTTCTATTTTGCAGCTGTTTTCTTTTCATTTCTTGGATCTTATGATGTAAAGTTATGTGAGGTCCCAATGACTTTACATGCAATTTATTACCGAATAATTTATTTTCATTTAATTTTCAAATATGAGAACTATGATTTATGATTCTGATTTGGCTTTGGCCTGTACAAGAGGATGCTGAGAAAACTTGGAACTTAGAAAGTTTGTTGGTTTTAGCTTAAATTAACATTGAACAAGAAACTTTCTCTAATGAAAGAATAAAATGTATGTGAAGATGCGTCATATCTTGTTTTTTTGTTCCTTTTCACCTATATGCCATTGTTTCTTATAATTGGAGAACTATGATCATTTGTCAGTTCAAACAGTGACCATACATCAACTTTTGAGTTGATTACTTAATTGATGTGAATAGGGGCAACTGTGGAACCATTTGGATCTTTCGTATCTAATCTTTTCACTCGTTGGGGAGACTTGGATATCTCGGTCACTCTATCCAACCGTTCCTGTATTTCATCTACAGGGAAGAAGTGCAAACAAAAACTACTTGGAGAATTGCTAAGAGCATTGAGGCAGAAAGGTTTTAGTATCATGATTTTCTCTTGCTTTCCCCACAGAACTTTTTTACGCTACTTGTGCATAAGATCCTGGAAATATGATAATTTTTTATTTTGCCATTTTTCTTGGTGAAGTGGAGTTAAAAAAACTTTGTAGAAATCTTGTAGAACTTGAATTGTTGCTCTTTTTATTTGTATTAAAGATGTTTTTGTCGCTTGCCTCTCTTGCATTGGTCCCGGACTGGATGCTACTTATGATGCCGGATTTGTTACCTTTGAAATTTTTTTTTTTTTTTGCCTCATTTTCCTAGTCTCTCTTCCCAAAACAGAAGCTACTTTTGGTTATGTTGTATGTTGATGGAGAGAAGACTTGTTGAGTCACTAATGATTTAGTATTTTTGTGTTCTGGTTTAGTAGGAAGGCTCTGGGGATAAGAGGTTTCCCTTACTAAAGTGTCATTGTTCTCATATATAAGAAAATCTGTCTGCAGGTGGATGGCACAGGTTGCAATTTATCCCAAATGCAAGGGTTCCAATTTTGACATCTGAGAGTGCCCATCAAAACATTTCTTGTGATATTTCAATTGATAACCTGCATGGTCAAATTAAGTCGAAGTTGTTGTTTTGGATTAATGAGATAGATGGACGCTTTCGTCAAATGATCTTGCTGGTATGTTTGAAGACCAAAGAACATTTAGGGTTCTGAGGGAGGACTCTTATCTTTAAATTATTCTTGATTGTGCAGGTAAAGGAATGGGCCAAAACACACAACATCAATAACCCTAAGGCAGGGACATTCAACTCTTACTCCCTTAGTTTGCTTGTCATCTTCCATTTTCAGGTGATTATACATCTCTAGGTGCAGACATATTGTGCTGCTCTTATGTACACCTGTGTACTAGAGGGGTTCACCTCCCCCGTTACCTTTACTCTCTTAATGTTTACTAGTTCTTGGGGATGCTTGCTATTAACATTTTGCTTCACAAATATTTTTGACTTGTACTTGCTTGGTCTTGTATATTCAGTACCAAGTCTTGGTAATTTGCTGGAACTATTCCATGATTGTTACTTTTCCCCCTTTTCCTGTAGACTTGTGCTCCAGCAATTTTACCTCCTCTTCAAGCCTTATACCCAAGAAGTGTTACCAACGATCTTATAGGTAGTTATTCTATATTCTGTTCTTAGATTTATGTGTTCTTGCATTACCATGTCTGAAGTTGAAGGCCGTGAAACTTTGAGAAAATCTGTTTTTCATATTACATGGAAAATTGACTCTTGTTGGTCTTATGGTTTGAAGTATCTGATATGGCTTGTTTTCCATGGGCTTCTTGTAGGCTTAAGAGCTGATGCTGAGAGAAATATTGCAGAAATTTGTGCTTCTAATATAATGGAATATAGATCAAGCAAATACAGAGCTATCAATAGAAGTTCTTTGTCTGAGCTTTTCCTTTCATTTCTTGCCAAGGTAATTATTGTTTGACCCTCCATTTTAGTTGGTCTTATTCTAATGGTATGTGATTCAGAAAACATATGCTGAGATTTGTTTCAACTATCCTTCTATGTAATTGACTGTTTGCATGTCAGTGCATATAATTTGGTGTGCTTGAACTTGTTGAAATTCTGTTCTTTGGTCTTACAAAAGAGTTGGTCTTTTAGTATTAACCTTTTCCTTAGTAATTTACTTACGATTGTATTGATGCAGTTTTCCGACATTCATTTGAGGTCTAAGGAACTAGGAATTTGTCCTTTTACAGGACAGTGGGAAGATGTGAAAAGCAACATGAGATGGTTGCCAAGAACTTACTCATTATTTGTATATCTCTTTGTCACTCTCCGTTCATCTCTCTTGAACAAAACAGTAATTCCTAACGCTGCTGGTTTTTTCTTTTCCCGCTGTTCAAAACTGATTAGATTGAGGATCCATTTGAGCAACCAGAAAATACTGCAAGAGCTGTCAGTGCTGGAAACTTGATTAAGATATCTGAAGCATTTCAGACAACCTATCAGCAACTTGCCACAGCCAATCAGACTCGGATTTCTATCCTTGGCACATTGGTCAGGCCCCATATGTCTCATTTCATTGCTGGAATTCCAGTTGGGAACCCAAGCTATCCTAATGTTCAACATGGTTCAACTTGTCCAGTTCGCAGTGCAATACATTCACCATTGAACCGTACAAATGTTAGAAAGGATGGGCGTCCTGACAGAAAAGAAAATTACTCTAGTAATTCAGCCAAGCAAAACCCAGGCATTCATCCCAAGAATTTGAATGTCCAACAGCAGGAAAGGTTTTCAAACAAATCTAACAACGAAAGACCTGGCAAACAATATAACAGTCCTGTCCAGCATGTTTGGAGGCCGAAACCTTATATTTGAAGTGCTAAAAGCTTCAACATGACTATTCCATCAGGGATTTTGAGATTGATGAACGATGCATCTTAGTTTGTTGGTTGGGGCCGAATTGGCTTTAAGCATCAAAATTTCTTGAGAATTGGCCGCTCTAGCACCAACCCGGTCAATTTTTATCATTACCTTATTTTGAACAGTTCATGTTTGTTTTCTAGTAGTCCCTTGAAATGATTGTGCTTCATTCCTTGATCCTACCTTATTCTTTTTGGTTCATTATCCATAAGAATGACAGGGAGTGCAATGGAACTTGGGAAAGGAGGAGGCTTTCTTTTAAGTTGTTGCAATTGTATTGCAGAGTTAGACATGTTTTAATGCCTCCCTCCCACCGCTGGAGCATCCTAGCGGTGAACCTAAATATTGTCAGTACGAGAAATACAATGCCCCCACCAACAATAAAGGCAATGTCCGTTTTTAGAAATGAGAATGCAAGATGTAAATCAAATTTTCCTGGTTGGTTAATAATAAGTTGAACAAACTTTCTTTCCTCTGCAAATCAAATGCCCTCCTGATGCTATTTTCTTCACAATCTTTGGTGTGAAATTGAGCTTTATCTGATATTTACATGATCACCATTAGCTTCTAAATTACATTATCTCAGCTAAGCAAAAGGTGTTTATCACATGTCAAGATCCTGTAACTTGCATGAGGACCCTCAGAAGTGTCGCGCAAAGTTGCTTGCCAACCCATAGCATTTGCGATATCTTGAAGTTCATCCATGACTTCAAGAGAATCAAGTATATATACCTTGCCACCAGGCCTAAGTATGCGGTCCATCTCAAGCATGATTGTGGACATATTGCATCTGATGCAAAGAAGTAAGCCAGTTAAAGTACTTATCAGCACCTTAAAAGATAGCTTGTTTGTCTATTCAACAAAGTGCGAGATACCTTTTCCTTTCAATAGAAAAGAGGCCAGCTGCGTGCACAAAATCATAGGTTCTTGGATATGTATCAAACGGCTCACACCTGATAAATCCGAAGAAATACTTTATGCAAATTTTATATGAAGACAAGTGATCAAGGGGTGAAGGGATTGCTGAGTGTCAACAAGAACCTTCAATGTCAAAACTCTAAATATGAATCCAACCCTTGGCAATTTAATCAGGGACAAGAGGTAATACCAGTCATGCCTAACCCCTACGAGTCCACGATCATATATAACAGGCAATGTATTTGGTCCACTAACTGGAACCACGTTCATGACCCAGCAATCAAGTCTTAGATCAATCAATGCAGCTGCAAATCTACAAAAGCCAACAACCGTAAAGTACAAAATTAGGCAAAATAATGGAAATTTGTAATTGAATAACTGAAAATTGAGCTCAATAGACATATTACCCTCCAAAGCCAGCTTTCATATCCAAAATATTTCTTAATTTCAACTCCCTCCAGTGCCAAGCACGCACATATCCATCTATTGTTTCATGCCAATATTTTGACTCTGCCTTGAACAGCTCTTCTCTTGCTATGTGCGCATCAATTTGTATGCTCTGGAGCCTATCTGGAGGACTGTGCAAACGGGCAGGCCATGCTGTAACATTTGCCCCGTAACCATCCTCAGGAAGCCGAGAAATGCATGACTTCAAATCAGCATACCTAATAGCATGGAACAAACAAGCTATAATGCGTAATACCTAATATCTCGTGAGAAGAATTAGCATGGAATTACTGATTTATATATTCTTTTCCACAAAAATACCAAATGAGTATCTGCATAGCCTATCTTGGAGAAGAAACTTGTAGAAAAACACCAGCATATGAGACAGAAAGCAGCTGTTTCACAAGTCTTTTGAAGTTCCATGAGGAAAGACTTGAAAAAAAATTACAATTGGTCAAGAATTTCTTATTCAAGCAGTTCCCTAGTTGCTGTCACTTTTTCTTAAATGCGCTAAGCAGAAAGGCATTACAAGGATGTATTGAAGACATGTAAATATGGTGAAGGTACCAAACATTGTCGGGGTCGTCATCTTGATCACATAATGGAGGTGTTGTTACTGCATCTCGACTTAAGTAGCAGCTATTACTGATGGGCTTTTTCCATATTGCAATATATCCTTCCTTCTTTACAAGCTCCCAGCAAAGACGACTAGTAAGGTTAAGCATCTCTGAGTTTACAAATGTTTACAAAACAATAACCAATGAGCCAAATCTAATTGTAAAAAGATCAGGCAATGTAAAATGATTCTTCATTAACCCAATATGCCTGAACCCTGTATTTGGGGGTTCTATTAGGGTATATATTCATCATTCAAATATAAATAGCCATGATCATATTAAAAACTTAAACTGATCTATGACACCACCAATAACAGGGGATGATCAAGGAATACAGTTCATTCATAAAATGACCTGGGGAGAGAAAATTAATTGCCAACACAAAACCTTTCAGAAGCTAAAACCTAATGACCAGTTTAATGAGAATTTGATTTTTACCTTCCCATTGTTCTCCTAAGATCTGCTCGTGCTTGTAAACTGGCTGTGCAGCCCAAGCAAAGTACCCTCCTGCCCGAAGCATTCTATTGACCTCAAGGAGCAAGATTCCATCTTCATATGATGCATAAATGGCAAAGGGGCAATATGTCATGTAAAACATGAGTTAATAATGATGAAGAGCTCAAAAAGAATCAGCGAGATAATTGACCAGGCAAGTAATTAAAAATGTCAGGAAAACCTTATTATTAAGTACTACAAAAACATTTGTTATGCAGAGACCAAGGAATTTAATTTCAATAAATAAAGGAAGAATTTAACGCAATCTTTTCAATAGTAAAAGAAGAATATAGCAGGTAAAACTTGCAAGCTTAGAAGCATAAAGCATGTGAAGCTTGTAAAATTAGAAGCATAAAACATGTAAAATGTTTAAAGATTAGAAGCTTAATGCATGCAAACAAGATTCACCAATCAGCCTCACATTTCAACGAGCAATAAAATGATCCCTGCGTTCACATATACTTAATGCTTTGGCTATACTGCCAGAAGCTAGTTCAAATTCAATAGACATACCATCACGAGTCCAGTTGATTCTGCATCTTGAACAATGTATCAATTCAAAGGCTTGACTTGGGTACAACAATCGGCGAGTTGCAAATGCAGCCACCATTGCAGGTACACCACGCTCAAGAGCAAATTGAATCTGGTTCTCATGAATATCCTTGGGAGCTATTGACATGGTTAAGACGTTTCGCGAGAGCAAATAGGCACCAAAACTTGCAACACCACATCCAACATCCAGAACTACTCGAGTGTGATTACCAAATGCAACATCTGGGACCATCTACATATTGAAGAAAGACGCATTATAAATCAAGTGGATCGAATATCAAGCCCAGAGACAATGCTGACATAAGGCATTGAAAACCTCGGCAATCTGATCCAAGTATTTATCTGCACCATGAATGAACTGTGTACCCCCACCAGGAAACCTGAATTTGTCCTTCGCTTTGGACATCCAGTTTTGTCCCCCTTTATCCTCAACCAGACGGGTGTGAGGAACATTAGTATACCATACCTGTATGAAGTGACATATACCAATTAAAATCTTGGACGAAGTAGGCTAAAAGGAGTTTTGGGAAAGATGAGAATAAGCTAACAAAAAAAAATTTCACAAGGAACGAGATGTCCACCACTCGAAGTCAAACGACGTTCTCATTCAAATCATAATCATATTGAATCGTTATTACGTTGCATTCAAACGGTTTAGGAAATTCAAGCAGATTCCACAAATTGCGAATTTTTTAAATTCCAATGCACGGAAAGACACCAAAGATAATATTAAAAGAAACCAAAAACCTAAGCAGAACACAAGATATCTATTTTTCCAAAAGAAATGCAGAAACCATCTCCCAGATCCACAAGCAACTAACCAACACTTCAACGCCAGACCATCATCAAACTCAACAAATTCCCTAGTCAATTTCAATTTATTTTTCCATTATTAACCTTTTCATTACAAAAGAACCAAAAACGAAACATTTAATTCATCTCCATTTGCTTTACAGCAAACAAGTCATAGCCACTCGTACCTCGTCGCGACTCTTAGGCCAAGGAATTGGCTGCCGGTACCCTTTAGGCGGCGGAACCAAACAATACAACCCCTTATCTTTCTCCGGACAGTGCCTCTCATATTTCTCCCCTCTCTCCGTTGAATTCAATCTCTTAATAGCCTCCACATTGTCCAAACAAGGAATATACTCTCTCCTACTCTCTTCACAGAGCTCAAATCTTTTAACTCTAACCCTGGACTCCTCATTCCGCTGAGTCTCTAGCTCAGTCTCATTCCCCAAATTCTGCACAACCTCCAGATCAAACTCCCCAACCTCAAACTCATCTCTCATCTTCCCATCACTGTCAATTATCCCAAACGTCCGAGATGTCGTAGGAGGAGATCCTCCCGGCGACACTGTCTTGGCGGCGACGGTTTGGGGCTGGTTTTGTGAAATGAGTTGAGTGACATTAAAGTCCTTAATGAAATTAGGCGAAGTACCGATAGACTGGCGAGGGGTAGAGAAGAAGACGAGCTGTGGGTAAGCGCCATTTGACCAATGCTTGCCGAAGTAAAAGAAAATAAAAGAGATTAGAGAGAAAGCTGCGATCTTTAACAGCGGGGGCCTTTTGAAGAGACCCATGTGATGTGAGCAAGCAATATACTAGTTACAAGTGTAGTTCCAAAGCGATTTGATTGTTTCTTATACTGGAAATTACTGGCAGTACTAGTGATTGTATGATTAGATTAAATTGAGGGTGGTTGGTTCGTTTTTTGTTTCTCAACTGAACCCAAAACGGCGGGTTTAATTTCAACGTTCCGGCGCCGGTACGAAATCCTTAATTATCAAATTTACTTGAATATTTTTATTTTCTAAAAACATGTGTAAAATAAAAGGTTAAATAAATAAAAGCACAATCTTGGAGTTGGAGTGTTCCAAAATAACCTAAGCAGGTAAAAATTCAATCTCTCGCTGCAGTTCGGCACCACCAAACAGGTGCAAACAAAGCGTTATTAAGGTCTTCATTAATGTGTTTCAGTCTCAACGCACGTCTCTCTCTCTCTCCTCTTCTTTTCTTTTCCCTTTTATAGCAATTTGAAAGCAAAATCGAACCTTTCCCTTTTTATGCTTTCTCCCTCGCGCCCGCAATCCATATTGTTGTCGTCTCTCTTCTCGGGCCAAATCCACTGCCAATTTTTACTCTTCGTCAATTTCTTTCCCTCTCTTTACCAATTCCATACAATTCCTGCTTTGCGAACCCTAATATTATAGTTTTTACGCCAGTTGCTTCTAGGGTTTGTGGATTCTGTACTTATGGTGTAATCTGTTCCAATTTATGCGTTTTGCGGCCCCAAGACGGGTCTATGCATCGGTAACGGTACGTTTCATTGAAATCCGATTGTAATTCCTGCGATTTTATAGGCAAGAGCTGAGATTTTCGCAAAAGGTTTGAGCTTTACAAATTTAATTCGTAATAATGGGCGAGTTGATGCCCGATCTCGATAAGGAATCATGCTCAAAGTCGATAAACGAGACGGTGAATGGGTCGCATCAGTTCACAATTAAGGGTTATTCGTTGGCGAAGGGAATGGGAGCAGGAAAATGCATATCAAGTGATATATTCACGGTGGGTGGGTATGATTGGGCAATTTATTTCTACCCTGATGGTAAGAATCCGGAGGATAGCTCCATGTATGTGTCTGTGTTTATTGCTTTGGCTAGTGACGGCACAGATGTGAGGGCTTTGTTTGAGCTGACGTTGGTTGATCAGAGTGGCAAGGGGAAGCACAAGGTGCATAGTCACTTTGATCGTGCTTTGGAGAGTGGACCTTACACACTCAAGTATAAAGGAAGCATGTGGTAATGTTTCCTTTTTATACTTCATTTTATGCCTCTTTTGTGTATGGTTAATTCTGTTGCTAGACACGGATCTAATTTTCTCGATTTAAATGGGGATATAACAGTGGCTTTGGACTAAAATTTGTGAACTTTTTGTGGAAATAATATTGTAGGTATCATAACTCAGGATTGTATTTAAGGTAGATGGGGTGCTAATTTTATGTGGTGAAAATAATTGCCAGATGTAATTGGCATTGCCGAGTGTCAGGATAACATGCCTCTTTGCCATTTAGTGCTTTAATGTGATAGAAATTTAATTAGTACATTCTATTGTTGTCCAGTGCTCGTGTGAGTTGAATCTTCTTCTTTGGTTGGAAGGAGAGGCTGGTACTGGGTATGAGGTTGACATTGACTCCGAACATCTTGAGAAATTACTGTTCCTTCACTCGTCTCTTCTTTGTCAATTGCAGGGGCTACAAGCGTTTCTTTAGAAGAACAAGCTTAGAAACATCTGATTTCATAAAGGATGATTGTCTTGTCATGAACTGTACAGTTGGAGTTGTTAGAACTCGTCTTGAAGGACCAAAACAATATTCCATTCATGTCCCACCTTCCAATATGGGTCAGGGATTTAAGGACGTGCTTGACTCTGAATTCGGTTGTGACATAGTCTTCGAGGTTGGAGGTGAAACTTTTAAGGCCCATAAGTTGATCCTTTCTGCTCGTTCTCCTGTATTCAAAGCCCAGTTCTTTGGGCCTGTTGGAGATCCTAAGCTTGATAAAGTAGTTGTGAAGGACATCAATCCTTCAATCTTCAAGGTAGGGCTCTTCTTTTCCTTGGTTTAATTAGCCCGTTTCTATTTGTGATTGCATGATAGAAACAGACCATAATTGTGCACTTAAATATCCTTCCATCAGATTTTGGTTCAGATTTTCATTTCTTGGATTTCATTTCCTCATCCTTCCATAACGTTGCTCGCTGATTATATGCGAACATCACTTTGGTAAAGCTTTTCTTGAAGATTCGATCAAACTTTGCACACTGGTAGTTATGTTTGGTTCTTGTCCATCATCCTTAATCCTATAATCTAGGTTGTATCTCAAAAAAGTTATTGTTGATGACTCAAACTTTGTGATCCCAGAATCTTGTTCTAATGTTAAGTGGAACTTTTTACACCTGGAGTGTATGATTGAGTGCTACTACTTGATTAAGTGCTAATCATTTATAGAGCCTGAGATTTCTACCTTAATGGGATGTAATGAATCTAATTGCTAAGTCATTGGGCTTCTCTAGATCATCTTTGAGTGAATTCAATGTATTCTTTCCTGGGTGTGTTGTTTGGTTTTTCCTGGGCTGAATGCATGATAGTATCAAGTCGCTTAAATTTTCTGAACTTGTCAGTGGTGAGTTGTGTTTGTGACTTTTGCTCAATATGTATCTGGTGTTCTAACTGTATCATTCGATGACGAGTTCATTTCATGTCATATAGATAAGGAGCGAGATATTGTAATGTAGCCGGAGAATCCGCCGTTTCGGCCACCACAATAGTGTAGTCCATTGCCCTCTTTCCTGTAAAGTGGTTGAAAATTTTTCTTCATTTTACTATTTAATAACTCATAATCAGATTTTGGTAACTAAATATTTGATACTTGACAATTTAAAACATACTTTTCAAGTAAGCATATCAGGACTGAATTTTTTTTTTCCTTTTCACTAGTCTTGTAATAGAATCCCCATAAATAGGATCAAACCCTATTCCATGGTAGATCCTACTGTTTTTCTTCCTGAAAACTATGTTTAGGTTGCTAGCAGATTAACTTCCTTTGGAGTTTGTCTATTTGCAGGCAATGCTTGTTTTTATATACACGGACAAACTTCCAGATGTACTTGAAATAACGGGCTCATCATCTACGTGCACATCATTCAACATGTTGCAGCATCTGTTAGCTGCCGCTGACCTTTACCATTTAGATCGATTGAAATTGTTGTGTGCATCAAAGTTGTGTGAGGACCTCACTGCAGATACAGTAGCGACGACACTTGCACTAGCTGAACAGCATCATTTTTCTCAACTCAAGGCTATCTGTTTGAAATTTGCTGCAAATCCAGGAAATTTGGGAGGTAAGTTTGTTTGTAGATGTCATTGATGAAAATTTCAGGTTATGCAATATTGTGCTTATTAGACCACGTAAGTATAAATGAAGCCCCCAACTAAACATATTTATCAAAGAAGGGATTGTAATAATGTCAGTAGTCTTAATAAAGTCAGTCTCAGTGGGTAATGTTTTGTGAAGGATAAAGAGAGCTGAAAGCTTTGAACACTGTAGAGCTTAGCTTGGAAATGCTTTTCTGAATCTTGTTAATCCAGTTCTTTTTCACTGTCCTTTAGAAATGGTTCTTGATGACATCCTTTTAAGAGATACAGTATGGAATTACTAGTCTTGCTAAGTTGTCTAATCTGAACTGGGATTGAACCCAGAGTTAATCTGCTGTAGAAGTTTTTCATTTTCCCCTAATTAATGATGTAAGCGTCACATTATCTCAATTCTCTCCTGGATTCTAAATCTAACCGTGCATGATTCTGAATTGAGTAATACTGGTCATTATTTCTATATCGGGCGTGTGATATCGCACCTATATGAATGTCAGGTTTACATTTAGTGTTGAAGTTGGCTCATGTCATTCTCATTTTTGGCCAGCCGTAATGGACTCTGAGGGATTCCAACACTTAGAAGAGAGCTGCCCTTCTCTGTTATCTGAATTGCTAAAGACACTTGCATCAGGAGATGAGAACTCAAGCATGCAATCTAGTAGGAAGAGGAGCGGTAGCAGCATATATGGACTAATAGTTACAGATGGGGCAGAAGCAGCAAACGCCAACAACAGGCGTGTACGAAGGCGGTTCTAGGTTATGCTTCTTTTGTAATTGGTCAGTCTTGTAGCACAAGTCATTAATTGTAAGTGGGTTCTGGGTTTTGGTACTATATATTATATATATATATCCTTGCTAGATTGGTTTCCATTCCCAGAGAAAAGGAATGCTTAAAATGATTTCTTTTCTGATATATCTGGATTTAGATTGATCAAACTAGATATTCAACTTAGTAAATACATACAGATCCTTTCCTATCTGTTTAATATTCCTTTTTAATCAAAGCAACGAATCGTCAGGAAAAATACAAAACACGCGTAGGGCAACCCATTTGGACTTGGATATGATGGCTGATTTAGTCAAGATTTTACAGGTCATTTTAAAGGCCAACCGTATAACCGACGTGATTGAGCATTGAAGAAAACCAAGGCAAGATAAACGTTGAATCTGATCGATTTCATTGTTCAACCTTCAAAAACTAACAAGAAACAATACATTCAATGCTAGCAATAAAGTACATCGGTGTATTGGATTCGGTCATTATATCAGCTTTAACCACCGAATCCATACAATGTCCTGCCCTGCCTCTTAAGAGCGTATACGACATCCATAGCAGTCACGGTCTTGCGGCGAGCGTGCTCGGTGTAGGTAACGGCGTCGCGGATGACGTTCTCTAGAAAAATCTTCAGGACTCCACGAGTCTCTTCGTAGATTAGACCGCTAATTCTCTTCACCCCACCTCTGCGAGCCAATCGGCGAATCGCAGGCTTGGTGATCCCTTGGATATTATCACGCAGCACCTTCCTGTGCCTCTTTGCTCCTCCCTTGCCCAAGCCCTTGCCTCCCTTGCCTCTTCCGGACATTTTCTCGACAAAAGTAATGAAAAATCACGAGGAAAAGAGCAATCAGGATTTAGCAGATTTGACTATAGTTCGATAGATGATAGTAGGGGAAAATGGCTGTTTATATAGGAGAGCGCATTGGACTTTCATCGACATCGTGAAGTAGCTATCCGTGTAAACTAGTTTTGTTGGATTATAGCCGTCGATGGATAATGTATCGACCGTTAATTTGGGTAAGCACTTGATTGGCCAAGGCGACACTCATCGGATTGATGACATGGGATGTTTTAGTAGCGGGCTTCTATGTGCAATTTGAGCCCACTTTCTATAACAAACCCTCACCGGACGTCGGACTTTATTGAAACAGCTTTATGGTTTAATTCATTTCTATTAAATATTTTATTAGGCAAAAAATTAAGAGAAAAAAAAGCAACAAAAAGACAACGACAAACCATAACAAATTCTATACCAGTGTTCTTTGAATTTATTTATATTATCACTATTCCGTTCATTATTCAAGTAGCAAGTACATATATACTTATGCTGTGGTCTTCTCATATGAGCCACCCCAAATCATAGCGCACATTGAGACTAAATCATTAAGGTATGTGACATTATTTATATCAGTGAATTAAGAAAAGTTCTTCTCGTTTTGACTCATAGGCTTGTGAAATATTTTACTGATAAGGCTCAACGGAACTGCATCACTAATTTTCAGTCTATATACCATTTAAATATTTTATAGAACAGATCATCCATTAGAGATCAAAGATAAACAAAAAATAATTGTAGTATAAATTCCAAAAATGCTAGCTGAAACATAAGCCTTTAATCTCTATTTGGGCATCAATTCCCAAGGATTGTCGTTTAGGAATCTACAAATGTCTAATCTTTCCCCGTTTAACAAAGACCTTAAGCAAGATCTACAATCCAAGACTTTATGATACATAGGGTCTTCATAAAGAGGCAAGTGTAGAGCATACTTGTCTTTCTGTATGATTGTGACGTACATTGTTCAAGAATCAAATTTTTAAAAGAGAGAGAACTTGTAAAGAAGCCATAGGATGAAAAACA
The DNA here is from genome assembly GCA_027478495.1 of Erythroxylum alaternifolium. Classification (NCBI taxonomy): domain Eukaryota; kingdom Viridiplantae; phylum Streptophyta; class Magnoliopsida; order Malpighiales; family Erythroxylaceae; genus Erythroxylum; species Erythroxylum alaternifolium. The sequence goes on from JANIIA010000192.1 coordinate 25,015,071, forward strand.
CACAATATTTTTTACTGATTTTCTTCTCTTTTTACAATGAAAGGGAAGCCTTGCTTTTATAGACTAAGCAAGGGGGATAGAGACAAACATCTTTTATATTATGTTTGGTTGGACGTAATATTGTTAATAAAATGGACTGGAATAGAATGATTTATAGTAGAATAGAATGTAAATGGATGTAATATTAGAAAATTGTTGTTTGGGAGAGATGAAAGAGTTCATAAGTAACATAGTCAAATATTGTTTAGAAGATGGATGTAATGTATGTATAATAATAATGAATGACTATTCTACCCTTGATAGAACAAAACATATCATATAAAACATAAGATTAAGGGTATAATTGGTATTATAAAAAATTATTGAGAATATATTAGATAGTACAGATTGATCATTTTACATTCCATCTTAAACATCCAAATTGAAAGTAACTCATTTTTACTTTTTAAGATGGAATAAGATGTAATGTGAAATCCTCGTCTTTCATTATATTCCATTATAAACTCTCCTCTCAAACAATGAAATAATATTACATTCCATTCTATTCCATTACTAATCGCCCTACCAAATATAGCCTTAAGGAAAAGATTCTCATAGTATAATAACATACACTAATATACAAAAACAAAAGTAAAAAGAAGAATTATTGGAAAACACTGGATCCAATAATATTTCTAAAGGATAAGAATGTGCTAAAAAGATAAGAAGGAATCTTTCTAGCAAAGAGATGCAGAGAGAAAGCACGGGCTACCACTATCATCATTGGAGTCTATCATGTCAATGTCTTTGCCATACTTTGCCATAGCTTGGATAAAATTGTCAATTTTTTGTATCAATCCAAACAGCAGGCCATGGGTCCTGGGTGTCTTGGAAATAATCAGGAAGATGGGGTCCAGTGCTAGTGTTGGGCTTTGGATTTGTAGAACTTTCTCCTCTTTCAAACATTCTTTTAGACTCGAATCCAAGAGGCCTTCTAGGCTCAAAACCAAGAGGACATAAAACTTCACCAGCCATGATATTGAAACCCACAGTACAAATTGGTCCATAGAGGTCCAATATTCGTCAGTAGGAGAAATGGGTTCTGATAGGATAAAATCATCTGGGTATGGTACCAGAAAGATACATGTTGTAGGCTTGTGGTCTTTAGGTAATGGTTCAGATGGTCGAGAAAGAAGTAAAGATCTCTCAGTATATCTTTATATTGCTTGGACCAATCTATAATGGTACTTCATTGCTAAAAATGGTTGATAGTGCAAATATAACTATAACCAGTAAGACTATAAGGATGATGAATGATGAAAATAAATTGGGCCTTCTATTGAATAACCATAACTGATGCTTGTTCAGGATTTACCCAAGTTGGAGACTCCATTTTTGTAATGATTGGAACCATTCTAAAAATGTCCAGAGAAGTGAGCAGGCATTGGTTGGATTTGAAAGGCGCTGATAAACATGGAGTGGTGAAATAGAAATTGGGCAACCATAAAGGGTAGATAAAGCTTAGAGATTCCATAGCTTCAGAAAGAGAATCATAGAGATGGTAGACAATCTGATATGGAGTGTTAGTATCAAAATAATAAGGAAGTGGAGGGATATTCAGAGTGGTGAGGACAATATGGAGGTAGTAGAATAAGCTTTTTTGGAGAATAAGAGCAATGTAATCCAAGGTTTTAGGAGGAGTTTTTGTGATGGGAGGAAAGGACTTGTTGATTTTTACATATAAAGGATATACTCATGATAGGAAGGAGGAAAGGGATTGCTTTCTTAGTTTACGAGATCGAGAAAGGAAGTTTGCAAGGATGTTGTGGTGACCTTTGATACGGAGAATAGTGAATTTATAGTGGAAAAATTATTCTTGCCATCAAAGCAATTGACTTTCTGGTAGTGTCTTTGTTTTAGGCTCAAGAATCTTAGGAAAAGTTGGGTTGTCTATTTTAATTAGAAAGTGATAAGGGCTGAGATGAAAGTTGAAATTTTCGATGTCCTTTTTTTACTATAAAAATCTCTTTGTACATAGCATGGTAATGCTTTTCTGATTCTTTGAACTGGCCACTAGCATGGCCACATTAGTCTTTTTCCCATTAATCTTTTTAATTAGGAAAACACCCTAATAATGGTCATTAGCATCTGTCTATAAAATGCGCCGGCCTTTGTCAAGAATCTTTAAAGCAGGTGGATTCTAACATATTTGCTTTAAGTGTTGAGTGGCTTTAGTTTGTCCTTTACTCCACGATGGTGGATTCTTCCTTAGAAATTTTGATAAAGGAGATGTATAATCAGCCACTTGGGGCATAAAATCTTTGATGTAGTTAACAATTTCAAGAAATTGTTGAATTTGTTTAGTGTCGAGATTTTCATTTGGTAATTGTAATAATTCACTGGCTATGTGTAGACTAGGCTGATAAAATCCATCATGGAGGTTCATACCCAAAAATTCTATTTGGGTCGTCCCAATATAATTCTTTTTAGTCGAGAGCATAATCCCATGATGTTTTGTAAGATTAAAAAAAGATTGGAGTTGGGCCTTATGTTCTTCATGGGTTTGGGAGTAGAGAAGTATGTCATCAATATAGACCAAGGTACTGGAGAGAATGAGCTTATAAATATTTGTCACGGCCCGTTGAAATAGTGAAAGGGCAACTTTGAGTCCGAATGACATTACTGTCCATTGATATTGGGCATTAGGAATATAGAAGGTTGTCTTGTATCTTCCCTTGGGGTCAAATCCTACTTTTAAATCAAACTTGGACAAAATTGTAGCTTCTTTGAGAAACAGGATTTGAGTACTAATCCTTGGTAGTAGAAACTTATCATCTTGTAGGAAAGAATTGGGAGGTTTGTAATCAATTACCAACTGTTGGATTGGAAAAAGAAAGCATGCTATATTTGGAGAAACGGTAAATTTCAAAACTTTTAAGAAATCATTTTTCCAGAGGAAGCAACAAATCCAAATCATCATGCAATCTATACATGATATGGTATAAGGATAATAAAAAACATAAACAAGATGAAGAGTATTACCGACTCCTTTGCTACA
>JANIIA010000192.1:25101019-25116286 GCA_027478495.1 Erythroxylum alaternifolium
TTTCCTAATTTCTCTTATTTACCTCACTTGGACCCGTTTCTCTGGTCCGACCCGTTCTACGGAACCAGGATGCTACATTTGGTGGGTAAAACAGCCAGTTGGCACAGTTGCCAAGCACCTTCGGTGGGAAACACAACCCATTGGCTCATCTTCGATGTGCAAAAAAGCACGTTGGCATAGTCACTAGGCACCTTCGTTTGGTAAAATAGCCCGTTGGTACATTCACTAGGCACCTTCGATGTGAAACACAACCTATTGGTAGGCAAAACAACCAGTTGGCACAATCGATAGGCACTTTTGGTAGGAAAAATGGCCTATTGGGCACCATTTGTGGGAAACATAGTCTGTTGGCTCATCTTCAGTGCATAAAGCATCACATTGTTATAATCACTGAGCACCTTCATTAGACAAAAGAGTTCGTTGACACTTTCAATAGGCCCGTTGGTAAGGTCACTAGGCACCTTTAGTTGGCAAAATAGTCTGTTGGCACACGATCGAAAGGCGAAACAGCTCTTTGGCACACCTTTTGTGGGCAAAACAACCCGTTGGCATGAACACTAGGAACCTTCGGTGGGAAAACAACCTATTAGGCACCTTCGATAGAAACATAACCCTTTGGCACACCTTTGGTGGGCAAAACTACTCGTTGGACACCTTTTGTGGGAAACACAGTCATTGGCACACCTTTGGTGGGTAGAACAACCTAATGGCACGGTCGCAATGCACCTTTGAGGGGCAAAATAGCCCTGTAGGCACTTTCGGTAGGAAACCTAGCCTGTTGGCACACCATCGTTGGGAAAAACAACATATTGACACAGTTGCTAGGCACCTTCAATGGGAAAAACTACTCGTTGAGCACCTTGGGTGGGAAATATAGCCCGTTTGCACGCCTTTGTTAGGCAAAACAACACGTTGGCACGGTCGCTAGCCACATTCGTTAGGTAAAACAGCCCTTTGGTATAGTTGTTAGGCACCTTCGATGGGAAAAACTGTCCATTAGGCACCTCGATGGGAAACAAAACTCATTGGCACACCCTTGGAGGGCAAAACAACACGTTGGCACGGTTGCTAGCCACCTTCGGTAGGCAAAACGACATGTTGGTACCTTCGGAGGGAAAAACTGCCCGTTGGACACCTTCGGTGGGAAACACAGCATGTTGGCACGACTTTGTTAGGAAAAACAACATGTTGACATAGTTGCTAGCCACCTTTGTTAGGCAAAATGGCCGTTGGTAAAGTTGTCAAGCTCCTTAGGTAGGAAAAACAGTCCGTTAGGCACCTTCGGTGGGAAACGTAGCCCATTGGTACACCTTTGGATGGCAAAATAGCACGTTGGCACGGTCGTCAGCTACCTTTGGTGGGCAAAACAGGATGTTGGCACAGTCACTAGGCACCTTTGGTAGGAAAAACTGCCTGTTCGGCACCTTCAATGGGAAACACAGCCCGTTGGCACACCTTTGGTGTGCAAAATAGTAGGTTGGCATGATCACTAACCACCTTCGTTGGGCAAAACAACCCATTGGCACAGTTGCTAGGAACCTTTAGTGGGAAAAACAGTCCGTTGGACACTTTTGGTGTGATAAATAACTTGTTAGCATACCTTCGATAGGTAAGAAAGGTCATTATCACATCTTCCGTGGGCAAAACAACCCATTTGCATGGTCGCTAAGAGTCATTGGTGCAAAAACAACCTATTGGCACACTCTCAATGGACAAACTAGCCCGTTGGTAGTATCGTTAGGCATCTTTGGTGGGCAAAATAGCTCGTTGGCATGGTTGTTGGGCACCATTTCATTGGGTAAAACGTGTTGTTGGCAAGGTTGCTAGGTACCTTCAGTGAGCACAATCGCTAGGCACCATCAGTTCAAAAAATAGCTCGTTGACATGCCTTTGGTGGGCAAAATAGCCGTTGGCAGTCCTTTGGTGGGAAACACGGCCCGTTGGCATACCTTTCGAGGGAAAAACAATCCATTGGATTGGTCGCCAGGCACTTTCGATGGGAAAAACAGCCTGTTGGACACCTTCAGTGGGAAACACAACCCATTGGCTCATCTTCAAATTGCAAAATAACACATCGGCACAGTCGCTAAGTACCTTCGTTGGGCAAAACAACCCGTTGTCACACTCATTAGGCACCTTCGGTGGAAACACCACCTATTGGCAACTCTTCGGTGGGCAAAACAATCTATTAGGCACCTTAGGTGTGACAAACATCTCATTGGCACACCTTTGGTAGGTAAAGCATCCCATTGATGTGCATTCGGTGGGCAAAACAACCTGTTGGCATAGTTGCTAGGCACCTTTGATGGGAGAAACAGGTTGTTGGTACCTTCAAAGGGTAAACACAACCCGTTGGCACACCATTAGTTTACAAGCCCGTTGGTCCAGTCACTAAGTGCCTTTTACCAGGAAAAACAGCCCGTTGTGAACCTTCGGTGGGAATCATTGCACATTAACAAGGTCGCTAAGCACCTTTGGTGGGAAACACAGCCCGTTGGACACCTTTTGTGGGAAAAGTAGCATGCTGGCAAGGTCTTTAGCCACCTATGATGGGTAAAATAGCCCGTTGGTACATTCGTTAGACAACTTCGGTGGGAAAAACATCCCGTTTGCACACCTTTAATTGGAAAAATAGCACCTTGGCACCTTCAACGGGAAAAACAACCTATTGGTAGATTGCTAGGCACCATTGGGGGCAAAACAATTTGTTGGTAGCAAAAATAGCCTGTTGTCACACCTTAGGTAGCCAAAATAGCTCCCTGGCACATCTTCGGTGGGCAAAACAACTCGTTGGCATGGTCGTTAGGCATCTTTGGTGAGATAAACAGCCCGTTGGGTACCTTTGGTGGGAAACATAACCTATTGACACGATCGCCAGGCACCTTTGGCAAGAAAAATGGCCCGTTGGGCACCTTTGGTGGGAACACAGCCCGTTGGCACACCTTTGCTAGGTAAAGTAGGCCATTGGTGCACATTCAATGGGTAAAACAACCCGTTGGCACGATCGCTAGGCACCTTTGATGGGAGAAATAGGTTGTTGGTACCTTCGGTGGGTAAACATAGCCTATTGGCACACCATCGGTTTGTAAAATAGCTCGTTGGCACAATAACTAGGTGCCTTTGGTAGGAAAAACAGCCCGTTGGGCATCTTTGGTGGGAAACATTGCACGTTGGCAAGGTTGCTAGGCACCTTCAGTGGGAAACACCACTCATTGGGCACCTTTGGTGGGAAAAGTAGCACATTGGCAAGGTTGCTAGCCACCTTTGATGGGCAAAATAGCCCGTTGGTACATTCGTTAGACAACTTCCGTGGGAAAAACAACCCATTTGCACATCTTTAGTTGGAAAAATAGCATGTTGACAAGGTCACTTGGCACCTTCAGTGGGAAAATAGCCCGTTGGCAAATTGCTAGGCACTATTGGGGGGCAAAATAGTTCATTGATCTCCTTTGGTGGAAAAAATAGCCTATTGTCACACCTTGGGTAACCAAAACAGCTCGCTGGCAGACCTTCAGTGGGCATAACAACTCGTTGGCATGGTCGCCAGGCACCTTTGGTGGGATAAACAGCCCATTGGGCGCCTTTGGTGGGAAACACAACCCATTGGGTCATCTTCGGTGGGCAAAATATCACATTGACACGGTCGTTATGCACCTTCGTTGGATAAAATAGTCCGTTGGCACGTTTGCTAGGCACCTTCGGTGTGAAACACAGCACGTTGGCACACATTCGATAGGTAAAACAACCTGTTGGCGCAGTTGCTAGGCACCTTTGGTGGGAAAAACGACCCGTTGGGCACCTTTTGTGGGAAACACAGCCCGTTGGCTCATCATCAGTGGGCAAAACATCACGTTGACACAATCGTTAGGCATATTTGTTAGGCAAAACAACCCATTCTCACTTTCAATAGGCATCTCTAGTAGGAAACACGACCCTTTGGCACCCTATCATTGGGCAAAATGACACATTGGCACCATTTTTAGGAACCTTCAGTGGGCAAAACGGTCCGTTAGGCACATTTGGTGGTATAAACATCACGTTGGCACATCTTTGGCAGGCAAAACAACCCATTGGCAAAACTTCAGTAGGCAAAACATCCCGTTGGCACAATGGAAAGGCAATTTCGGTGGGAAAACAACCTATTGGGCACCTTTAGTGGGAAAACAGCCTGTTGGTACAATTGCTAGGCAACTTCAATGTGCAACACAACATGTTGGCTCAGATGCTAGGCAACTTCAATGGGCGACACAACACATTGACACAGTTACTAGGTAACTTTGGTGGGAAAAACAACTTGTTACCACACACTTGGAGAGCAACACAACCCACTGGCAAGGTCGCTAGGCACCTTTGGTGGGCAAAATAGCCCTTTGGTAACCTTCGGTGGGAAAAATAGACCATAGGTACACATTCGGTGGGAAGAACAACTTGTTGGCATGGTCGCTAGGCACCTTCTTTGGGAAAACAGCCTGTTGTCACTTTCAATAGGCACCTTCAGTGGGAAACACAACCTATTGGCTCATCTTAATTGGGCAAAAATAGCAAGTTGGCATAGTCGCTAGGCACCTTTGTTGGACAAAATAGCCCATTAGCACATTTGCTAGGCACCTTCGGTGGGAAACGTAGCCTGTTCAAACCTTCAACAGGCAAAACAACCCGTTGGCACTTGCTAGGCACCTTTGGTGGAGAAATATCCCGTTAGACACCTTTTGTAGGAAACATAACCCGTTGACTGATCATCAGTGGACAAAACATCACGTTGGCATGATCGTTAGGCACATTCGTTGGGCAAAACAACTCGTTGTCACTTTCAATAGGCACCTTCAGTGGGACACACGACCCTTTGGCACCCCATTGGTGAGCAAAACGACACATTGGCACCGTTGCTAGGCACCTTTAGAAGGCAAAACAATCCGTTAGGTACCTTTGGTGGGATAAACATCACGTTGGCACTTCTTCGGCCAGCAAAACAACCCATTGGCTTGTTGGCACAATGGAAAGACACTTTTGGTGGGAAAAACAACCTGTTGGGCACCTTTAGTAGGAAAAACAACCCGTTGGCAAAATTGCTAGGCAACTTCAGTCGGTGACACAGCCCTTTGGCATAGTTGCTAGTCAACTTCAGTGGGCGACATAACAAGTTGAAATAGTTGCTAGGCAACTTCAGTGGAAAAAACAACCCGTTGCCACACACTTAGAACGCAACATAGCCGTTGGCAAGGTCGCTATGCACCTTTGGTAGGAAAAATAGCCTGTTGGTCATCTTTGATAGGAAAAATAGATCGTTGGCACACCTTTGGTAGGCAAAACAACTCTTTGGCATATCTTTGGTGGGAAAAGTAGCCCGTTGGCGCAGTCACTAGGGACCTTCGGTGGAAAAATAGCTCGTTGCACACCTTCGGTGGGAAACCCAGCTCGATGGCACATCTTTGGTGGTTAAAACAACATGTTGGCACAAGCACTATGCATCTTTGTTGGGCAAAACAACCCTTTGGCATATTCCCTAGGCACCATCGGTGGGAAACATATCCTGTTGCCACACCTTCGATGGGCAAAATAGCCTGTTGGCATGGTCCCTAGGTGCCTTCGCTAAGAAAAACAACCCATTAGGCACCTTCAATAGGAATCTTTGGTGGGCAAAACAACACGTTGGCACAGTCACAAGGCACCTTCGTTGGGCAAAACATCCCATTGGCATGTTTGCTATGCACCTTCAGTAGGAAACATAACCATTTTGGACACCTTCGATGGGTAAAATAGCCCATTAGCACAGTTACTAGGCACCTTCGATGGGAGAAAAGGCCTGTTGGGTAGCTTTAGTAGGTAACACAGCTCGTTTACACATCTTCGATGACCAAAATAGCACGTTGGGAGAGTCACTAGGCTTCTTCAGTGGGCAAAATAGCATGTTAGCACATTTGCTACGCTCCTTCAATGGGAAACATGACTCGTTGGCACACCTTCGATGGGTAAAATAGCATATTGGCACAATCATTAGGCACCTTCAGTGGGAAAAATAGTTCGTTGGGCACCTTAGGTGGGATAAACATCCCAGTTGCACACCTTCGATAGGCTAAACAAACTTTTTCACATCTTTGATGGGCAATACAACTCAGGGGGCACATTTAATGGGAAACACAACTTGTTGGTGCATTTTTTGGTGGGAAAAACAGTACGTTGGCATGGTTGCTAGGCTCCTTTAGTAAGAAAAATAACCTATTGGGCACCTTTGGTGGGAAGCACAGCCTATTGGTAAACTTTTGATGGGAAAAATAGCACATTGGCATGGTCGCTAGGAATCTTCGGTGGGCAAAATATTTCGTTAGGCATCATCAGTGCGATAAACGTCTCGTTCGCTCACCTTTGGTGGAAAAAGTAGCCCATTGCCATACCTTCAATAGGCAAAACAGCCCGTTGACATAGTCACAATGCACCTTCGAGGGGTAAAATAGTCCAGTGGAAACCCAGCTTGTTGACACTCCTTCGGTGGGCGAAACAACATGTTGACACAGTTGCTAGGCACCTTCAGTGGGAAAATTGCCCGTTGGACACCTTCGGTGGGAGACATAGCCCGTTTGCATGCCTTTTTTAGGCAAAAAAACACATTGGCATAGTTGCCTACCACCCTTGTTGGGCAAAACAGCAAGATGATACAGTTTTTAGGCACCTTCAGAGGGAATAGTTGTCTATTGGGCACCTTCGGTGGGAAACACAGCCCGTTGGCATACCCTTGTAGGGCAAAATAGCACATTGGCATGGTCGCTAGCCACCTCCAGTGGGCAAAACAGTATGTTGGCATGTCGTTAGGCACTTTTAGTAGGAAAAACTACCTGTTGGGCACCTTTGGTGGGAAACATAGCCCGCCGGCACACCTTTGGTGGCAAAACAACATGTTGGCACAGTCGCTAGCCACCTTCGTAGGGTAAAATAGCCTGTTGACACGGTTGCTATGCACCTTTAATGGGAAAAACAGTCTATTAAGCACTTTTGGTGAGAAAAACAACCTGTTGGCACACCTTTAATATGCAAAATAGCAGCATAGGCAAGTTTAAATTCTTCATAACCACACCCACAAGTTTCATCAAGAATCTAAGGAGGAAGAAAAGGAAGGGCAGGAGAAAGAGCTTAATAAAATGGAAGAAAATCACAAGCACTTGAAGGGTCATTTGGACACCATACAGGCACAACTAAAGGAGGTCGTGTGCCATCAATGTCAACAATTGTATCTGGTAACATGTCGAAACATCATAATCCACATGATGGGGTCTTCCACACAGTCAAAACTAAAATTTATCTAAGTTTTGCAACTTATAATATAAAGTAGTGTAGAACTCAAGGGTTAATTCTTCATACACAAGATAATTAAAACATATAAATTTGTGCCCTTGAATTCTATCACCCAAAGTCTCAAATTTTCTTTTTAAATCTAGATTTTCTAAGATTGAAAAATTAAAATAATGAGGTGTCGTAATAATTCTTGAATGAGGATTTTGGAATCTTTTACCTTCTTCTTATGTAAGGATTTTATAATGCCTTTTCCAATCTTTACGTAAAAAGGTAAAAGATTCCAAAATCTTCATTCAATAATTTTTACGACACCACATTATTTCAATTTTGTAATCTTAGAAAATCTAAATTTAAAAAGAAAATTTGAGAATTTGGGTGATAAAATTCAAGGGGACAAATTTATATGTTTTGATTATCCTGTGTATGAAGAATTAACCCTTGAGTTATACGCTACTTTACATTATAAGTTGCAAAAGTTAGATAAATTTTAGTTTTGAACGTGTGGAAAACCTTATCATGTGGATTATGATGTTATGGAGGATATATGTAGTTTTCCAAAATCAAAAATTATTTAAAAACAAGAAAACTTTAATGCTGCCAAATACTGGAAACAATTAGCAGGGTTGGATGGGTTTAATTTGAAAATTGGACCTAATAATTTCAATATGAATCCTAAACACTTATTACTACAGAAATTTATGTGTCAAACTATTTTTGCAAAAACTCAAACCAACAAGTGTTCTATAAAAGATTTGTTTATCATTTGGTGCACAGATCATTTTTTTCCTGAGGATTTAAATAATACATATTTGTAGAGAGCGAAGATCTTGGAGTACCATGATATGGAACTCTAAGATAACAGTTTTAAATCAAATTTTAAAAATGGGGCAGGACAGGCAAGTTTGAATTCTACATAACCACACCCACAAGTTTTATCAAAAGAAGAATCCAAGGAGGAAGAAAAGGAAGGACAAGAGAAAGTGCTTAACAAAATGGAAGAAAGTAACAAGCATTTGGAAGGCCATTTGGACACCATAGAGGCATAACTGAAGCAGATTATGTGCCTCAATTGTGCCATCAATGTCAACAGTGGTATCTGGTTGTGCGTCGTAACATCATAATCCACATGATAAGGTTTTCCACACATTTGAAACTAAAATTTATCTAACTTTTGCAACTTATAATGTAAAGAAGTGTAGAACTCAAGGGTTAATTCTTCATACACAGGATAATCAAAACATATTAATTTGTCCCCTTGAATTATATCATCCAAAGTTTAAAATTTTCTTTTCAATTCTATATTTTATAAGATTGAAAATTTAAAATAATGATGTGTCGTAATAATTATTGAACGAAGATTTTGGAATCTTTTATCTTCTTCTTACGTAAAGATTGGAAAAGGCGCTTTAAAATCCTAACGTAAGAAGAAGGTAAAAGATTCCAAAATCCTCGTTCAAGAATTATTACGACACCTCATTATTTCAATTTTTCAATCTTCGAAAATCTAGATTAATCCAAGGAGAAAGAAGAGGAAGGGCAGGAGAAAGAGATTAATAAAATGGAAGAAAATAACAAGCACTTGGAGTGTCATTTGGACACCATAGACACACAACTGAAGGCGGTCATGTGCCATCAATGTCAACTGTGGTATCTGGTAGTGCGTCGTAACACTACACAATTTAACTAAACTTAACACTATAGCTAGTAATGAGTCTAGGTCGATTCTACAGAGATTAAATCAATTCACCTTTCTAAATTATATTTATATATAAAAAAGGTGGGGTTTAGTTTGATTCAATTAAGAAAACAAAGTAAAATGGAACTTATGAAAGAAAATAATGGAAAAAAACATAAGTGATGAATGTACTAAAATCCCATGCTAGAATCAATCTCTACCTAAACATAAATAAACATACGTCATTGTATTATCTTTTTCACACCTCTCTTAAAACTATTGATCGTGAATTAAGAACAAGCTTTGTTAATCTTAGTTTTCCCTTTGTTTGTGTTTAATTAAAACAAGTTCTTTAATTAAACCTAACTATCGAACAAATTAGGAAAACAGATCAATATAAATAATAACCACATAAGTTCAGGTTTTTTAGCTAATATTACGTTATCTCTAATGATTCAATGTCATTGGTTGCTACAAATGAATCTAAACATAATGATTACGTATTATGTTGAAGATTCTAGCAATGGTTTTACATAAAAACAATCCAGTAGAGCATTTAGATGGTTCTTACATAATACCCAATTCAAAAAGCATAAAATAACATAAACAATTCTTAAAGAGGGGAAGGACAACAATACACAAAGATGATATGATTAGGTTCACTCCTCGACATCGATTTCACCTCCGAACCAGATTGGGGAAGCTTAGTCCTCTATAGGTTTCTTAAAATAGTAGGTTTCTGCCCTTCACAAAGTTCAAAGTTGATTCTTTTTTCATTTTTTGTCAAAGTGTCCTATTTATATGAAAAATTAGGTTTCTAGGATGTGTATCAAATCATATAAGTTGAAAAATGTGAAACTCATGAAGATACACTGTTGGATACACAGTCGTGTATCTAAGTGTGTAAGTCCAAAAATGTCTTCCGAATGTTTACATGGCCAAATAAGTATATATATAGCTACATATCTCCCAGGTTTTGCTGAAATTTTATTCTTCTTGTAATTTCTTGTCCAATCCTCACTTTAATCCATTTCTTTCTTCTTCCATAAGGATAATTGAGTTTGGACATCAATATGTTAGCTTAAAGAGTATGCTCTTAACTCATTCTAGCTCTTATGCTTCTAAATTATACCTAAAACAAAATATGAACTAAAATAAATATCTTAAGCATTTCATAATAATAATCACTAAGTGTTAAGAAGTGAATGTATAAATAATTAAGCACACTTCAATATCAAATGAAGAAAATACTTAAATATTTTGCAATTCATGGTGTACAAATTTTATCGCAACTCCATCTCCACTTAAATCATCATAATTTTCTTGCTCTTCCTTTTCCTCTATTTTTTAATCTTTATTTGTTTTGTTTTGTTTCTCACATTGAGGACAATGTTTTATTCAACCATAAGGATGTTTATGCATTGGCATATCATTTGTGTGTGAAATTAGCATTTTCATTTTATTAGTTTTTTATTAGGTTGGCATAGTATAAACATTTTGTTAAGTGATGTGTGCATTATGTGAATATGTCAAAAGCATGAATTAAATGGAATTGACTTAATTTAAACACCGTCATTTAAATTGTAAGGCATAGTAACTTGTGAATTTTATATTTTAAGTATCTTTGGAGTGAGTATGCATGTTAATTAGGATATGACACCTATTCTTTCACTTTATGAAACTTGTTTGGATACATTTATAATTACATTCAATTAAATAGGTGAGCATCATTAGTACCTTTTCATGAGAGTGATTGACTAAGAGGAAATGAGGTAAGCTAAGAAATTATATAAAAAATTCAAATAAAATTACTATTTCACTGGCCCTCTTTAAGAAAATTAGGTTAAAAATAGAACTGATAACCAGTTGAGGGTTGTGATATAGGTAAGTAATCGGTGGCATTCATGACAAAATGTTTGTCTTCGTATCAAAAGGCTAAAATGACACTTCAACCAAGTTAAAGTAACTAAGGGACATTCATCACAAGACGTTTGCCTTCACATTAAAAGACTAGGTTATCATTAAAGAAAGTTTTAAAACATGGTGCTTGCAATAAAATTAAACTTACTGATCTTTTAAAATAACAAAACCTTTTATGAAGGTTTAATTGGTGATATTCTACCTTTTTAATTGATCAATAATAATAAATGCATGCTTACAAGTTCCATAGGTGTATGAATAGGTTATTAATATTTTCATTGATATGCATATTCAAATCAAAGCACTTAAATATGAAAGGAATAACTTAGTATGTTGGCACTTTTAAAGTGTTTAATGTTTGAGGTTAAGTTAATTCTATGAGATTAGATGTCATTGTACCATTATTATATGTTGCATGATTGTGTGTTTATATTTTTTAATGTTTTCTTTGTGTGGGGTTTTAGTTTTGCTTAAGGGCAAAGTTTTAAGTATGGGGATGTTGATAGGTATAGATTATAGTATGTCTTCTAGATGTTTGACTGTGTTTTTAAATGTTTTCTTAGATGATAATCATGTGTTTAGGACTTATAATTGTGTTATTGTTAGTGTTTTAATTGTTTGATTAGTTTAGATCAAGAATTTGATCTTAATTTTATGTTTCAAGGAACGTTTGATGTGTTTGTTAGTAAATGAAAATAGGAAAATTAAAGAAAAAAGGAAGAATTTAAAGCATGGAAGAAGTCATGATCATTGGCACCTCCAACAGTTTTGGCTAACAAAGTAGCTGCATGGGGCTCTATGTCATGATCATGGCCCTATGCACAATCATAGTAGAGGGCGTGAACAAGGCATGCCATAATCATTACAGCTCCCACGATCATGGTACAGTGTTTCTAGTAAGCTTTTTTTTTGGTACTTTTGACGTTTTGGGGCTATTTTTGGAACCAAATTAAGTGAAAAACCCCCTATAAATTCTAGAAGGCTCAAAAATTATTTACAAAAAAAAAGATAAAAAAGGAGATTTCTATTGGATTCAAAGAGATCAAAAAGGAGATATCAGGAGAAACTACAGATTTTCCAAATTTTCTGATCAAGACACAAATTATTTTTCTTTCTTTTCTCTTCATAGATTTCATTTTCTTGGATTTTAATTTGGATTATTAAGATGTTAAACATGATTATGGGTTTCTAAATCTATATTAGGGATTGTTCTTGATCTATTTTGTTAAAATAGATCTATGAATGCTTTGTGATATTTGTTATGCTTATACTTGGAAATAAATCAAAATATTGAATCAAGTTATATAGGTTAAGTTAGCTTAATAAACCTGCAAATCTTAGATTAATAAACAATTGAAGAGAGATATTAATTGTAAATTAATTATCCTTAGAATTGCTTCAAATGCAATTGAATAGTTATGAGTAATTTTGTGAATCGAGAGGTTGTAATTCTATTATTATTGATTTCAATTGGGATTACTTAATTACATCTCAAAGGAGGGTAATTAAAACCTTAGGATATCTAGGATTGATCACAAACTAAATCAAAAAGATAAAGGGAAAATAAAACAAGGATAAAATAATTCCTGAGTTTCCATCTTTACTTAACTTTATTCTTATTTCTAGTCTCAATTATTCACGTATTCGATTATTTAGTTTTATTAGTTTATTTTATTTTCAGTTAATTTATTTTAATTCAATCAATATTTTATTACCTTAGACAAAGTTCATTCAAATTGTTAGGTGTCTAATTAATCCTCATGGGAACGATACCTTTTGTAATAGTTAATAGCATCACCAATATATCCCTCAATTCACCAACATCACTGGCCTTATTTTTATGATTATTATCTTAATGCATCAACATATGTATAAATGACATTGGTTTATTAACAAGTTCGAACAATAAATTAACTATACCATAAGCTTATAACAAAGTAATCATATCTAGTAAATGTTGATTGAACTATAACCTCCTTAAATCATCATCTAGCCCTTTCACATAAATCAAATACCATACATAGACAATAGTTTTGTAGCCTAATTCAACATCCATTTTATAAACCTCTCTTAAAATATCATAATTCAAGTCTACATTGCCAAATTTTCTTTATTTTCTAACCTTTAGACTTTAAAATTCCTCCTTAAGTAAAGTGTCCACTCTCAAAATATTTGCATATTAAGCTTTCCATTTATCGTCATTTTGTGAAGATAAATATAAATAAATTAATTCAACAATAGTGTATTGTGCCATACGAAGGTAAATCCTATAATATATGTTGGCACTTCGTGCGGTTTAAATCATGTAATAACTCATAATAAATTTCACAACATAAATAATTTAAGTTAATGAATTATAACCTATTGTCTGTCTGGATTATCCTTTAAGTCCTGCCTTTAAACATCTCTTTATATTGAAAGAGAAATTTGAAATACTATTTGAAAGATAAAGATGAAGTCAAACACGATTAAAATATAAGAAGACAGAATTGTACTCTTCAAATACCCTCTTTATAATAATTATAGTAAGGAAAGATGAATATCTCTACTTTTTAATGCTAATTTATCAGGTATATAGTTGTTTAGCAGAAGTCAAGAAAAAATTTCTATTTTGAAAGAGCATGATTAATCCAAATAATACCAAGCCATGACTCTCTATTACATAGTTGAAAGCTTATTACCATCATTATTTTTAATTACCTCCTAAATCTCCTCAATAATTGCCTTTCTCAATAATTGACCAAAAATGACTATATATTATTAAATTTACTGACCAAACTAATGTTATTTTGTTTGGCTAAACTAAAACGATATTGTTTTAGTGGATGAGATGAAATTGATTTGAGTGTTAGATTAACGACCTAGGCTTGAACTTAACCTAAAAAAATACATTTAAAACTTCAATATCTACATTATAATATAAGTTGAAACTCAACATTTCAAAGAGTTTAATTAGAACTGTAACGATTCTAATGATGAAATCCAACCGTGATCAAATCACAGACGCAGCGGAAAACAAAACTTTTTATGAATTCCGAGCCGATCCTGATAATTGAATAAACTTGAATAAAATGAAAATGAATTAGAAATTGTACCTTGTTCATCTTCCTGTTGAAAAACCTTTGAAACCTTTTCGATTAATCAATTACGAGCTATTCAATTGTCTAGCCTCTAATGATATTCACGGAGCAATTCTCAAGACTGATTTGAGAGAAGGAAGACAAAGTGCTGGCTTTTAAATGTTCTTCCTTTATTTAAATAGAAAAATCATTACGGTCTTTAATTAAAATTAAATTTCTCTAATTATAATTAAAATATAATTATAATTATAATTAATTTTAATAAAATCAAATATCTCATATTTGATCCCAAAGTTTCTCAAACTTTATAATTAAGTCCAACTTAATTAAATTGATTTTTCTTTCGCAAACTACTCTTTAATATGTGACCCATTAAGCTCCTAATAAATTGACTATGATTATAAATGACAATTCTAATTCACAATTAAAATTAGATAAATTAAAACTTCTTTTAATTTATCTTGAATTCTCTAATTAAATAATTCATAATCATAAATCATGATTGATGTCTAGCAACATGTTATGATTAACCAAATATCAGGAATGTCAAAGTGATTGATTTAACCTATCTACGTATAGTTATGATGTATAATTTAATCCTTTCATCATTCAATGTTCCAATTAGACAGAGTATGGATATAATGTCTACTCTTTTCATCCAATCATGTTCGTTCTTGTTAATTAGTAATTGATTTATAATTGAAGTTTGAAAACGCCTTTTTAAATATCAATTCACTCTAGCCAAAGAATTCTATAAATCATTACTAATTAAGAACAGTAGAATATTCTTTCTAATTACTTTAGAGTGATGAATACTTTGTTGACTTACTCAATTATCTTTGTGTGGTTTATATTGCATCCAAGTACAACCGACCGAATTATCTTATTACGATTCATCAGTAGTATTAAAATACAGTAATTCCAATACAAGATACCTTGATAATCTCAAGTATGAAGGTCAATTATACAACCATTATTATGAGATAATCCACATACATATAAGTAGTATTCCATTCGAATTCTCATAACCAGGTTAGTTCAGTGACTAATTCTCTAATAATCACCCACATATTAGTTTAATTATCCTCATAGTTTAATTTATGAGATCAATTACATTCTTCATAAGAAAGAAACATAATGTGTGTACTAGTTTTACCGTTTCAACAATATCCTGTTTTTATGAAACTACAACCAAAAATATTTAGGAATAATACATAAGTGTAAATTAAATCTCATAATTATGATCTCATCATAATTTCAATTACACAGTAATTATTCCAAGGATTTTACCTTTAGTATTAAAAC
>JANIIA010000192.1:25146080-25162351 GCA_027478495.1 Erythroxylum alaternifolium
CTTGCTTATTTTGGACTGTGGCAAACTCCATTAAGTTCTCACCAAAACAACTCCTAAATTGCCTGCCACATGTTCCTTTCTGCCTTTCTTTTAGACAAACATGGTCATTAATTCATTTATTGACCACTTATCCTTATGTGTATTATAAGAGATTTTAAAGGGTCCATATAATGGTGGAAGGGTGTTAAAAAAGTAATGCGTAAGGACATAATCATACATCTCAACCCCTAGTTTCTTTAACTGAGCCATAATGTTCCTCATCTTCATAATGCACTCATGCACACATTGGACACCAATGAGCCTTATAAATGAAAACTTCATAATCAGGATGTCTACAAGTGGTTTATCTGAAGTTTTAAATTGCTTATCGACAGCCTTCAATGGAGCACAGACATTATCATGTTGTTTTACAAAAGCACGAATGCCAACAAAAATTTTGGTTTTAATGAACATCACACTCAGGCGATTAGATCGCTCCTAACATTCATAAGGAGCAATTTCAGTTATAGTTCTAGCTTTTGTTACCTTTGGTGGTTCATCCTTTTGGATAGCATAATCAATGTCCATCCATCCTAGATGAAGAAGAATTATCTCCTTCTAAATCATCCATCTTCTTTAGGACTCTCGCATAGGAAGGAAAGTCTGCACGATTCTTCTTTTATAGGTCACGGATAGCAGCGTGGGGGACAAATGTACCTCTGTAGTTCCAGGTGGCAGCGGAAGGTCTATTTGTAGTTGATTCCATAAATCTTATAGTTTTCACCCCTCAATTTGGGAAATTTACAACTTTTATCAAAGAAACTAATAGTTTGAATAACTACATAATTTAAACATACATGCTACTTACTAATAAATTGAGACTAACAAGTTGTGTATATACGTGTTACTAATGTAAAACATATCTTAAAAGACATAAATCAAATAATATAAAAATTGCATATGGGTTAAAATTTTTAATTCAGATAGATTTATGCTAAACTTTATAACAGAACTATCAAATTATATTCCAATTTCTAATGCCTGTGGGAAATTAGAAAAAATAATTTGATATTTCATCCTAATTAATTATTCAAATATAATAAAAATTCCTATAGGATAAAATTTATTATAATAAAATAATTAACTACAATTAAAAGTCTCTATATTTTTGTGTGATTAATTACATAAATATATAATTTATATATAATTAAGGTTGCTGTGGCTAAGTCCTAATAATTAATCACAAAAACATTTAAACCAAAATTCTATTCCTAATGCAAAATATAGACATAATTGTGCTTCATATTGAACATTAATACAATTATAATTTCAAAATATAATATATCAGAACATAAGCTTCTATTCAGATGGCAGAGGCTCACCATGCGCCCTCATGAGGGCGCTGGTTTGAACCCTAGCTATTGCAGCATAATATGTTTTAAGAAATGACCAAAATGACATGCATAACATCACATAAAACACACACGCACACTATAACATTTAATGTTGTTATTAAACACACAAAGCGCACAGTATCATAAAACAACTAGTAGATTTTGTTATTAAAAACACATAAAACAATGTAGAACATTTGTCTTTAATAAACAACCAAAGCAACATCGTTTAGTGAGAGGTCTTCTTCAACCTCTAGCTGGTTCAAATTGACCCAATTCATGACCCGTCGGATGCCAACAAAACTAGACCAAACAAACACCATAAAACACTTTTTTTAGATGTAGAGACACTTCCAAAACACTTAATAGAAGATTTCCACCTTCAATTGAAAGAAAAACATTCAAAAACAACTCTAGATTGAAAATTTTCAAATTTGGAATTTGAAATTCTCCAAAACTCCAAGGCAGAGGTTAACATGCTCAGATACCAAATGTTAAGCAATTCTAACATATATATTCAACAATAATATACGTTATAACATATAAACTAAATGCGGAAGAAAAATGAAATACCTTTAGCCGTTGTTGTCTTTTCTTGAAGAGTCTAAGTTTTGGAATTCTTCTAAGCTGTCAATTCTCAATTTGATGGTGTATGTTTCATAAAAGAAAAGAAGCTTGGAGGACCATAAAATCTGCAAGAAATCCTATATGAATGTGCTCCTATCAAGCACAATATCAGTTACCATAAAATCAGGATATGAATATCTGTTAACTACATAACGTTGGACCATTAGTACCAATAATATAAAAAGTTCTCACATTACAATCTACATATATGATTAAAACTAAATAAATTATCCCGTTGACATTAAGGTATAATATTAATCAATAGTATTTTCTTTAAAACCATAAAAGTTATAACATTAACTTAAGCTTGTTTTAATTTAAATATAAACTTTTAACTTGCTATTCAAATGATTTCCATTATAGAAAGCAAACCCTTCAAGTTGAGTCTATATACTTCGTCTTTAAGATTGCCAGTTAAAAATGTAGTTGAAACATTAGTTTAATGCAATTCTAAATTAAAATGAGTCGCTAATGTCATGATTATTTTTAATAATTCTTCAAAAATTAGAGATAAGGTTTATAATAATCAATAACTTATTTTTAGTAAGATCTTTGCATACAAGCCTTGCTTTATGCCTATCTTTATTACCATAAAAGTCTCTTCTGATTTTAAAAACCTATTTATAGGCGACAGCTTTAGCTCAATGTTATAAATATTGAATCGAGACCATTACCAAATTTAATTCTAGTGTGGTATGGCATTAGTAACTATTTCGGTACAGTTTCAGGTAATTTTTAAAATTAAAAAATAGCCCCTAAATTTTTTAAAATTTCAAAATTGTCCATTAATATAATTATGTTATATAATTTTTAATTTTACTTTAACCATATCTCTAAAAATTATAATAATTTAGATTTGAAATAACAATAACCTCTTCATTTCTATTAATATTTATTTTTAACATATTTCACATAAAAACAATAACCACAATTAATATAAGAAAGCAATCGTTTAATTATCATAAATATATAAAATTAAGAATAATGTAAAGTATTAAATGTTAAAATTTGCTTCATATAATAAAGACTAGTTACATCAAAACATCATATAGTAAGAATATTAAAAGTTTAATGACTTCATAGATATTGCAATAAGAGTTTGTATCAAAGAACACAACTAAGTATAAGCAAGCCCTGAAACAAAAATATTTACAGTTAAAAGTTTTATACTTATATTATACATATAGAATTTAACATATGCATCAAATATAAGTGAAATTAAAAGAAGGGTTCATTTCAAAAAAGTCTGAAACTTTACTCAGTTTTTCAATTATAACCCGAACTTTAAAAAAGTGACAATTAAATACTCAAACTTTTAATTTTTTTCAAATCTAGCCCAATGTTAGTATTTTGTTAATATTGCTGACGTAGCTTGCCACATAAGACAGAAATCATAAACATCTATACACGTCGGACTTAATTAAGTTTAGCTAAACTATGTCATTTTGGGATTGATATCCCTAAATCAAAATCGTTACCTAAATCACTGGAATTGAAAATCCTAAATTAGTTCATTCTCGCATAGAAAGAAAGAAGGCCTAAGTGGAAAATTACAATTTTATTCAGCTTGTTAGAAATTGTGTCGTTGTCATCTTGCACTAGCATGACAAAGTGTCATTGTCGTCTTGCATCGATATGATAGAGTTTGATTTATGGATTTCAATTTCAAAACAACGTAGTTTAGTTAAACTTAATTAATTATGATGTGTATAAATGTTTAGGATTTATGTCTTATGTGGCAAGCCATGTCAACAATGTTAATGGAAATATTAACGTTGGGCTAGATATGAAAAAATTGAAAGTTTGAGTATATAATTGTCACTTTTTAAAGTTCGGGCTATAACTATAAAATTCAGTAAAGTTTGAAAATTTTTTGTAATTACCTTTAAAGAAATGAGAAGAAATGAAAATTTTAAAATTGATTCAATTGAATATCCCCTCAAATTGTATTGACCTTAATTTTTATTTAGTACAAACTCCTCATCATTGAGAGGAGTCTGATCCTCACTTTCATTCAAATTCATTGAAGCAAATGACATGCCAATACTTTCACATCCAAGATTATCTTCCAAGTCACTCTCATCTTTTAAACTTGGTTCCTTATAAACCTAATTTGTCAAAAGATCGATATTGTTAAGGCAAAATAGATCTATAAAAATACATACATACATACATACATACATATATATATATATATATATTAAGAGTCTTGGTAACAAAATCAAATAAAATAATTAAGAAATTATGAGAAATTATGTTTAACTTAATAATGATAATAACATAACTTTATCGAAGCTTTAAATTATATCAAGCGAAGACTAAGTCATTCAATCTTTTGTGTTTCAATATATTCCTTTTCTTGGAATGGATGAATTCAAATGTATTGCAATTTCTTTCGCATCCTATTGCACTCACATATTGACTAAACATTTGAATTACAAACCTTTGCAAGTCTAGAATACCACTTCCAAATTAGTCCCATTAAGTTTGTAAGACAATAAAAGTAACCTTATAAAGAAAATAAAATGATGATTAATTTCTATTGAGTAAAAATTGAAAAAACATAAGCCTTGATTATTTTTGTCCATTTGACAAATAGTAATGGTTATTACAAAATCATCAGAAGAATGTTTATAAACCTCCATTTGTGAACTTAAGAGATCTTGCATCATTATATGGGTAATAATTGTTGTAATAGATAATAACATCCCTTATTAACTTTAACTTTTTTTTTTCTAAAACTTGGTCTAAAATAGACATTAGGATTAAAAAATGCCCTAATTGAACATAACAGAGAGTAAAGTTTTCTTTCCCTTCTTTCATTGATAATTGCAAGATAAGGCATGTACGAAAAAGGTCTATTTTTCATATTAGCCTTGATTGCTTCCTTCACCTTCTCCTTAGCATCATAAAAATAACTTATTATTTCCTTTTCATCACTATCAGCCAGATAAAGTAATCTCATTAGAGGCTTATAAGCTCGGATGATAAATTACCATTGGGACTAAAATTTATGATCTTTAAGAATAATTCTAAAAACCTTAACTCCAGTATTAGACTTGGCATACAAATATGCAACTCACTTATCAACATTTTTCTTATCTTCTTCTTCATTAAAAAAAAACTCTAAATTGATAAAAAAATTAGTTACAAATCTTGTAATAGTAGAACGACACAAATTCTTATCATTTGTGAAATCCTTTCTCATTAAATTCAGGACCTATGCATGATTATAGATGAACTTGGTCACTGTTCTTACTTTCGGCACAGTTTCATCAATGATAGTAAAGTATCTAGCATCTCATATATTTTTTAACATAAAGTCAATGTAATGTGCAGCATAAATAGTTCAATAAAAAAATTATATATACTTTGTAACCTTTTTATAGCTACTTTGTAAACAAAATCATTATTAATGATAAACTGAAAAATGTTTTTCGCCTAACTTCATTCATAACTTTGCCAAATATTTAAAGCAGAGGATCAACTTTTATAATAAGGCCAAATGAATTAATAGACTTTAAATACATTGTTCCTATAGTGAAATAAACAAAAATTGATAATAGACTCATTTTTCTATTTGTATAACCATCATATATAATTGAACACCTATAAGTTACCTAATTCATTCTTCTTTTATACAATTAACTATTTATTTCATAAACAAAGCTTCCAGAAGTTTACCTCTACTGTCAACAATCGAAGGAGCTTTATATCCTAGACCATAAAAGGAAATAACATCCACCATAGGTTGGTAATGGCAAGATTAAACAATATTAAACGATAGACATGCATCATACCTACATTTAAACATTTCCATTTCCATATTATGATAAGCTTTTTTACATTATAAGGAACTATAAATTGAAGGTTGAGCTCCTAAAGTTGTTTGTGGTGCAAAAAAGTTAAACACCTGTCTTCTTCTCTTCCTTACATGAGGAGCAATAATCCCTTCTTATTGAGTAGGAATACCACCTTTAACATCTCCAGTATCATCCTGACCATTGCAAAAAGAACTTCCACTACCAATTTTGTAGTTTATTCTTTGTCTTCTATCTTTCTCATGCTAATCCTCTTCAATTAAAGTTTTCATTTGTCATTTCATATCATGGCTCACTTTCTTATAAGGCCTCACATCATCTTTAATTCCAGCCAAATGCTTTTTTAATCTAGCGATCCCCTACCTTTCAAATATTTGTTAAAATACAAACAATTGTTATAATTCTTTTTTTCACGAACTAATCTAGTATAAGCCCAAGTTGGATCATCAAATCTTCCTAAAGTGACTAAATTATTAGAAGTACTTAAACTTCTCTCCATTTATTTGTAAAAATAAATGAATACATATGTCAAAAATTAACTTAATAACTTCATATCAAAATAAAGTTGTGTAAAATAACAAGAAGAAATAAAGCAACAACAACTTCTCAACAATCATATGATATAAACATGCAAGTGAACTTCATAAACTTATATAAATGATTCCTTAAGAAAATTCAGTACTTAAGCATAATCTATCTAAGATATTTTCATGTTTCTTAACCCAAACATTAAATATATACATTGATTGTTGCACTTTCACAACTATAACCCAATTTATATAGTTACATATTTACACATAAAGTCACAACTATAATCCATTTTGTATTATTATATAATTTAACCATAAGGTCACAACTATAACTCATTTTATATGATTACATAATTCTAACATAAACTAAGAACAACTGTAACCTATTTTGCATGATTATATAATTCTACCATATACTCAAAACTATAACTCATTTTGTATAATTACATAATTTAACCATAAACTCAAATTTATAACTCAATTTGTGTAATCAGATAATTCAACCATAAAGTCATAACTATAATCCATTTTGTGTGATTACATAATTTAAAGTTCAAACATAAACTTTCAACTAAAACTTATTTTTTTGCGATTACATAATTCAACCTTAAGCTTATAATTATATCTCATTTATATGATTAGATAATTTAACCATAAAATTAAAATATAACTCATTTTATATGATTATATAATTTAATTATAAACTCACATCTATAACTCAATTTGTGTAATCACATAATTCAACATAAATTAACTAAGAAATTTTGTATGAATACACGATCCAATTTATAAATTATAACCCAATTTATAATAAAGACCAACATTTCATTCAATATTGCTCCAGTTCCAAATAGTAACATAGAGTCATGATAGCTGTAAATGATAGTGTATTTTATAAGTGTTAGAATGTGTTTTTAGTATTTTCTTAAAGAATAATTATGTGTTTAGGACTTAGATTTATATTCTTAATATTGTTTTGTGTGTTTTGTTTGGTTAATTATTGTTTAGTTTGATTTTAATTATATATTTCAAGGAATGTTTCATGTCTTTTGTGATCGACAGGAAAAAGTGAACAAAAGATGAAGAAAAGCTAAAGAAATAAGTCTGGCACGATCATGCATGGTCATGCACAATTGTGCATCAAGGAAGTGGTTTATAAGTCTCTGGCACGATCATGTAGAAAGGGTTGGAGTAGTTCCATACAGGACTGTGCATGTCCATGCATAATCGTGCAAGGTCTTTTCTAGGATGCGCACTTTTTATAATTTAAAAGTTTTAAGGTTATTTTTGGAAGATATACATGTGGAAAAGCCTAGACGTAATCCTACAAGACTCAGAAGTATATAAAGAAGTTTAAAACACCACTTGATGGCTACATAAACATAATTAAAGAAGCTCAAAAGAGAAGAATTCTTAAGAATAAGGCTATAGATTTTCCAATTCAAGGCAAAAATGAGAAGAATTCCATATTCAATTCTCTCCTCTTTTCTTATTTCCTTATTATTGTTAGATGCTAATAATGATTAAACTTGTATATTTAGTTACATATATGAATTTATAAATTCTTTTTTAGGTATTAATCTTAATTTATCTATTGAACCTTACAATGATGATTTAATTAATATGCTTGCGATTTTTTTATATTCAATTTGAATCGAGAGTTTGGATTGGATCATCTGTGTTGTGTTGCACAACGAGAGCTAATACCTTAATAAACCTCTATACATCAAATTAATAGGAAATTGAAGAGACTTCTTAATTGTTTATTAGTTATCTATAGGATTGCTTCAAATTCAGTTATATAGTTAGGAAGAGTTATAATAGATTGAGAGATTACAATTCAATTTCTATATATTTTAATTGGGATTACTTGATTGAATTTTAAGAGAGGATAATCACAATCATAGGATATCTAGGATCTAGTATGATCAAATTAAGAAGGTAAGGTGAAAACAAGTAAGGTTATAAGTAATTCTTATCTTTCATTATTAATCAATCAATTTATTTTATTGCAATTTAGTTTATTGCTAAGTTATTAATTATTTGTTTTTAGTTTAATTCTTAATTATTCATCTTATTATTTACCTTAAACAAAGTTTACAAGAATTTTTAGGTGACTATTACAATCCTTATGGGACGTTATCTTTTATACTATAAGTCACGATTTGTATACTTATAGTTGAAAAGTTTTTAAAAATAAAATTCAACAATTTTTTGGCACTATTGTCGAGAATTTATTTTGTAGCACCTACTGTAGTTCAAGGTAACTTACTTTGAGGACTTTAACACTTTTCTTATGTGATTGTAGGTGCATGAACACAAGATCTATAAGGAGAGCGCGTAAAGTAAAGGATGCATAAGTTTCTGACATCACCAAGCAAGATAGGGAGATTCAAAAAGTGAAATGGTAAGAATCAATAAAAAGAACAATGGTGAAGGAACAAACTCAAGTAAAATAAAAAAGAACCTTTTGGACTTTATAAGGCCAGAGTTCAATGCAAATTAACAAGGAATAATAAGACCATTAATGCAGACCAACAATCAAAATCAGACCAACACTATTAAATATAATGCAAACTAATGTTTAGTTTTATAAACTAGCTAATGAGGATCCTAATGCTATTTGGCCAACTTCTTGGAGATATAGGACATGTTTTGATATAATGGGATGTTGGAAGATGCAACAAAGATAGGGCTCTTTCTTCTTACACTTAAAGATCAAACTAAGAGATGGTTAAACTGTCAACCTATAGAACGCCACAACATGGAGCAGTTGGTGCAAAGCTTTTTAGCTAAATACCTCCCCTTAATGAAGGCCACTGAGTCATTAAGGAAATCATAAATTTCTAGCAAAGCAAAGGGAAGTCATCGTATGAAGTAAGAGTGATTCAAAGAGTTATAAAGGAGCTACCTACATCATAAATTGCCAAAAAAGTTCCTTCTATAAACATTCTTCAATAGTATGAATCCACCCATATGAGACACCAAAGATGCATCAGATAACTGTTTTTAATGAGGAAAAAAAATTGAAGCCACATATGATTTTTAGAATAGAAGATAAACAAGAATTATCTATGGATGTTGGAAAGAATTAAATACTATGTTGGAAAGAATTAAATACTAACTAACCTTTAGAGATCAAAAGGAAGTGCTTGTTGTGGATTAATTGACAACATTATAGGCTAAAGTAGCAAACTTAGCCAAACAATTAGACAATTTGAAAGCCATTTCTTCTAACCCACTTAACCCTAAGGTTGATTACTCTCTCTCGAGTTATAACCATTAACCCTAAATCATAAAACCTAATTAGATTATGGAAGTTGCAATCTCTTAATTCACAACCTATCCAAAACCCTAACTAGTTTTGAAGTTCTCTAATAAACTATCAGAAATCTATGCAAGATCTCTCTTCGCATAATTTCTTGATCTGATCAATTCTTATTTTATTAAATTACTTAAATCTCATTAGTCCAATTTAATTTTTTTCATTCAATTCACCATCTCATTTTATTACCGAATTATATAATCGTAGAACCAAACCACAACAAATCCAATAAACATAAACAATCAAATTTCATTACTTCAAGAATAAAACTCTGAAGGTGAGTTTAGAACTTCCTCAACATTCTAGATTCTATCATCAATATTCAATCCAATTCTATACAATGATAAAACTAAAAATAAAAAGGAAATATAATCTAAATAAAGGATGGGAGGCAGCAATGCCGGGAAACCTCCTGATCTGGGAAGTACGTCGAGTCAACTTCTTCTCCGCTTCTCTCTTTCTTCTTCTCTTCCTTTATCTTTTGATGAATTCTCTCTAGGTTTTTCAAGGTGGCTGACGCAAAAGCTCCTCTACCTCTTTTTCTTATTCTTTAAATATCCTCTTGTGTTCTGAGCAACCTTAGGATTTCTTTTGGGTTTGAAAGGTCCAACAAATCCCTCAAATCTTGACTTTTTTGAGTATCTATGCGTCTGTCCAATGTAAGTTACAATTGTAGGCCATTTCTTGGGCTTCTGTAATGATCGCGGCATTGTCGTTCCTTACACTTCTATCACGATCGTGGCATTCAGGCCATAATCGTGGGACAACTCTAGTTCTTCTATCACGATCGTGGCCTATTATGCCACAATTATGGGCTGTTGTTTCAGCCTGAATGTCTTTAAAACTTCTCCATTCTTCGATGTTGACACTAAAATACTAGCAACACATTAAGGTACCTAATAATTAAGCTCAAAGACTTGTACTAACCCATAAAACACTTAAAACATAAATAATTAACAAATTAACACAATTCTAACCTAAACACATACTAAATGATTGAGTTAACAATTAACCACATATCACACGATGCCTTAAAACACGATGTAGTTTATACTTATCATTTCATATGGACGTGAACTATGTAGACAAGAAAGTCATGTCTCAATTGATTACTTCCTAGTGGAAAACATCAACATGGAGCAACTTAACTTTATAAGAACACAATATGGTTGGGGAGGTAATAATCTCTATTCCACTACTTAAAATCATAGGTGGAAGAACCACCTAAAATTTTCTTTATCTAATAACGGAGGTAATCCACTAAGAGCTCAAGGTTCATCGAGATTTTAACAAGATAGGCTTAGTTCATTGGAATAAAAGATGGATAAACTAATGGATGGCATGAATTTCAAGTTGACAAGTCAAGATAAGAACCAAAAGTGCATGAAAACTAAGTTTGATCAAATTATAGAGAACCATGCATCTTTCACTAATAATATGAAGGTTCAAGTGGGCTAATTAGGCAATGCTTTGTTGATACAAAGTGTAGGGGGTTTCCTGAGCAAGACATGATCAAATCCAAGGGAGTAATTGAAATCTATCACACTTAGGAGTGGAAAAGAGTTAGAAGAACCATTTAACGAGCAAGCTTAATCCCATAAGGAGAAGACTAAGAGAAAAGGACTAGTAACAACCCTCCACATAAGCTATAGAAGAACCATTTGGATGCACAATTACAAAGCTTGTTGAGAAGCTAAAGAAATTACAAATCAAGTAATTTTGTCTCTCTGACTAAAAGCTACAGCTCCATAATTACTAGCAATATATCTTTAAAATTGAAGAACCTAGGGAGTTTCATTATACCTTATGTTATTAGTAATTTAGAATTTACTAAATATTTATATGACTTAGGTGTAAATATTAATCTTATACCTTTGTCAATTTTAAGAAAATTGGGGCTAGAAGATGTAAAGTTAAATTCCATTCTCATCCAATTGGTGGATCAATCTATAAAAAATTATTTGATGTGGTGGAGGACGTCATAGACAAGATGGACAAATTCATTAATTTCGTGGACTTTATGATGTTAGAATTTGAAGAGGATAGTAATTGCCTACTAATTCTTAGTAGATTGTTTATGAACATTGGAAGAGTATTGGTAGATGTCCCCAAAGGCAAACTCATCATTCGAATTGGTGATGAGCAAATGAAATTTAATATGAATAAAGTATTGAATAATTTAAAGGAAAGAAACTCTTGAATGAAGATAGATATAGTATATGAGTGCATAAGAAAGCAAGAGGAGTGCTATAAGGAAGAAGAGAATGTTAATGAGACACTCACTTCTTAATGAGAACAAAAGCCCTCGTGCCAAACTCCATTAAGAAACTACCCACTCTTAAGTTAAAGCTCTTACCCACATATTTTAGATAAATGTTTTTAGGTGAGCGTCATACTTTACCTGTCATAATTTGAAACTAGTTGGATGAAGAACAAGAAAATAGAGTGGTAAAGACTATTAGGAAGAGGATTAGAGCCATGAGATGATAGATTTTTTACATAAGAGGAATAATTCCTAATGTGGTCATGCATAGGATTAATCTTGAAGAAGGAAACAAAGCAGTGAGGGAAAGACAAAGAATAATAAACCCTCACTTGAAAGAAGTAGTAAGAAGGAAGTAGTGAAGCTATTGGATGCAAGTATTATTTACCCAATTTTAGATAGTAAATGGTTTGTTCGATATAATGCATACCAATGTATAGGATTTCATACCTTACTGATTAGTATCAGTTGGTAAGTACCTTACTGGTTAGAAAATAGTACAAAATTATAGAATTTCTTACCAATTAGTATTTAAAATACTTGTCGAATATCAACCTGTACCATAAGATTCAAAATATTCAGGGACTTAAATGCAAAAGAAAGAATTTAAACCTAACTATAAAATCAAATGTAGATGTAGATGGCAGAATAGAAGTAGAATAGCAATGTTATAGCCCCCCACACATAGTCACTGTAGCCTCCCCCACAACTGTCATAACCCCTCTAGCTACTGTAGCCCCACCCCTCAATCTCTCCACGTCGCACCAACAACCTGTAGTTCTTCACTCACCATCGCTAACCAGCTCTCCTCCACCAATTGCTCCCTTTTGCTACCCAAAAATCACCAGCCAAGCGTCTGTTCCTCTCCTCTGCCTCCAATTGACAGTCGCAGCCCACAACTCACTAATTAATTGTAGTTCCTCTCCTTCACCTGCCACTAGTCGCTTGCTAGTGGCTGCCAGTCATCACCCTTTTGTATTATGTTGCACTGTTGTGTTCCAAAATTGCAATGTTGTGAGCTTAAGAGAAAGTTGCATTTTTCCAGTATGTGTGTGTGAAACTGTATATTATTGAACTGTGTGTGTGTATGTGTGTGTGTTTGTCTGTGATTGTGTTATAGGTTTGTGGACTTGTTAACTTATGGATATGATTGTTCAGTAACATCATTAATTGGTTAATCATGAGGAGCCAATACTTAAATTGATTGTTCTTTTATAGTTATATAAGCATGTTTGAAAATAATTGATCTATCTAAATTTAATGGTCTTTTATAAGATCTTAATATTTTTGTAATTCGATTGAGTAATGCTCCACTAAACTCGCATTTCTAATTTTAACTATCTTTGATTTATTTAAGTGACAATGGAACCCCTTAAAGTTCTTTGTACAACCAGTAAAATAAGTACTAATTGTCTTTAGGTCTAATATATTAACACAAGGTTATAAATTCTTACTTTAATATGACAATCATATATATGTTAATATCATAAATTTGGTTTCCTTTAATTTCATAACTCAAAGGGAGTTATAGGAAAAGACCTTGATGGGACCGTATTTAAGATATAGACTCTAGTCTTTATTGTCTTATTCTAATCTTAATGGGATATTGAAGTTATTACTCATACTTCTCACCATATCCATAAGGGTACAATTTCTTCTTTCTGTTACCTCTTCTTTTTTTGTATGTTTGGCATTGCATATTAAGTTAACACACTTTCCTTTTAAATAAACCTAGAAAATAGACTCTTTTGTTGTCCTATCTTTAAGTACTTATCATAATATTTTTCATTGCTCTCAAAACTTATGATCTTAATTCTTTTGTTTCTTTATTTTTAAAAACATTGAAGGTTTCTGGTGCTTCTAACTTATTATAAAAAATGATAGAGATATATGAAACGTAAATGATCATTTTTGAATAAAAGAAAGTCTCTTTTTCCATTCAAACAGAGTGAAAAATAGTTCACATTCAGAAGAATTTATTTACCCTTAATGTAATAAATATAGATATCAAAATCATTAAAAAAATCAATGGTAGTTAGTATGATATAGTTAATAAGCCTTTTTATTCTCTAAATGAAGACATGAATCAATCTCATATAGCACAAATGAAAAGATTCTTCATTAATATTCCTTTGCTTTTTATCGACTTTATTATATATATTTCATTTTTAGTGAGATCAAGATCAACATTAGATAAGCCATCATAAAATAACTAAAATTAACTATTTTAAAAGGATCAAATACGAAGTTTCATGAATGAATGCTAAAACCCAGCATATCTAGTTTATAAATTAAAAATAAATTTCTAGAGAATATTAAAACTTCTAAAACATTTTATAAATCTAAATAAATCCATATTTGGAAACTAATTGGTATGATTCCATAACTTTACTATGTAAGTGCATTATTGATGTGTAATTTTATGTTTCAAACTGTAAGTGGATGGTGTAGTTGTAACTAACATTGGCAAATACGAGTCAATCGTATGAGGAATATAATTATAAGTACTTATTGTCTTTTTATTATCTAGCCTAACAAATTGTGGTGTTTAAGATAAACCAAATGGAAAATTAAAACAATATACTAAAATAAACCAACATAATTAAGTAACTAGAATTAAGATTAAACTAAGAAACAATTAAGGAAAACAGTGGTACCTAGACTTCAAATCCCTCTAAAATTTCTCATATAGCCATGATTTCACTACTCAAATTAATCTATTATTTGTTGGATTGTGAAAATTCTTATCTTATGTTATATTTTTCTATTGACACTAACCCTTGTTTGATTAACTGAAATCTCTTTCTAGTTAAAAACCCTAATATATGTATTAATCGATTCATAAATTTCACTATTAGGTTTAAACCTGATCTAGAGAATTTATGTCGACCTATCTCTAACTCTGCATGCAAATCCTTTTAATTATGGTACGTTTATTCATACAAAAATATTTTTCAATCTCAATTTCATGCAATCATACTTGAAATAATATGCTAGCAATATTAATTCAAGAATAATTAAGAACACATAGTTGAATTTCAATGAAACTAAAGAATGAATTAAGTTAAAATAAAATCACTACAAGGTCTATCCCATGGTTCATCAATCTAAGTACCAATAAAAGTTTTGACCTATAATCATAACATCAAGACTAAAGGAAAAACATAATACTAAAAGAACCATTATGATCTACTTCAGATTGATGAAAATCTACTCTAAATATATTTCCTTGTTGTTCTTCATTCTCTTTATAGTTCTGGGCCTTCAATATGTCTTTTCCTGAGCTTCCTTGAGCCCCACTTTTTTCATTTTCTCTTTTTTCTTTGTTTTTTGAAAATTAATAAATTTTCATCAACTATAATAAAGATAAAACCATCATTACAACATTATAATGATTTCATCAGGTGCATACATCAAGTTATCAACTCAACCAAAAATAAGCAAGACATATTTTTTCTTTATTTTTTCCGTTTATAATCAAATTTATTTTGGAGCAGACATGGTCACTCACATGGCCATTTGTATGACCGTGTCCCTATTTACTTCAATCTTTGAAAATTGTGAAGAAATATGGTCTTAGAGAGCTACACAAGCAACCACTCAACCATGTGGACTTACATAGAAACCCATAAAGATGTGTAGACTTACACCAGCAACCACTAAAATAGCTTTAATTCTTTCATTTGCTATACTGTTTTCACCTTAATTCTTCACTTTTTTATCCATAAAGGCAAATACAACCTAAAAACATGATACAACAGAATAAGCACTATAAATAATAAAAACCTCTCAAATAAATAAACAAAATGCATTGAATATGATATTAGAAATATAATCTATTTAGCATTTATCAAAATCCCCACACTTGAGCATTTGTTTGTTCTTAAGCAAATCAATTTCATTACTTTTAACTTAATAAGAAAAAACTTGAAAAAACCATTAAACAAAAAGTATATCCATCAAGATTCTCTATTATTCATTCAATTGCGAAGTTCATTGAAATGTTAAGCATTTAGTTACTTGAACCAAATTATAAATCATTCCAAATCAATCCATAATTCTTTAAATTTCAACTTAGTTCACATTATTCCACTTAATAAATATAGTGAACATAGATAAGAAAAATGATAAAACCTTTAACCATTTTCATACTCTGATGTAGCGTGTCGTAACACTACTCAAAATAAACTAGACGTACAACTATAGCAGTGGTGAATTTAGGTCAATACCACAGAGTGTGTGTGTAAACTTTTAAAATGAAAATAATTGGTGTTTATGATTTGTTTTATGGATGTTTTTGAGTTAAGAATGGAGGAGATTTTGATGAGGAAA
>JANIIA010000192.1:25199649-25210445 GCA_027478495.1 Erythroxylum alaternifolium
GGACGTGAGTGATGAATAGATGATGTGAATGTCTTGCTTTTGTATATGTATGATGAGTTATAATTCATATATTGTTAGTGATGATTTGAGGGAGAATGATCCTTAAAATGGTGTTGGATGAGTGCAGAAAATTGATGATGAATGGGTGCATGTATATGTTCTGTTTTTGGTTAAGGATCAATTATGGATCATGAGTTGTTTGTGGATGATATTGAACAGTAATTGGGGTATAAATGAAGAGACAATGATGTAGATATAAGTTAGAAATAATAGACTCACCAAAAGAGATGAATTTGGATGAAGTTGATAATGAGATTTGCTGGAAAATGAGTTCTGTATACTACTTTCTATGAAAGTTCATCGTGGCTAACTTTTTTCTTGCACAGCTTAAACATACTTCAGTATTTTGATCATAACTTATCCTGTAGTTATCCGAATAGAGTGATTCTTGAGTTGAAGTACACTAGAGACATAGGACTACAAATCATATGCATAAGTCAAATTATGATTCAGTCTCTAAGATGGCCAATTGTTGGATGGAAGTTATACATAGTACACTATTTTTGAATATGAACAACCCGAAAATGTTTGAGGCATATCTTCCAAATTACTGAACCAAATTAAGTGATGATTTTAGTGTCAATAGAAACATAAGACATAGAGTAATACTTTTCTAGAAGAGAGTATGACCAAATTATATCATTTGCACCTTCTAATTGAATGTGAATAGTAGACCTAAAAGTATGTTTTGAAAAAATCTGAAGTGATTCAATGAGAAATAAATTGTGAATTTAATGTTGTTAGTGAGGCATAAACCTAAGTAGAAATTATACTTAGATGAGTTTTGATATGAGAATGATTTTGTGATGAAATTAATGGGAAGATACCAGGATTGTCATTGAACATGCATTGTACATAATCCATATACACATTTGTGCATCAATGAATACTTGAGATTGTGCAATTATTAATATGTGTGCAACATGTGTGTTGCATAATATGGATGTGCAGGATAAAATGTCGACATCCAAATGCTTTCAGATCTAGGAAACAAATGCTAATTTGGAGCGTACTATGAGTAACCTAGACAGTCTCACTTAATTAATTGTTTGTTTTATATTATGTATGAATTATTGAATGAATGTGATCTGATTGTGTTGATTCCGGACAATGAAGGTCTGATGATTCTGAGAAATGATTGTGATATTGAAGTGCTCCTTGTATGTGAATGTGACAGAATATATGTTGGTCAACAATGATGTTGAATGCCGGACATTGGGTCTGATGTGATTTGAATGTCAATGTGCAAGCATGTGACCGATTTAACATGATATGTGAATCATTTCAATATTAGAATACATGAAAGATAAAGGAAGTTGTGACCGGAGTTGCCACGATAAAGAGCTTAAAGCTCAAACTGTGATTAGAGCCTCAGGCTCAATTGTGAATGTATCCGGTATCCACTAAGGGATATGGGACATTATTCGATACAGCTCGGTATCAACTAAGGGATATGGGCTAGTAAAAAGGCACTCGGTTGTAACGATAATAATAAATGAAAATGAGTCTCACGAGCATTGCATATACTTGTGTAATACGTGTGTATAATTTATTTGTGTATTTTGTATGAATGACATCTTTAGTATGATTGTGCTGAAAGTGATATATGATGCTATATGCAAAGATGCAACGTGTGACTTATATGTTATATGTATTGATGTGCTGCATGAATTGAGTGAACCATCGATGATGGTTATCTCATCTGAGTTCGCAAAACTCACCCAAAATTTGCAATTATTTTTCAGGCTGGAATAATACCTCATTGGACAAACGGGAGTATACATATGGCATGCAAGTAAGGGATAGAGGATGGGATTAGTTCGCATCTGCATTGTATTTATTTATTTTCATACTAAATTGTATATTCCGCAAGTTTTTGTATCATTTGTAATTGAATATTGCGGTATGTAATAACTTTTGGAATTGGAAATATTTTGTATTTCTAATGGGCCCAAATGGATATTGAAATTCTGATGTTTGTATTGCTATAATTAAAAATTTTTATAAATTAAAAGTGGGCCCGATTTGGTTATTGATTTCTGTATACTATGTTGTGGTTTCAAAAAATAATAATAATAATTTATATTGAATTATGAATGATTGAGTGCTCTAGCATGCCACTCTCGCGGGGTACGGACTTGGACATCACAAAGGATATCGGGTACAGGTCCTGAGAGGGTATGGTGTTACACATGTACATGGAGATGTGTGGGAAACATGTATATTATTAGAATCTAAATTAATTGATTCACAGATAAATAATCAAGTTGGTCACTTGATTATGGTTTAGACTGTAGTGTTGTGATTTACCTTTATGTAAGTAAAGGAGTTTACTTCAAATGAATGATGAGTTTCAAATCATGATAGTAGTTAACTATCGATAATGGCACAATTAAATGAATCTAGAATCATGTATGTTTTTAAAGAATAAAAAAGGTTGTTACTTTAATCTTAAAACATACACCTTAGCATTCGTTTATTATGAACAACAATCTTGATGAGTAGTGAACTCATGTGTATTTTGTTATAATTCTTGATATGATCATAATGAATTTTTACAGGGTATCAATCCAATGTCAATATGTTGGAATTATTAATTGAAATATGCATAAGGGAACATTCACTCAAATAAAGAGTTTATAGTGATATCATTACTTCTAGATGTTTTACAGAGAATGGTGATTAAACTGGCGCCAATAGTTTGATGGACTAGCTACTCATCAAATCTTAACATCAAGATTAGATCTAGTGTGTTAATCACTATGTAGAGTGAAACAAGAGATCTAAAAGGAAAATCCAACATAAGGGCAAAATGGTAATTTTACCCTTTATTGTGCAGATGGCTATAATATGGTTCATAATAGAGTTTGCGATTGGACATCTTATTAATAAATTGAAATACGTTTTCTCATAATTTTAAGTAATTCAAGAGTTTAACCAATTGTATTTAGTGAAATGACATTTGGTTAATAAGTCAGAATTAATTCTAATGAGATTAAATCAATTTCAGGCTTATTGAAGCTTGAATTATTTAAGTCCAATTAGATTCCCTACTTGGCTTCTAGGAAGGTTATCAAGGAAAGCAAGAAAAATAAATAGAGGTTACCAGAAGGAAAATGGGACAGAAAGGAGAGAAATGACCAAATTGGATCCAATAAGACCGGAACAATTTAATTAAGAGTTAATTAAGTTGAGTCCTATAATTAAATGTTGAGCTTACACTAATTAATTGTTAATTATAAGGCCAAAGGAACTTTTAATATTGGGCTGAATTTTGATTTAATTAATTAGATTAATTGAATTAAAACCTAAATCATCAATCATTAAATGGTTTAATGGTTAATAAAAGCATGAAAGTATTATAATGGAGTGGGAATTAAGGTAATACTCTTTAATAAATAGTTTAATGGCTTTTAAAAGATCCATTTTCGGTGATAGCATTCTTAAGTAATGCTCATCATCATTAAGTTGTTTAATGGCTTTTAAAAGATAACAAAAAATGTACATGAATGGAGTGGTGCGTTATTTGCTATCTCTGTTCACTCTCTTCCAAGTCATAATGAGTGGTAATTGAAGTGAAAAAGGTCTTTTAGCATTTTGATGCTAAATAAACGTATATTCATAAATGTGAGCTTTTAATGGAGACAATGCATTTAACTATGATTAAAAAACGAAGTGGTGCTTTTTTAAGGCTCTCCACTCTATGCAACAGTTATGCTTTTGAATAAAAGCATGAATGTAGACATATAGCTACTTTAATTCATGAAATTAACGAAAGCTTTCCTCTCACTCTCTCAAAGAACCGAATATGTGTTTGAATGGGAGGTCGACAACTCATCTTTTTAGCATTTGATGCTAAATAAAACGGGTGGTCTTTTGCTCTCCAAACCATTTGGCCATATTGAAATAGAGAAGCTCTCCATTTTTCTCTTAGCTAGCCAAATATAGAAAATGACAATGTCTTATTTTTTTAGTTCTTTCAACTAGCCGAATATAGCAAAAAGTTTGCTATCTAATTTTTCTTTTCCTTTCCTACCAAAGGATCTTGATAACCAAGCTATCCAAAGAGAACAAGTACTAGATTGGATTGGTTGAGGACACAGCAGCAAGAAGTCAAAGCTGTAGTAAGGAGTAGGTAAAAATTCCGATCTTGTTCTTATTATATTTATTTTCCTTATGCCGTATCATGTATGGATTAAAGCATGTTGATTTGGTGTTTACGCTTTCGCTGTATTGTGATTTTGGAAAAAAAATTTGAAATCTACTGTTTAGCCAAACTAAGCATGTTTTTGCTTTCGATCCAACAAATTGTAAGTATGAGACATGTTTTTTTCATTGTAACAATGCTTGCGTAGAGTGTGAGCATGCATCATATAGTTGTGCTTGGAGTAAGGCCTAGCATGGTATAGGTGAGATTGTATATTATCATATATTTTTATTAAAAAAATTGTGCCTATTCCTTATATTTTTAATCTAAATTGTGAATGATACAAGAAAGCATGAGGTTTGCTCCTAATGTGATTTATAATGGATGTGTAATATATGTGCTTAGATGTAGATGCTTCATGTTCATTTGTCATTCTAAGCATTGGTTCTTCACTATGGAAATGTTTCCTTTGATAAAAGTGGTTTTAACATTGGAAGCATTCTTATGACTATATCCAATTCCATGCCTATTATTAGATCTCTTTTAAGCTCCTAACATGTTTTTCTAGTTTCTTACTTCCTGTAATGAATTTGGATAAGAAGTTCTTAAGAGAATCAAAATCTTTTCTCAAATCCTTATTCTCATGTTGTAAGGTAAGTAATTCTTGATTATCTGTTATTGTTACACCTTTAGAAGTTTTGATGCTATGCAATTCACTTCTTATCTTTTCATTTTCACTCATGTATGCTTCTAGTTCACCTTTGGAGTTTCTTGTATCATTCTATATGGAGGACTTGAATTCCTTATTTTTTTTCTTTTGTTCATCTTCTCCTTCTTATCATTTCGTTCATATTTGTCACTTTCCTTGAGGAGATGGCATTAAGACTTTAAATGTTTGGGTTTCTTGCATTCAAAACAAATAATATTATTTTATTGCATTTTGAGTCCATCTTACCACTATTGTAGTCACTTCTTCTCAAGGAATTATTTTTAAAGAATTTCTTAAATTTTCTCTTGATTAGAGCAATATCTTTTTCATCACTTCCACTGAATGATGTCTTTTCCTTTTCACTTCATTATTCCTTTGAGACTTTGAATGCTAAATTCTTTTTCTTAACGTTGTTTCTCCTGTTTCTTTTTTAGTTTGATTTCCTATATAAGAAGAGATCTAATAAGCTCCTCTAATGGTGGAGTTGTTAGGACATTTTCTTCTTATGTGGCTGTGACTTTAGCTTCCCATTTTTTCAATAATGAATTAAGAAACTTTCTCATCATTTCAAGATTAGTGTAGGTCTTGCCAAGACCTTTAAGTGTATTGATAATATTAATAAATCTAACATACATGTTATACATGCTTTCATCATGTTTCATTAGGAACAGTTCATATTAATGAGCTATCATGCTAACTTGGCTTTCCTTAGCTTTATTAATTCCTTCATAAGTAACTTCTAGTGTGTGCCAAATTTCGTTAGCTATTTCACACATAGATACTCTATTGAATTCATGTAACATCCCATTACTTATGTTAAGGCCAGAATAGTCAATATGAGAGATTATTAATAAATTAGAAAGTGCATTTCATGCTCATGCAGAATATGACATGAACATTGATTTGGAGAGTGCATTTAGTGATTTAGAAATTTTAGTGACTTGTAGGAAATTTCTAAATTTTTGGGTAAATTTTGGACTAGGAAAAATGTCAAGTGGTAGGATAATGGATAAATGGTAGTAGAAATAAGACTCAATGACAGTGGAAATTTTTATAGATGACTTTGGGATTTAATGACATATGTTATTGAAATTTGGAGACAATTGCAGTAGAAATTGGAGTTAAATAGAATAGTTATTAAAAAGGGTCCAAATGGGACCATAAGAGCGTGACAAGTGGTAGTGACATGTGTCACTACCACTCCCTACATGATTTATACGAAATTAGCTTTAAAAGACCCATTTAATTGTTGTCTTTCATCTTGCTTTTCTCTCCCTCTCTTTGTAAGCTTCATCACCTTCTTCTTCTCTTAATTTTTTTCACAATTTTTCTCTCCAAGCTCCATATATGTTGAACCTAGCCCTCTTATCTTTCATTTGCTACTCTCATCTTGTTCTCTTCTTCATTTCTCACTAAAGACCTAACCTCCCAACCTCTATGACGATGTACGTGAGTTATAAGAGAAGTTAGGGCTGTGGTGTTCTTGAAGAATTTGAAGTTAAATCAAGTAAGTTATGCTTTAAATATCATGGGTATAGTTAAATTAAGCTAGAATGATGAGTATATTAAGATTGATGACTTGATTATGCCATTTTTGTTATATGTGTCGTGGGTGATGAAAAGTTTATGTAAATTTCTTGCTTTTGTATATGTATATGATCATTAATGACCTATAAATTGTTATAGAGATAATGTTGAGGTAGAATGATTTTTATAATGCAGATGGATGAGTGCAGTAAATTGAAGAATGAATGGGGGGCATGTATATGTTCTGTTTTAGGTAAATGATCAAATATGGATCATGAGTTGTTTGTGAATGATATTGAGTTGAAATGAAGTGGAGAATGAAGAGGAAATGAAGTAGAAAAGGTGATCTAGGTACAAGGTAGGTTAGATGTAAAATGTTAGAAGTTATAAAATTTGGAAAATTGGAAGATGAGTCCTCTTTTTGTGAAAGTTCGATGCGGCCAATTCCTTATTTCGCCGCGGCCAACTCTTGGCTTCGCCGCAGCCAACTTTCCTACACAGCTTAAACATGATTCTATATTTTGATGATATCTTGATCTGTAGTTATCAAATTGGGATGATTTTTCATTTGAGGTAAACTAGAGACATAGGGATACAATTTGTCTGAAGAAATAGAATTTTAATTCTGTCTTTAAGAATTTCAAAATCTAGCTTGAAATTGAGATTTGACTGAGGCTGTAGCATTAACCGAGACAAAAATCATATCTAGTTTATATTGAATAAGCTGTATTGATAGGTGCCAAATTAGACAAAGGTTTCTTCACCAAAGTTGTATTTTATTCTCTTATCTTTCAACTGATATAAAGTTCATAATTTTTAAATATGGGAATTGAGAGATATGAGTTGTACAATTTAATAGCATGATCATGTATAAGCCAAAGTTTCAAATGTGCTCAGTTTATAGTATTTTGAGCATAACTTTTAAAATATTGAACTAAATTGAATGATCTTCGTATCATGAGAAACTTAAGACAATAGGGAACATTTTTATAGAAGAAAGTATTGCCAAATTACTTCATTATCTTTGTCAGAATGAACAAGAAAAATAGACCTGAAGGTTTGGAATTTTGGAGAATTTCTAAGAAAGAATGAGAATTTGGATATTGTATGATTATATAATGTTAGAATAACATTAGTGAATGAATTGTTGGTATTAAAGAACCAAAGACATGTGTATAATGGAAATGTAGAGGTTCATGTGATTGTAGTTGTGGTTTAAAGGAAATGAGTAATGGCTATTAAATAGAAGTGAATGAGAGTTGGATACTGTGAGAACTAATAATGTTAAAAATGGAATGACGAGTAATTGAGTTATAAAATGAGAATGTGGATAAAATGTGAAATTTAATAATATACCCAGGATTGTCATTGAGCATGCATTGTACGTAGTCTATATACACATTTGTACATAAATGAATACTTAAGAATTGTGCAATTATTAATGTGTGTGCAACGTGTGTATTGCATAATATTGATGTCAGGATAAAATGTCCGCATCCAGACATTTCTAGATCTTGGAAGTAAATGCTAATCTGAAGCGCACTGTGAGTCGACCTAGATGGTCTCATTTCATTGATTGTTCTGTTTTCAATTTCTGCATTGAATTATTACTGATGTGAATGTGATTAAGACAATTCCGGACTTTAATGGTCCGAGGAGTTCGATAAATGTGAGAACATTGAAAGTGCTCCTTGTATGTGAATTTGATGAAATATGTTTTTTCTTAACTTAAATGTTAAATGCTATACTAAGTTCCGAAGAAAAATGTGAATGTTTATATAAATAAAATGTGTGTATCTCAACATAAATGTTGAATGTTGAACTAAGGTCTGATGACATGTGAAGGCGTATATGATTATAGGTTTTTGAGCACTTTTAATTGACTGAATATATGTGATACATTTCATTACATGAATGCATGAAACATAAAGGCTATTGTGACCAAAGTAGCCATCGAAAAAGAGCTTAAAGCTCAGAATGTGAAAAAGAGATTAAAGCTCAGGCTGTGATCAGAGCCTTAGGCTCAATTGTGAATGTATCCGGTATCAACTAAGGGATATGGGACATTATCTGATACAGCTCGGTATTCGCAAGAGATATAGGCCAATAAAAAGGCACTCGGTCACAACAATAATAAAAGTCTCATAAGCACTGCATATACATATAATATGTGTGTTGGATTGACTGAAATGTATTCTGAATATGATATCAGTTGAATGTGAAATGTGAAATGAATGACCAAGTGATATGCGGTGATAAATGATTTTTTTTACGAAATGATGTGAATTATGTGATTATATGAATTGTATGTGTTATGTGATCGAGTGAGCCATCGAGGATGCTCACCCACTGAGTTTGCAAAACTCACCTAAAATTTGCAATATTTTTCAGGTTAGAAGGGTCACTCTAGTTAGAAAAATTAGAGTATAGCCACTGCATTCAAGTAAGAGAAAGAAGTCGGGATTAATTCACGTCTACATTAGTATTTTCTTATTTTTGTATCGAATTGAGCCTTCCGTAATTATTGTAACATGTATATTTGAATATTTCTGTTTTGTGATAACTTTCCATTGTGGAAAGGTTTGTAAATGAGATTGATCTTGAGTGTAATAATAATAAATGTGAATTTGATGGTATTAAAGAAAAGAATGGGCCCAATTTGATTATTGATTTCAGCATATGTGTGTTGAAAAAAATTTGTAACGAGATTTTCCTGACAGACTGTGCTAGCATGCTACCCTCGCGGGGTATGTTCTCGAATATCACTCAAGATGTCAGGTACGTTTCTTGCAAGAGTGGGGTGCTATACCTACAAGTAGGTAATTAGTAAGAGTTGCTACATTAGTTGTAGGAACTTGTAGTATCGCTTTACCTTCTAACCTTATACTATAACTAAATAATTATTATTGTGTTCTAGTTGTTATAAGAAAAATCATTTCTATTTCTTATTTAGATTTGAATGGATTTATCTTTATTATTAAGAAGAGTAGTTTTTATATATAATAAAGATGATATTTATTATGGATTTAGATTACTTACAAATGGTTTGTGTAAGCTAGATCTTGATAGATAAATTCTTAACAGAAATAGTAAGAAAAGAAAGTTAAGTGATCAAAATTCATCTTATTTATTGCGTTGTAGGTTAGGTCATATCAATAAAACTATAATCGCAAAGTGACATAAACAAGGATATTTGGATCCTTTTGATTATAAATCCTATAAAACTTATGAATCTTGTCTATTAGGAAAGATGACCAAACTACCCCTTAGTGGAAAGGGAGTAAATGCCAATGAGTTACTAGAGCTTATATATTCAGATGTATATGGCCCTATGTTTACTTGTGCAAGAGGTGGA
The DNA here is from genome assembly GCA_027478495.1 of Erythroxylum alaternifolium. Lineage (NCBI taxonomy): Eukaryota > Viridiplantae > Streptophyta > Magnoliopsida > Malpighiales > Erythroxylaceae > Erythroxylum > Erythroxylum alaternifolium. Next base: position 25,209,448 of record JANIIA010000192.1, read on the forward strand.
TTTTTATTCACAGATGATCATTTTTGATATAGCTATGTGTAGCTAATGAAACAAAAGTATGAATCATGTGAAAAGTTCAAAGAATCTAGACTTGAGATTAAGAAACAAATTGGTAAAATTATTAAGACATATAAATCAGATCGAGGTAGTGAATAATTAGACCTCGACTTTCTTGGTTGGTTAAAAGGGAATGAGATTTTGTCATAATGGACTCCTCCCGGAACTCCACAATGTAATGGAGTATTTGAGAGGAAAAATCATACGCTATTAGATATGGTATGTTCTATGATGAGTCATACAGTCCTTCCTGTCTCCTTTTGGGGATATGCCATTGAAATTATTGCTCACCTTCTAAATTGAGTTCCATCTAAATCGTTGGACAAGACACCATAAGTGATATAGACTAGTAGAAGACTAAAGTTGTCACACTTAAAGATTTGGGGATGTGATACTTATGTGAAGCGTGCAATATCTGATAAGCTTTATATATCAATCTTACCATCCGCTTAAGCAAAAGGTGTTTGTCTCAAGTCATGCTACATTCTTATAAATAGAATTGATTCTCAAAGAAAGTAATGGAAGTGAGGTCGAACTTAGAGAAGTTTAAGAGCCACAAATTCACATATAAATGGAACAAGAACCTCAAATTGATACATATGATGTACAATTGAGAGTTCAAGAGACACATAGATCGTCATACACCAGTAGGATACATCGTCCCCCCACTTGATTATACACTACAGGAATTAAGATATTTAGTGACAACTTTTTTGTGACATTTAAACATTTCGTCACAAATATGATAGCTATTGTAACCAAAATTTTGTAAGTCATTATTACTTTCATTATTTGTGATAAATTATTACGTAGTCACTAATGGTATAGTAATTGTGACACTACCGAATCTTTCACAATTGTGTCGCACTCCTATTTAAGCTCATCGTTCACTGTCACTTACGTGCCTCCAAAGTAAAAATCTCTCTGGACGCTTAGGCTCT
>JANIIA010000192.1:25223770-25236525 GCA_027478495.1 Erythroxylum alaternifolium
GACAACAAGAGCAAGGAGAAGACCAAGCTTGATTTTGGAAAATATCAAGTTAAATAGGTGGGTAATATGTTTATAGTTTTGTGATGATGAGCTAATATTTGTGTATGTATGATAAATATGCTTGTTTATTCTCTGTGAATATGTATATCATGTTGCTTTGTAAGGATTTTGTTATTTTGTGTGGATGAAAAACAGAAACTTTAAGAATCAAGAAGGCATGAATATATTATGAACTATATGAGCATTAAAAAAAATTTGCTATGTGGGCGAGAGAGAAATTCGTTTCGTTAGTCACGTGCACGATGACCTATAGCCTTCTCCCGGCTGCCTGCTTGTGGCCATAAGATCCTAAGAAATCGGACTCGTTTCGTTTCACGGTGTAAACTTCGGTTTCGCCGTTTCGTTCCACGGACCTCTCGAGCCATTATGTGTGCATTGCATTTTCTGATATGTTGAGTTATGATGTTGTTTGTATTATTCCTATATGTTTATGTGTGATTTATTATCATTGGCTATAAACATATTAGCTATTGAGCTTTCAGCTCACCCCATTAATTTTCACTCCTCAGGTGAAGAATCAGCAGATTATAAGTGATTCTTACAAAGTGTTTGGCAACCTCCAAGAAATTCGGATTTTTGTAATTAAGTTAGTGTGAATCATTTTGGTGACATAGAAGCATGTTAGCATAAATATTATTGTATATAATTTTGCAGCTATGCTACTGTTATGGCATTGGGAAATGAAGTACGAAAATATGTATCAATTCTATTGTTTCAAATGAACAGTGAAAACTGGTAGTGACAGTTGACAGTAAATGCAGAATTTTTCTAGTATATATGTGTATAAATATATTCTGCAGATTTCTTTTCCTTCTGTGTTGAGTTGGTTATGTTGAATGTTGTAAGAACATGGATGGACATGTTTGAGTTAAATTGTGTATCAAAGGAGTTTTGATATGTAGGAAATTTAATGTTGGTTTGGGTCCTGTAAATTAGCAGTAGGATTGTTAGTAATTGGATGAGTGAAAACAGAGAATGAATGGAATAGTGATATGAAACTTTGAAGATTAAACTGCATTGATATAGGTAGAATTAGGCTATGTAGTCTTCATAAAAGTTGTAGATAATTTTTGTAGCTTTCCAATGGTATCAAGATCAAAATTTTTGGACTTCAGATTTGAAAGTTATGGCCTTTAGAAGAAAGCAAAAATTGTATAGGTGTATCCAATTTTTGCAGAAATAGTAATTTTCACTTCAAAAATTAATATGTATCAATACAAGCTGAATTAGGCAAAGTTATCTTCATAAATGTTGTAGATCTTTTTCTTAGCTTTTCAACGATATATAGTTTGTAATTTTTGGACTTCTGGATTGAAAGTTATGGTGTTTGGAAGGAAGGATGTAGAAATAGAGCAGTCGCGATCGTGACATAGTGCGATCGCGACAGTCCCAGAATTTCTGAAAGTCGCGATTGCGACCGTCCCGAAATTTTGCCCAAAATCGCTATCGCAACGGGCTAAAAAATGTCCAAAGTCGCGATCGCAACTCCAAACTATTCAGACTCTCTCTCACAGGCGTGAGAGAGAAGTCACACCCGTGACTTTTGTGACAAGCGTGACTATGAGAGTCACACGCGTGACTTTTACCCTTTTGAATTAAGGTTTTCTATTTCCAAATCCAAAATGCTATAAATTTTTCTTATACCCAAATTAATTATTCTTTGTTCATTTTTGCTATGGAAAATTTTTAGTAAATTGTAGGGTAATATTTTTACCTTTCCTATAAATTTTCTTTATTTAAAAATCATTATTATCTATTTCTTTTATTTGGATATCATTTAATAAATTGTGTATTAATTGTTTTTATTAAATTATTTGTTTTTGAATAATTAAATTTTATGTCTATAATTATTCTATGATCCCACCACAAATTTTTCCTTGCCTAGTCTTTAATTAAATTTAAATGTCATAATTTACTTTATTTTATTGCAATGTTCCCAAAATATATTTATGATTAATTCAAATAAATTCCCAATGGTGACACGTAGTCGCCATAAAATCCGTACGGGAACCCGGAGTCAACAATTAATTTGAATTTAACGTCAGAAAGTAAAGACCATCTGAAAATCACCGACGACATTCACTACCGTCGGTACAAAATCGATGCTGCGTAAAATTCACCGACGGACACCATATCCGTCAATAAAATTTCGATGTTATTTAATTGCGGGAAGCGTTCCCACCTAATTTACCGACGGTTATGACAGGTTCGTCGCTAAACTCTTTCGAAAAATTTGCACGAATGTTTTCTCTCTACCTTTACCAATGTCAATTTTGTCCGTCGCAAAATGGAAATTTTCATGACAGTGTTATCAACGGATATTGATTTTCCGTCTGTAATTAACTACGGTATTATGTCCGTCGGTAATTATCCGTGCTAATGTATGGTTTTCTTGTGGTGCTTTAACTTGCCCCTTCACTTTTATACGATGATATTTGGTTTTACTCATTCATGTGATTGCTTATAATGAAATAGTATATTGCTTTCCCTCTTCCTCGTCCATTGTTACTGCCTCTTCATCTTGATCCTCCACCATATGCATTTGAAACATTTTTTTTTCACTTATTCTCCGTCACATATTTTTTCTTGCATCAAAGTCCAAGCCTTTAGCTCTCCTTTCATCCAACTCCTTACCAGAAGTTATTCTCGCCACCTTTTTTTTTAACATTGCTCCTCTACATTTTAATTGGCCTCGGCTTTGATGAAATGTCTTGGGCAATATTTAGAGCTGTATTTTACTGCCCCATCAAGTAATAACTCCTTTGGTTATATCTTCTCCAACCATAATAGGTCATCGCCTCAAATTCATGCTTTTTGGCTAACTCATAAGCATGTTGTAAAGTTTTTAAATTTCAAATATTGACAGGACATTCAATTTTAGTCTTTAATACCTCCAAAAACATGATCTCAAGATATTGTTCAGAAATCACTAAGTTATGTGAAAGCAAGACAAATTATGCACAATGTTATCTAACCATACCCTTTTGGTTGAGCTCCTTCAATCCACCCCTTGGATCTTTAAAAATAACTTTCCCAAACCTTTGCTTCGTCGCCAGTATATACTCACTCCAACTTGGAGGCTCCCTGGTCAACCTATTCTTGAGGTTCAATTCATGTCAAGCGAATGCTTCCCTTTCCAGATGCAAGGCTACTAAGCCTACGTTTTATCAATGCCAAAGAATTATTCTCCGTTGAATACAAAAAGTCAATCTTACTAAATCTTGTAAGGATGTTATAATAGCTTCTTCAAATCTTCTGATCTCAGGTACCCTTCTAATCTCCTTTTTCTCTTATTGTAATATCTGGGTTAGCCAATTTAGGATTTTGATTTTAATAACTTGGGTTATCAGGGATTCGAGATGTAGACAGAGTCAAAAAGAAAATCAATAACAGTACATAAGACAGGGAAAGTTAGTTATTTCAGTTATTAGTTCTTAGCTATATTTCACTTTTATCATTGACTAATCTAGCCGTTCGAATCAATTCCCCAAAACCACAACACGAGTAAATTTACGTTGCCCTCTTTTATACAACGATGTAAAATTTTATGTCACACATTCGTTCATTAAAATGCAGTCGTTTCTTCTCTTGCCTATTAATAATGGTCTTCCTCAACTCCTTGTAACACATTACCTTCTGGGATTTGCGTTCACAAGTATGCTTGCTTGTTTGGATGGATATATAAGTTTGGCGATGGAATAAACAGAAGATTATGATGATGGTAAGCTCAAAAACAAATATGGCGATGCTGTTATACGAGAAAATAATGATCAATACATCAACTTAGTGTTCACCTTTTTTTTTTCCCCTTGACATTTTAGAATATGTTGGTCATTACTATTTATTCAAATTTCTTGCAGTTTTCTACATTAGTAAGAGAATAGTTGTAGACTCGAGAACCGTATGAAGTTATTGTAAGTGTTCTCAACTGCGCTGTACCAAATTTGTATTCATATTATGATTTAAATTAATATTCTAAAATGAGACGTGTAACTGAAGTTGGACTGTTTCAGATTATTAAAATTAACTACCACGACCTTAAGAACATATTCAACTAGTATAGTTTCACTACAGTTTCCTGGATTCTTCTTCTGAAAGTCTCTTTCTCTGTTTTCAATAGAATTTTAAGCTGGACTCAAACTATAAAGACACATATTCAACCTGAATATCGAGGCTGAGCTGTTTCAAGTAAATTCGAAACTCAGAATGCGCTTGAGCTGTTTCGAATAAGCCTGAAACTCAAACGAACTCAGGGTAGGGGTTATATTCAATTCCATTTTCACGTAAGCGACAAGTAGTTTTAGATCAACTACAGACAAAATGTTCCCACCACGGGAATCTATCCACAAGTACACAAGAAACCAACACGATCGCGCCACCACTTAATTAATGCCGCTTGGTTCCATTCAAACAGTAGCCCTGCTTAATTTCTTCTGGTCGGACTAAATCACTGAAGCCCTGCTAATAAGCCCTCACAAGCACTGGTTGTGATTTCTCGTCTGAGTGTTGAAGCGGCAGACATTTTTGGTCTCTTACCTTTTATCTTCCTAACTTTGCTTTGAATACATATACCTGTTGGGACTATTTCTTAGTGAGTAAAGTAGTAACAATTTAGCGTCTCGTCCAAGGAAGTCCAGAAGTAAATCATTGTATTTTCTTATCAAGATGGACTAAAAGAAAAGTAATGTGCTATATTATAATATGCTGAAGTTTTCTGAGCCTTTGTCTAATCCAGCATATTAGATACTGTTATTCGGCGGAGAAAAGTCTGTCCAAAGGTATGAATGAGTACAGTGACCATACACAGCAACCAAGACAGCCATAATACTATATACACATCACTGTCCAATTTCCCAATTACCCTAAATAAAGAAACCCCATAATCAAGCCGAGAGAATATGTCCTCATTCCTCCCTATATTCCTGCATTGAATCTTTGAAAGCAACACAGAAACAGACATATCGTATGCCCATGTGCAATTCCAGTCCAAGACCTATCTGTACTCCATCTTAAAACGTTCAACAGCTCTTTCTTAACTCAGACTGGTAGCTAAGCAACTGCTTTAACTTCTATACCAGACAAAGCACTCAACCGATCCTCTCTAGCTTCTCTTACACAAACCATGTACTTCATAGAAACCCAAGTAACCAACTTCACTTTCCCTTTATGCTTCTCTGTGCATTAATCAATACCCTAGTAAAAACCACCTCAAGAATCACGTTAAGAAAAAAACCCAAAACAATCTTGAACTCTTCACCCTACAATAGTAATAATTTGTTGGTAACTTAAATTCCCTGTATGCACAGTAATGCCTCAGTTTCTCTCTTCGTCTGCATAAAAGAAAGCCCAGCCCTACATTAAGTCAAAACCGATGTTTTATCAATATCCCTTAATGAGAAACGTCGAAAAAACAACATTACAGCACTGAGAAATCGCCGTATATTGTGGAAGAGCCGTCTATTTCAAATGGGGTCTAAATGGCTACTACTGTACTAGTACTGAATTTCTGTATAACAAAACATGCATTAGGCTTCTAGGGTTGGTCGTTGAAAGCATAATGGTTGGTAATAGAACAGCGCGTACATACAAAAGTAGAAACAAAGGACGCGCAAATACTGTCCATGATTTGATGTAGAGTTATGTTTTCTTGCATTTTTATTTTACCCTTCCCCTAATGCATCATACTTTATTCAATTTGATTCATGGAGTAGGTGAACTTTTTGGACTGTTCAGAAAATTTCGAAGGTAGAATAGTAGAAGACAACACTTAAGTGCTCGGCATGCCCAAAATTATGGATGAGAAAGGAATGCCAGATCGTACATTGTAGTGAAGGTAATATAAAAGGTAATATAACAGGTAAGAGGGGTAGACATTGGGGTGACTTAATTTGTCACCTTAACCGATGTAGGTACTCAGGTATGTAGCTGAAGTGACTTACTGTCAGCTCTTTCACCGCCTTTAAAATCCCAGAGTCAAGTTAATCTCTCTTCCTTTTTCTCTCCGTTCCGTGGATTTACCCATTTGTTCCAGAAGAATTCCTTCTTTTTTTGGGTACACAAAAACTTCTACACCTATTCTCTCTCGGGTCTCAACTCTGGGACGAAGTCACAGTTAGCATATAGTGTAGTTATTTGCAAAAAGTAAGACTTGCTGGTTTTCTCACATTTTGAAAACAAAATCTGATCTTGGACCACAACTCATATGGACTTCAATTTCGCCCGAACATTTTAATGGGAATTTCCAAGAGTAGTTCAACGCATCATAAACTCCAGGAAATTTAACAACGAGAAGTTCTTCAGAATGTATCATTCATTATTAAGAGATAACTAGTAAAGAATAAATATGTTCATTGGACTGGCGATTATTTATGATGTAAAACACATATTCAACTGATAAACTGCTTCAAGTATGGTATTAGATAGAGGCAAAGAAGTGCTCAACGCGTGTTGATCAGAACTGGACCAAGAAGGATACGAACATTCGGAAATTGTCTAGGTGCAAAAATTATTTCATTCGACTTAGATTTAGTGGTACTTGTACAAGAGATCACAAGCCTGACAGTTATTGGACCAAAGGGAAAACCTGGCTAAAAGTGACGTGAAATTAAGCTAGATGGAGAATTATGCCATAAAAGGTAAGATGAATATTTCCTCTTTTCTTGGGAGAGGAAACTGAATATCCTTGTAACTGAGCTCGTAGAGTTGCACTCTACTTCACTCTGGGTGGCTCCCCAAGTCTGAGCTCAAGATCTATGCCCTCCATGGAGCTAGAATTGGGTCGAGTTTCCTCTGAATGGAGAGCACATCTAGCGCCTGAACATGGCATAATCGACAATAATGTTGAACCCGCACTAGTCTTTGGCCTTTTACAACTGATAGCTTCATCACTACAAGAATCAATTAGTGGGTTTTGCCTACTAACAGATTTCATGCCCATAAGTAAACTGGTTCCATTGCAAATATCATGAGGATCGTGTTTCCTACCGGTAACACTTTCGAGTTGGGAATCTGGAATGTTTTCAAGTGCTACGCAATCTGACGACCCAAGTTGATTATATGTGTGAGAAGACCTCTTACGTTGCTCTTGACCTACGGGAGAATCATAAGGAGAGAGGTAACTATGATCGCCTAGATTTTGTCCACCGGACAAAGCAGAAACCCTAGAAGACGAAAGAGAACTCGAGGCAACTACGCTAGAACCAGCAGAATTGGGGTCAAGCTCAAAATCTAAGCTGCTAAGTTGATCGAATGGGAGATTATTTTGGGGTTCCAACGATTTATTAGGAGTGCTCGGTTCATGGTTATGACTTTGGAAATCATCACCTTGTAGACTAAGAGATTGCTTAAGCCTTGCTCTATCTCTCCTATGGACGTTCATGTGACCGCCTAGCGCTTGTGCAGACCTGAATTCTCGTTTACAAAAACTACAAGCATAGCACCTTGGAGGCCATATACATCCTCCGAGAAGCCCAGATGCATCTTCTGCGAAAGCTTTCTCCTCCCAAGAGTCTCTGATGGAGTTCATAGAGGTTTGCAGAAACGAAGTAAGCATTTGTTTCCTCTTCATCCACGTCAAGTATTCTTGAGCTTGCTCCATTTTTGTGATGAATTCCCAAAAAAAAAAAAACTACAACAGGATATAGGTTTGCAGTGGAAGCTGTGTATGAAGGACAGCAGGCTCATATAGAGGGAATGGAGTTGGAGCCAAATATTAGTACATATTATATATACATGAAAATGAAAGCTATTTAAATTGGAGAATATATAGAAGATAGGAAAGCTCAGCTGAAAAGGTCTCCTCACTAGCTTTTATACGCATAGGGGCTTTTCTTCTATTGGAGGTTCCAGCGAAACTACGTACGTTGTTGGCGTTTAGCTTGTTCGACGGACAGTCATTGTTGAAGGGTATTCTTTTGGAAAATGTTTTGGGAGGTCCAACGTAATCGACTGCCAAACATTTGATCCACATGAATGAAAGAACTAATAATAGTCGTTAAAAATAGAGAGAGAGCAGGGCACTACATTTTATTTTATACTTTAGACTCTAATCATGTCCTCTAGTGGAATACTCTAATCTGAAAATGTGTGTATTTGTAACTAATAAGAATCTTTCATACAAATGGAAGACTGGAGCAGACTCTAAAACTATAACATCCGGAATTTATTCTGCATTGCGAAATTGGTACAAGCCCAAGACCCTGGAGTCTTGTCGTTGATCAGATGCAGCTGGTTCATGCATCCTGCCCAAGTAATTAGTTTAAATAAGGAGAATTTGAGTGCCAGCTTTTATCCGTCAGCACTAGTTGCTCCTTTCCCCTAAATCAGAATGATGATTTCAGTATTACAGGATCACTTAGTCCAGTCATGTTTCGTGACTGGCTGTTGTAAAAAACATACAGTTGATATTTTACTGATTATAGTTGGTAATAAATAGCTATTGAAGAGGATGCGCTCGTTAAGGCTATATATATATATATATGTTGTCAAATCAAACAAGACAAGCAGTTAATGTCTGAAGTCAACAATGTCGCGTTTGGATCTTCCATTATCCCAACCGAAGTGCGTCAGTGGAACTATGTACTGGGGCTTCTAACAGTTTCTGTTTGGGTTTTTACAGACTCGAAAAAGGAAAAAAAAAAAGAAATAGGAATGATTGATAAGTAAGTTAAATTGTCAATCTTCAATCTGATAACTTACACTTCCATTTGTTTTGTACTAAATATCTTTGGAGAGAAATGCTCTAACTTCTTTATGCAACTCTTTCCTTCATACTTTCACCTTGCCTTTTATTTGTTTGTTACAAGTCCTCACTACAACGCTCGTTCCTTTACAGCTATTGTTGTGCTCTCAACTGCTACTATTCATTGTGACCTTAGCTACTGTTCACCATGAACGACCACACTACTCACCCAACAACATAATGCGATGGCCATGTAGCTAAGAAAGTTCATACCAGAGAAAGAGATGAAGATCCTCCCCCTCCAACTCCTGCTGCTTCGCACACCCCACCTAGCTATAGCGCAATTGTCTCAGGCAGTTCCGACCATGGCATAGGCAACAAAGATATTGAGTGGCCGGAAGAGGAACCTATAAAAGTCACAAAGGGAGATATCTCCATCATACAAGGCACTTGTGGATTGGGCATAGAATTATCTAACACCTTCAAAAGGAAATTAGACAAAGAATGGGCAAATGCAATCGTAATCAAACTTCTAGGCCGAAGAATTGGCTTTCACCTGCTGAAATCCAGATTGGTGTCCATGTTGAAGCCTACGAGTCCTATGAAGATTGTGGACCTAGATGACGAGTTTTACTTGATTAACTTCCTTGAGGAGGATGACTATGTCCGCACTCTTACTCAGGGGCCATGGATTATTGCAGGACACACCCTTTCGGTCCAACCTTGGTATCCTGACTTTCGTCCTTCCACTGGGAAGATCACGCATGTGGTCGCGTGGGTGCGATTTCTAGCTCTTTCGATAGCCCGGTATCACCCCTCGATTCTCACCGCTCTCGAAAATTTGGTAGGTCGCACTGTCAAAATTGACATCACTACGCAATTAACTCACCGGGGGAGATTCGCAAGGGTCACGGTGGATCTTGACCTCAGCTCTCCTCTTCGGTCCGTAGTGGAACTCGATGGCGAATTAATCAGGGTAGCCTACGAAGGCTTACCCCAAATTTGCCTCAACTGTGGGATTGTTGGCCATGAGGCTCTGACTTTCCACTCCCGACCTGCTGCTCCACCCATCTCTACCTCCGCCCTAACTGCGATTGAGACATTGGACACCATTACGACGACCCTGTCACAGCCTGACGCAATCCCGCTCCCACACCGATCACTACGCAGTCGCCTTTCCCCGTCAAATCAAAATCCCCAACTCTAACGTATCTGAAGGAGACTCGCGCGTCACGCGTGCAGCAACCTAGCCAAACCGCAGCGCTTTACTCAAGAGCCAATACGACCCCTCATCACCACAACCTTCCTTTGGATCTGGGCCAGACCCTTCCTTCTCAGCCCACAGGCCCCTCCTCCTTGCCTCCCCATCAGACCCTGGGCCAGCCTACTCGTTCTCACCCCAATGCCTCCTCAACCCAGCCTCCACCCCAGAACAAGGCTCCTTCGGGCCCACAGACCCCATTGCTCCCCACGCAGCCCAACTCTCTAGTCTCCCAAAGCCCGACCCCCACCCACGTGGCCCTCTCGATCCCATCGCATACTGAGGTGATCTTCCACGACCCATCTATGAATGGGTTCCCTCGTGAGCCTATGGACTGTCAGGCCATGGAGGCCGAACCCACAAAGGCCCGTCTAGATTTAGCCTCATCCTCGGCTCCACTCTCCCGTATGTTACACCAATCGCGACCACCTGATCCAGGCCCTGCATCCACACTAGGATTTGTAGCTATCGATGGTGGTGACACCCTGATGGCAGAGCCCACCCAGGACCACGTGACCGCTCACGACCGTGAGCCAATGGCCCTGGAGACCACCCTCTTGCCGACTAGATTCCCTACTGTTGTCCTGATTATGTTGATATTCATCTGGAACTGTCAAGGGGCTGGAGGTCGAACCTTCAAGCCTATCATTAAAAACTATATTCACATTCATAAACCGCGTATCCTTTTCCTACTGGAACCACGTATAAGTGAGGATCGGGCGCAGAAGGTCATTCGAAGCCTGGGATTTGGGCACTCGTTTCGGGTGGAAGCTGCAGGTTTTTCGGGCGGTATCTGGATTCTGTGGAATGCTAACACTCGAGTCAGAATTTTGCTGGCTCACCGACAATTTGTCCACACCAGTATTGACTGGGATCACTTGACTTTTGATTTCACCGCCATTTTTGCTAGTCCCACGCCCTCGCTACAAAAATTCCTGTGGCCGTATTTATGTCAAATTGCTCGGGTCACTTTTAAACCCTGGCTTCTAGGCGGCTACTTTAACGCCAAACTAGAGGCTGCAGATAAACGGGGAGGCACTCGATTCCACTCGATCATCAATCCACACTTTAGGGACTGTGTGCACCATTGTAATCTTCATGACCTTGGATTTCTTGGGCTTCGCTTTACCTGGAGGAGAGGCAACACAATGGTGCGCCTAGACCGGGCCTTCTGCTCCACTGCCTGGATCTTGGCGGCCCATAATACCGCTGTGACCCACCTTCCCTTCCTAAAGTCGGATCATCAACCTCTCCTTATCACCCTTACTAATAGTTCTCGCTCCCCCCCACCAACTCGGTCGTTTCGCTTTCAATCTGCCTGGTTAACGCACCATGGCTTTGCGCAATTTATACTGGACCAATGGACACCAAACGTTTCAAACATGAGTGGAGACATTAGACAATTCTCGGACAAGCTTCAGACTTGGAATACTACTACATTTGGCAATATTTTTCATCGGAAGCGGCGACTTATGGCACGACTTGAAGGTATCCAGAAACAACTCGACGTCCATCCGGGATCTTGAGGAGTACCTTCGAACAGAATTGGAGCAGACCCTTTACCAAGAGGAGCTATTCTGGCACCAAAAATCTAGAAGCCAATGGATGAGCCAAGGTGACCGAAACACCAAGTATTACCATGCCCTCACCCACACTCGTTACCGGCAAAATCGGATTCCATCCTTAACTGATGACATTGGGAATGTGCTTACAGATACAGAGGAACTCGCGCACTTAGCGCGCAACTATCTTGAGTAGTTATATCTGGCTGACCCACAACAACCCCCCGTCCTGCAGCTTCATGGCCAGTTTCCTCCCCTCCCGCAGCATGCTACCGAGGACTTATCCCAGCCCCTCAGTGCCGAGGAAATCAGGGACGCGTTCTTTCATATGCATTCTCATAAAGCTCCAAGATTTGATGGTTTTATGGCTCTGTTTTACCGATCCCAGTGGGATACTCTCGGACCATCCCTGACCTTATTCCTTCAGCGAATCTTTCAAAATGAAATCTGGGACATAGATCTTAACCGCACCATCTTGGTCCTTATTTCGAAGATTCCTTCTCCTACCTCGATCAAGCAGTTTAGGCCTATTGCGTTGTGCTCTGTGCTCTATAAAGCCCTCACCAAGGTCATTACTACCAGACTTAAGCCCTATCTAGCTGACCCGATAGCCCCAAACCAGTGCAGTTTCATCCCTGGGCGCAAGATTACAGATAATATCATCATTACCTAGGAAGTTCTTCATACCATGCGTCGGAAAATTGGGAAAAAAGGGGTTTATGGCTCTTAAAGTAGATATGGAGAAGGCATATGACCGCCTGTCCTGGGCTTTCATTCAAGATACCCCAATAGACGTCGGGCTTCCAGCGTCGCTGATTACTCTCATCATGCAATGCATCACCACGGTCTCCTTTCAGGTTAACTAGAATGGGGACCTCAGCGACACCTTCAGCCCTTCTCGAGGCATTCGCCAGGGAGACCCCATCTCGCCTTACATCTTTGTCCTCTGTATCGAACGATTGGGTCTCTCCATCACTCAAGCGGTGACACAGAGCTGTTGGAAACCTATCCAGTTGAGCTGAACTGGTCCCTCTATCACCCACTTATTTTTTGCTGATGATCTCATTCTCTTCGCTGAAGCCTCCATAGATCAAGCTTATGTTATTCGGAACCTTCTTGATTCTTTCTGTATCGTATCGAGCCAACACATCAGCAACGACAAGTCCCAATGTTACTTTTCCAAGAACATTCT
>JANIIA010000192.1:25236625-25248485 GCA_027478495.1 Erythroxylum alaternifolium
TTAGGTTTGATATGTACAGTTTGTACACTCATGTATATACAGATGTTTTGGAGTAATACAAAGAGGATTTTGGTTTTTTTAAATTTTGTGAATTTCATTTATTGATTCATATCTTTTAAATGTATGTGATGCCATGTAGAGTTCGATAGTATTTTCACGTAGCGCTCCGTTATCTTGGGATATGTGTCGGAATGACCTACGAGCGTTCCGGTACGTACTCTAGGGTAATGGGGTGTTACAATAGACGAGCTGTTCCACCAAAATTGGACTGTTGTTCATCGACATGTTTATCGAGAGAGCAACAAATGCACTGACTGGCTGGCGCACTACGCTGAACATGTAGATGTTAGGGTCACCTATTTTGACGCTACACCTATAGAGTGCCACCATTTCCTCACAGATGATAGATCGGGGATTTGTTTCCCTAAACTCATTATGTAATTTTCAGTTTTATTTTCCCTAAAAAAAATATCTTTGGAATCCTTTCCTTTTCGTTCAAACAATATGACTCTCTCTCTGTGCCGAATACTAAATGAATAACATCCCTTTTAATTTGTTTTTGACCACCTTTGATTCTTAAGCAATGCATATATATGTTTAAGACCTTAATATGATACCTTCAACAATTGTATGGCCATGATTGAGTGTACAATACAATTAGAAGAAAACAAATTCACAATAGTTTTACTGAACTGTGATAACGTAATATAGAACATAAAAGAACACGTGATAAGCAATTTGTACGTTGACGTCCTTCTTTATCATCTCATGCAAAAGATTTGCAAAGGTTTTTTTCCCTTAAATTTCAATTGTTTGAAGATTTGCATTTTTAAGTTTTCCCTACTTGTTCTACGTAAATATGAATTTAAGATAGGCCAACTTATTTCTATTGAGAAAAGAGGGCGAGAAAAGAATAATGACTAGTAATTAATTAACACAAATTACTAAGGTTTACTACTATTACATTTTGTTCTGAAACTGAAGATTTATATAGGCTTTTATAATGAAGTTTGAATCCTAATAAATTATCTTAACAGATAAAATTTTATTTTTTAATAGATTAACAAATCTTATCTTTACCAGTCCACTATCAGATGATCCTTTAATTTAAAATTACATACATGGAGCTACTAATTCTCTCTAAATAAATTGTGAAGCACTTCTCTTCAAATGTGATGCACTTCTCATCACCATCATCAACCTTCAATTGTTGGAGCACTTCTCTCCTTGCTACATATCTCACCAATGACTCTAAAATAGAGCTTCTTCTTTTGTCCTTGTGTCATATTTATCTGCGCTTCATTTTCAAGTTTCCCAATTCCTTGTATGTGCCCAAATCTGTTGCACTTGAAACATTAATTGTGGCTTGTTCTTATGTCAACAATCTTTCTCTTCGTGATCAAGCTTTTTGCAATTGCTATATTTGACAACTTTTCCTTTTCCCTTTTAAGATTAAGTCTTGGCTAAATAAGCTCTATCAACTCAAGCATCAAACAATTTTTTCTCTTCCATTTCTCATTTTCAATGGAAAACACTATCAATCATAGGCGATCAAAATGAAATCCTATTTGAAGGCCTTGAGTTTGTGGGAGATTGTTGAGAGTGATTTTAATCATACCTCACTTCTAGAAAATCTCACACTAACTCAAATAAAAAAACATGATGAAGTAGCAAGGAAACCAAAAGTGCTTTCTTGTATACATTCGGTCATGTCAGATGAAATTTTTACATGCATAATAGCTTGTGAATCACCTAAAGAAGCATGGGAAACACTCAAAGAAGAGTTTGAAGGCAACAAGAAAACAAAATGATGCAATTCTGAATCTCAAAAGCGAATTTGAGACTGTTAAGGATGAAGAAATCCAAAAGTGTCAAAGAATACGCAAGTAAGCTCAAGTCTACCGTCAATCAAATCAAATTGCTTGGTGAACAATTTCCAAGTTAAAAAATGGTGGACAAGCTTCTTGTAACCCTTCCCGAAAGGTATGAAACCAAAATCTCATCACTTGAAGATTCTAAAGACTTATCAAAAATAACCTTTGCAGAGTTACTAAATGCTCTTCAAGCCATGGACCAAAGAAGAATGGTGGGAGAGGAGGAAATGAAGATAAAGTTGATAGAGCTTATTTAGCCAAGACTTTATCTTTAAAGGGAAAAGGCAAAACTGTGCAATGTAGCAATTGCAAAAAGTTTGGTCACGAAGAGAAAGATCGTTGGCACAAGGGCAAGTCACAATGTTTTAAGTGTAATAGATTTGGGCAAGTACAAAGGATTGCAAACTTGAAGATGAAGTGCAAATAAATATGATGCAAGAGACAAAAGATGAAGCTTTATTTTAAAGTTGTTGCTGAGATGTGCACCATAGAAAGAAGTGCTCCAACTATTGAAGGTTGATGATGGTGATCAGAAGTGCATTCCATTTGAAAAGAAGTATTTCACAATTTACTTGGAGAGAATTACTGGCTCTATGTATGTAATTTTAAATCAAAGGAAAGTGTTGAATATTGATTTAAAATTTCACAAGCTATTATGCTTGTAAAAATTCCCTCCAACATGCCCAAATGTATACAAGAAAGCATTTTTAGTTTCGTTGCAACTTCTTTATCATTTTTTTAATTTGAGTTAGTGTGAAATTTTATAGAGGTGGAGTAGGATTAAAATCATTCCCAAGAATCTCCACAAACTTGAGGCTTTGAAATAGGATTTCATTTGATGGCCTATGATTGATAGTGTTCTCTATTGAAAATGGAAAATATAAGAGAAAAATTATTTAATGCCATGGCTTCCTCTCACTTTTTCCTCTCTCTCTTGCACACTGCTTTTCCCTTAAGGTAGAGAAAAGAAGACCTAATATTAAGTTCTGATACCACTTTACTGGGGAAAGAGGGGGAGAAAAAATAATGAACAGTAATTGATTGACACAGATTGCTAATTAAGTTTTATCACTGCTACTTTCTATTTTAAAACTGATACCTTTATATAGGCTTTTACAATTAAGTTTAAATCCTTATCTTCTAACAGATAACAAATCTTATCTTTACTACTCCGATAATCTTTATCCTTACTATTCTATCTTACTACTCCTAATCCTAATAGATAATAAATTTTATCTTTAAACAAAGACCATGTCAAAACAAATTTTAAATAAATATTTAACAATTTCATAATGAATTTCATGAATAAGATTGGTTTCACATCAAGATATTACATGCTTGAAATTGATGGGTATATATAAAAATTTCTAATTAAGATATGTTTTGGATATTAATTTGACAATTAGGTTTAAAATCGACATGGCAATATGAAATTTATGATGCTATTTTCCTGGAAATTCCTAATGGAACCAAAATGTACGTGAATTAGTTCCTGCTTGATTATAACCAGCTTAAGTTTACGACGTATAATAAGAACCAAATCATTGTTGACCCTTAAGAAATTAGCTATCAATGTAAACCATTAGTTAAACACAAAGTTCGCAAGCAGACTTGGAATTAAGTGGGACAACAGAGAATGACAAGAAAGACTCACAAGGGGAACCAAAATTTATTTCAAGTCTCGGAATTCAAATGGTTGTCACGGTTTGATTTAGTACAATTAATTTTAAATTGGTGCTGATGGTGATGAATTTTAGAAGTATCAGCTGGTTTTTTTTTTTTCTTTTGCACTACAATTTCAGTAATATAATTGACCGGCCTTCACGTAATTGAAATTGACATATGCGAAATTACGGTTGTGAAAACAACCAAAAGGGTTTATTAAATATTTCAGAGCTCATTTTCAATCTCCAATACCAATTTTTAACAGAACCAGGTTTTGTATTAATAGTTATTCCCAACATACTGAATTTGATTTGGCAAAATTTAGCATCCACGAAATTGGACTTCCCTTTGACTGAAAAACAAAGAAAATGATCATTTCATGATGTACCGATCAAAACAAAGGAAATAAGGTTGACTTAGAATTCTATTAAGTCTGTAGGATCGTTGGTGGACAATATTAATCGTATAAGCCAATGCACAGATACTTATATAGTTGATATATATATATATATATATATATATATATAGACTCTTACAGTCTTTTCGGTATACTTAAAAAAAGCTCAAGAAAAATTCGAAAGCATTGTCCTCTGAAACCTGGCAAACAATTAACAGGTGAGCATTTGAAATTGAAATAACGTACTTCAATATATAATTTAGGAGGCTAGAATAGGAGAACAAAATTATTCATAAATTGAATCTTTGGTCATAACTAAGGGGGTTTATCATCGAATGGTAAAGTAAATGAATATTAAAAGCTCAAATTACAAGTGACATTTATTGCTCATTCCTGAATAATGATAAAACAAAATTATTCCCTGTCAAATACGTTTCTCTTTAATGTAGGATATAGGCACGCACAATACCTGTCTTACAGTAGAAACCATAATTGACTTTGATAGACTGATCTTGTATTAAAAAAAAGAAAGAAAAACCTGGTGACGTTGTCTTCATCGCACATCTGTTGATTCTATCCAAAATCACCCCAGTACTCTCTCAACTTGTGGAAGAAGCAATTTCAAATTAATGAAAATATTATAATCTATTGCCTTCTTCCGCCCTGTGACTTGTCTAGAAAAGACAGGCCTTAGAATACACTTGGTTTCAAAATAACAATAAGAGCATCAATGAGAGCATATGTGCCGACCAAGAGATTGAGTTGGGAGTTATCGTCGTAGGTGGGTTTCTATAATATGACACAGACACCCGATAAGTTAACGAATGAGGCTAAGGCAGTCCCAAGACTACTGGATATTACATGTATTGCACATTTGTACATACTCACATGTGAATTATTGTACGCAGGTTGAACATTGTACAGGATTTTTGACTTTGATTCGCTACTAAAGTTTTTATAGGTGTTGCATGTAACTTCAAGAGATTCTTTTGATGAAGGTAGGGGTAACTATTCATAATTCCGTGGAAATTGCGATATAGTCGGTATTGAAGCTGCTTTTTGTAAGAATATGCTAACGGGATAAAAGTTTGTTATTTCATTATGTAAAGTGGCTGTATATATAGCCTTACAAACTCTAACAGGTAAGCAGATATGATAAACACAAATCAAACTTGAAGATAAAAAATCAACGACCTTATTTTTGGGAACAGAAAGCTAAAATACTAAGTCAAACACCTAAATTTTTGTTAACATTTCCTCCCTTAAATTGATGACATTGTCTTCTGTTTACTTATGCAACCTAACAAACACCAAGTAACATGCGGAACTTCTCAAAAACAAATCGTGTTAAAGGTTTGGTCATGATATCTCCAACTTGCTCTTGAGTATGACAATGCTGCAATATCACAATTCCATCTCGAGTTAAGTCACGAAGGAAGTGAAAACGAACATCGATATGCTTGCTCCGACCATGCAGGATAGGATTTTTTGTTAGTTTGATTATAGAACTATTATCACAGTATACCATGGTGGCTCCAATAGGGGTATGATTTAGTTTTTCCAACATTCTTCGTAACCAAATGGCTTGACAAGCATAAGAGGCAACAGCAATGAATTCAGTTTCGGTGGTGGAGAGTGTAACTATAGGTTGCTTCTTTGAGGACCATGATATAGCTCCAGAGCTTAGCAAAAAAGATAAACCCGATGTACTTTTTCTATCTACCAAATCCCCTACATAATCACTTTCAGTATAGGCAACAAGTTCTTTATTACCATCATGTTTATAGAAAATTCCATATGTGAGTGTCCCCTTTATATAATGAAACACTCTCTTAACAACTTGAAGATGGATTTCTGTCGGATGAGCCAAATACCTGCTAAGCATACTAACAACAAACATGATATCAAGTCTGGAAGATGTTAAATATACTAGACTTCCTACCATTTGCATATATAAAGTTTTGTTCACAGCCATGCCAGCAGAGTCTTTGACAAATTTGAATCCTAGAATAATGGGATTATATACATCGTTACAATTAGCCATATTAAATCTTTCCAACACCTTCTAGACATACTTCCTTTGACAAATAAAATACCATCAACTCGTTGTGATACTTCTAAACCAAGAAAATATCGCATTCGTCTAAGACTAGTCATATCAAATTCTTTCATCATAGAATCTTTGAAGGAGCTAAACAAATTCTAAAAATGAAATCATCTATATAAAGGCAAACCAATAAGAAAGTACCTTGAGAAGAATTTTTGAGGAACAAAGTATGTCTATAAGGACATTTCTCAAACCCCTCCTTCATAAAGTAAGTCTCAATGCAACTGTACCATGCCCGTGGAGCTTGTTTCAAACCATACAAAGCTTTTCGTAAGCGATATACCTTATTTTCAGCCCCCTTTACTACATAACCAGAAGGTTTTTCAATGTATACCTCCTCATTTAACTCACCATGAAGAAATGCAGATTTAACATCTAATTGAAATACATACCAACCATTTTGAGCTGTAGAGCAAACACCAACCTTATAGTATCCATATGAGCAACAGGTGCAAAGACCTCTGTGTAATCCACCCCATGTTATTGTGTGTATCCTTTGGTGACAAGGCAAGCTTTGTATTTGTCGACTTCTCCATGCTCATTTAGCTTAGTCTTCTATACCCACTTTACCCCAACTGTTTTTGCACCAAAAGGAAGATCTTGATTATCATCAGAGATGCCATCCCCATTGTCATAATCACGCATCCAGATTGGTTGGTGTCAAGAGCACTTTTCGGCATGCCTAGAAATAGGATTAGTAGTTGTGTGTTCTTCCAGCGTCTCATGCTCCAGATTTTCTTTATGAAAGTCACCATCTGCATTGTTGTTTACAACTTCATTATGATGATTATGGTGATTTTCTTCATCTATATCACTCTAATTAAGAGATGTTTGAAGTGCTGCAACATGACTATCATCCCACGACCAACTTTCCTCTTCATTAAAGATAACATCACAACTGATTATCACTTTTTAAGCGAGTGGATCATACAAGCGATAAGCTTTGGACTCCTCACTAATTCCCAGCATAACACATTTTATACTTTTGTTATCCAACTTTGTGCGCTTACTATCTGGAACATGAGCATAGGAAACACATCCGAACACTCGAAAATGAGCAACAGATGGTTTAGTACCAATCCATGCCTCCTCTAGAGTTTTATTTTGAACCGCAAGAGTAGGACTTCTGTTGAGAATGTGTACTACCTAGTTGACAGTTTTAGGCCAAAACATTTTGGGAACTTGTCTACTTGTGAGCATACTTCGAACCATGTTCATGATAATTAGATTTTCCCTTTTTGCCACTCCGTTTTATTAAGGAGTGTATGTTGCAGTGAGTTGATGATGTATCCCATTGGTTGAACAAAACTCAATAAACTTATTTGATGTGAACTCTCCACCTCTATCAATTCGCAAGCCTCGAATACTTGTCCCTATTTCTTTTTCAACCTTTCTTTTGAATAGTTGAAACATTTTAAAAGCATCTGACTTTTCTGCTAAGAAAAACACCCATAGTTCTTAGCTGAAATCATCAATAAAGGTTAAAAGATACCTCTTACTGCTGTTAGAGATAGGAGAAATTAGCCCATATATGTCTGAATGAAGAAGTTAAAGTTGTTATGATGCTCTCCATACACTTTCTTGTGGAAATGAACTTCTGTGTTGTTTTCCGATAACACAATCTTCACATAACAGATTTGAATATAACAGTTACGACAACCCGTGAACCATTTATTTTGTTGTAGAGTTTTAAGGCCTCCAAAACTTAAATGCCCATACCGACAATGCCATAGGTAATCCAAATTTTGTGTAAGAATGAGAAAACAATGCTGGCCTTGAAGTTGAATATTTACAAGAATGATAAACATCCTGTTGAGGGACATGGTTGTTTCGATAATAAGACCTCTTCCGGGGTGGTACACCTTACATTTGTTATCTCGAAATAAAATTGTTAAACCTTTCTCCTGTAGTTGGCCAATACTTAAGAGATGATTTTTTAAGTCAGGAATATAAAATACCTCTGTAATAGTTTGTGAATTATGAATGACTTGGAGTTGAATGCAGCCTTTTCCCATTACACTGATGCTGGAGTTGTTGCCTAGCTTCACCAACTTGTGAAAGCTCTCATCCAGCTCTGAAAAGAAATCCTTATGTCTGCATATATGGTTGCTACATCTCGAGTCTAAGAACCATGTTGTTTCATCATATGCTTTCTTGGTGTGAGCTATAAGAAGCAACTCCTTTGTTCTATCATTTTCAAAATTATCAGGTTCATACAAATAATTTATTGAATCATCGCTCTGTTTAATCATCTCCGTATCATCAACATATGCCATTAATAACAATGGTTCAGAGGTTTCAGTATAGTGGGCTTATGTCTCCTTTCCTTTTCCCTTCTTTGGACATTCATACTGAAAATGGCCAAGGTCACGACAATAAAAGCATTCAACAAGAGATTTGTAAAAACCTTGTCTCCCACATCCTCGTCGCTTACCATGAGAAGCTCCTCCACCACGGCTTGACTTCACAAAATTATTGTCATGGATGATTTTTAATGCTTGCTCATCCACAGCATGTCCTTGCATGTGTTGTTCATGAACCAATAAACTACTTTGTTATTCTTCAATGGTGTCCAAGTCTTTGGACTCCTCAATGGAGCAAGCCACATAATTAAACTTTGAAATCATAGAGCGTAAGATCTTTTCAATAATAGTAACATCAGGAATTTTTTCACCATGAAAACGCATTTTATTAGCAATAGTGAGAGTATGAGTAAAGTAATCAAAAACTGTCTCACCTTCCTTCATGTGAAGGATCTCAAAATCCTTACAAAGGGCCTGCAGTTATGCACGCTTGACCCTCGTGTTTCCCTTAAATTTTCTCTTCATTAAATCCCAGATTCCTTTCGATGTCTCTTTATCTAAAATGTTCTCAAGGATGGAACGATCGATGGCCTGAAAAAGATAATTTTTTGCTTCAAATCTTTCAATCTTCAATCTGCCACCTCCTTCTTTTGTTCATTCGAGAGATCATCTTTGTTTGCTATGGTAGAAATTCCAGTCTTAACTACTTGCCAGTATTCTTTGGAGCGGAAAAAATTCTCCATCAGCATTCTTCAATGATCATAGTGGCCATCAAATCTTGGTATTACTGGTTGAAAGAAACTGCCCTCAATTGTCATTTTAGTTGAAAAAAAAAAACAAAACAAAACTTTGCATAGGTTCGACGCAGCTCTGATACCAAATATTGAAGTTGCTTTTGTAAGAATATGCTAATGGGATAAAAGCTTGTTATTTCATTACGTAAAGTGGCTGTATGTATAGCCTTACAAACACTGACAGATAAGCAGATATGATAAACACAAATCAAAACTAAAAATAAAAAATCAATGACCTTATTTTTAGGAACAGAAACCTAAAATACTAAGTCAAACACCTAAATTTTCGTTAACAGTCGGAATGGTTATAATTGACGAAGAATATGTAGTGAGTACATAGTATTAAACAACAAGGGTTAGAAAAGGTTAAAAGCAGCGAGGAAATTGGAAAGGAGCGGGAGCTAATGATGTGAACGTTATTTTCAATCGAAGGCCAGAAGGTAGGTGTAATGTCCCTAATTACAATTTACAACCCAATTTATTAGAAAGGCTATACAGGCTCATGAGACGGTTGGAATGTGGGTGAGGCAGGCTTGCTTAGGTTTTAAACCAAAGCCTATCCTTTCATATGGGCATAGGCTATGCGTCTTGAGGCACCCTAGCTAGTTATGACAATTTATGGTGTTATGTGAGTGGTTCAGCACTCTCATCCCTTAACTAGAGGTCTCGAATTTGAGCCCTGGAAATGGAGAGACCTATTTGGCCAGCATTTTACCTCTTATGGACTGACCTGGTGAGAGCGGGGATTAGTTTGGGTGTGGATGGCTTAAATGTGTCTTCCCATAGTGAGGACCCTTCTAGGACACCTCGTGGGCTAACAAAAAAAAATGGTTGAAATAATCCCTCGTAAAGTTGGAAGTGTTTCATATTTCTCATGAAGTAATCCCACGTAAACTTCAAATGTTTCATTAACATTTACAAGTTCCTCCCACCTACCCGTAATTAGTAGATAAGGAGGTGGTCCTAATTCTATCACCAAGCTTCATGTTTTCCACATAAAGAGGAGCTTTAATAGGATTTTCCATTTTTAGGGTGACAATGTGGCAGTAAATAAGTAACCGCTATAGCTATTAATCCAAAAACAAGCGCACCATATTAAAGACACTTAGCCTTTTAGCAGTTTGTATCAAAAGTCAAAACCTCATAAATTAGTCAATCGTAGGCACACGGTCAAACTGTAGACTAGGTCATTAGGTTTGAGATTATTAGATAAAGTCAACTAACTTAATCTCCTAAAAGTCACTAATTATCCAACACCTTTTTTTATTTTTCCTCAATTAAAGATTTTCTGATATTATATTGACCCAAAACATATTTTTCAATCGTCATGAGTTTTAACTTTCAATTAATTGTGATCTGACGGATGGTTTCCGTTTAACAATAAATCCAATTGAATCATGTGTGAGATAGAATCCTTTTCTATAAATATTAACTAGGTAGGTTTTAATTAAGTAATATTTAATTAAGGGTTTGATTTTGTTTGTTTTAGATTTTGGTTCTATTTTGGCTTTTTCTAATTTTCAAATTTTATCAAAACTACAAAAGTTAGTTTTTGTTTTCTAATTATGTTTTTTATAATCAGATTTACTTTCAACTAAATATCTACTATTTAATTATTTAATACATTAATTATTGGTAAAAATTATAAATAATTTAATTTAAAATTACATATTTAATTAAATAAAATTAATTATTGATATAACTGCAAATAATTTTATTTTATTTAATAATTTATTTAAATTTGGTAATTGTATAAAATAAAATTAATTTAATAATTATTAAAAATTAAATACATTTAAAATATCTTCAAAATATATAAAGTTCAAATAAATTTTGATTTAATACTTAAAATATATGTAAAATTAAAATTAAAATTATTTTAATTTCTTATATAATATTTATTAATAAATATTATATAAAAAATTAAAATGATTTTAATTTTAATTAATTAAAAATAATTTATCTATTAATAGTAATTTATCTTTAATTTTTATCTAATATGTAATTATTATCAATAATAGAAATATAACTATATTGTTATTAAAAATTAAACATGTTTTTTATTTTTATTTGAAAGAAAAATAAAAATAAAAAATAAAAACTATAAACTATATACTATAAACTATAAACTATAAACTATAATAAAAAATATAAGTGGGGCAAAACGAACCGACAAGTTTTCTTGCAACATTTTGCAAACACTACTTGGCAAAAATGGATTCAAGTGAGATATATTATTAAAAACCAACCATGATCAAATCATAAGCGTAGCAGAAAAGTAAAAGTTTTACATTTTCCGATCAGATCATGATAATTAAATAATTTGAATAATAAAAATTGAATAATGAAATATAAAATCATACCTGATTCCACAACAAAAATTTAATAGAATCTACGACATTTTGTTTGAGAAAACGTCACAGATTTTGAGGATTTTTGACGACGTTTCGAAAACGTCACGAAAAGTTTGATCTTTGCTCGATGTTTTGTGTAAACGTTGCCGATTTTTGGAATTTTTTGTGAAATTTTTTTAATAAAACGTCGCTGAAGAGAAACCGTGACATTTTAGTAGAGAAAATGTCACTGTTGGCTTCAAGAGCAACATGACGACGTTTGGTTTAAAACCAAACGTCATCGTTTTGGTTTTTAAAATGTTGGCTGCAGTCGTCTTCCCCCCCACCCAACCTGCGCTCTGTCCTCCGTTTTTGGTGCCTCCCCCC
>JANIIA010000192.1:25342474-25361173 GCA_027478495.1 Erythroxylum alaternifolium
GCTTATATGACTCTATTTCATAGTCATATCATTTCCTTGATTGTGTGATACTCCCATAAGTAGTACCCTAGAACTTGCCCTGAACTAATTTAAATCTACTAGATGCATGCTAATTAGAAGTGATTAAAGCCCTCGTTCTTTTAGCCCTTGACTTAAATGACCAACCTATGTCATTGTCCCTTGCAAATCCCTTTGAGCCTTTGACCTTTTTTTTTGTTTCTAGAAAACACCTCATTTTAAACCTTAAACCTCATTACCGTACCCTATCACAAGGATTAATAAAGTGCTAAGTTTGCATTAGTTTGGGATTTTTTACTAAATGAGAGAGGTAAATGAGACATTTTAAGCGACTTTCTTTGTACTTCTACTTTTAAAGCACATTACATGTAACTACTAATGTTAGTTTCTATTTTTTTAATTTTGTGACAAAAGGGAAAAGAAAAAAAGACAAAAGAGAAAAAAAGAGAAAAAAGGAAAAGAATAAGATATAGTAGCAACAATAAGTGCAGAGTAGTTAGTTATATCCATTTGCATGTCTCAGAAATAATTTTGTGGCCCTTTTCATATTTAGTATTTTATAAGTGCTTGTGATGAGCCTTCAAACTCCTTTTTACATACCTTAAACCCTAGCCCCATTACAACCTTCAGCAAAGTCCTTTTGATTTATTTGTGCATGTAATCACTGTGAAGAAGAATTGGTGTACTTGCAAGCTTATGGTGATGTAATTTCCTATAGAGAGTCTTGGGCGAAACACTAACCTTAAACACTTAAAGTGAAATAAGTGAATTTCGTGAGGAAGATCCATTTTGATTCTATGCCTCCATGTGATCGATAGTGCATAACTTAAGTCTGTTTGTGTATGTCGATGAAAATTAGTTATGATGTATATAGTAATTGGATATTCGAGTGGCCGAAGTTTGAAACATTGCATGCTCTTAATCCTTGGGATGATGAATTGATAGAGTGGATCGGTTGTGTTTCATTTTGCTTGAGGGCAAGAAAAGGTTTAAGTGTGGGGAAGTTGATAAGTATATTTTTAGGTTATGTTTCTAATGTGTTGTCTATAGGGAGTTTTAAGTACGTCTTTGTGTGTTTTAGTTCAAGTTTATTTGATCTTTAACATCTTTTCTTGATGTTTGAAGTATTTAGGTGTTTCTTTACATTATCCAGTCTTTCAGGGTAGTTTTGGAGTTTATTTTTATAAGATGGATTGATGCACCTTGTTGATGAATTGTGCAAGTATCAGACTTGCAGATGTAGATGTGGTACACATGATTTAATGGCACCATTGGGCAGACTTAGAGAATTCAGATGCCAATGAAATCTGGAGATGATGGACAGTGTGTGAGGAGGTTGCAGTTCAAATTTCAAGTGAATAGAAAGTCCGGAAAGGAAGTTATGACCAACAAGTGCATCATGCAACTATAAGAAGAATACCTCTCTGTAAATCAGTTTTTGGTCGTTGTTTCACCTTCATTTTGGTGCTTACAAGAATAAAGTACAAAATACTGTTATGAATTCAATTGTTTTGACCTTTTCTATTTCTTTTCTATTATTCTATGTATTTGATTCCGATTAGAGTAGGAAAGACCTCTATTAACAAAAAATAAAACTTGTTAGAACTTCCAACTTTATATAACCAACTCTCCTTTTTTTGTTTTGGTGTAAAGAGTCGACTAAACTGTGGTAGATTTTCAATCTTTCATTTTCAACTTTTTCTCAACTATTTCACAAAGAAAGGAAAATAGGGGGAATAAAATGTCTAAAATATAATTGCCAATCACATATTTTCTCCTTTCATAATAAAAGAAATCACTTTGTTTAACTCAAAAAATTAATTCTAAAATCAAATTAATTATGAAACATCGCATGCATGGCGTGCGTTCCCGTGCACCACATTAATCAAAATGGAGCATGCACAAACGTGCATTAAGCCGTATGCCCGTGCAGAAGTCGCACGACTGTGTATAGTTCATTATTGTCTAAAGAAGAGGAGAGAGGAGAGGTAAATGTCTTCTTCAACATAGTTCATTAAGTTCTAAATATCCTCTTCAGGACTAAATTTCTGTCAGAGATACTACTGTAAAAATTTATAGTATAGGATATAATGTACTGATTTCAACGATTAAACTGTATTGATGTAGGCCGAATCAGACAAAGTTTTCTTCATAAAAGTTGTAACTTATCTTCTTAGCTTTCTAATGGTATAATGTTTGTCCAAAGTTGTCTTCATAAAAGTTATAGCTTATCTTCTTAGCTTTCTAATGGTATAAAGTTTGTAATTTTTTGACATCAGAATTGAGATGTATGATTTTTACAAAATTGAGTGACACATTGCACGATCGTGCACTAGCCCTTCACTAATAGGAATGCACGACCCTTTTTTAATTAATCTTAAAATTTTTATTTAAAAATTTAAATTTAAAATAATAGAAAAACAAAAATTAAAATTTGCCACAATTTTTATATTGTTACCATTTTAATTTTAATTTTATTTTGGAAAATAAAATTAAAAAAGAATTAAATTTAAAATTTGTGAAATAAGTGCATGAACGTACCCGTGCACCTATGTAGTTTTTTTCTTTTAAATTTATTTTTAAAATTATTAATAATAACATAATTATAATTTAAATTAAATTTTAATTTTTTTTACTTTCAGACTTTTTATAATTTATCTTAAAAATTTTATTTAAAAATTAAATTTAAAATAATAAAAACAAAAATCAAAATTTTGTCACAAATATTGTTTTTTATTTTTATCATTTTTATTTTAATTTTATTTAAAAATAATATTAAAAAAGAACTAAATTTAAAATTTGTCACATAAGTGCACTTGCGTGACTTAAGTGCATATGCGAATTTTTCTTTTTAATTTTATTTTCAAAAATTATTAATAATAACATAATTAAAATTAAATTTATTATTTTTTTACTTCCAACCTTTTTAATTTATCTTTAAAATTTTATTTAAAAAATTAAATTTAGATCAATATAAAAACAAAAATTGAATAATTGACACAAATTTTGTTTTTTATCATTTTTATTATTATTTTATTTAAAATTAAAATTAAAAACAAAAATAAATTAAAAACTAGTACATCGTTTTAATTTTAATTTTTATATAAAATTAATAATACCATAATTATAATTATAATTATAATTTAATTTTTATTAAAATAATAATTCAAATTCAAATTAAAAATACATAAGTGCATGGACGTGCTTTACTAATCCAAATTTTTCTTTTTAATTTTTTTAAAAATTAATAGTAACATAATTATAATCATAATTATAATTATAATTTAATTTTTTAATTAATAATTTAATTTTAATTTTAATTTATTTTTTATTAAATTAAAAAATGCACAGAGTGCATGCCAATGCACTAATGCATTATTTCATTTTAATTTTAATTTTTAATAAAATTAATAATAACATAATTATAATTATATTCATCTATTATTAAAATAATAATTTAATTTAAAATCTAATTTCATTTTTTATTAATTAAAATAAAATAAAAAAGTATCAAAATAAAAAAAAAAACTACACTTATACACGGGCGTGACCTGGGAGAAAGCGAAGGTCGAATTCGCAGGTTGGCTATGACTAATAGGATAAAGTATTCTGAGTTAGATGGAAATATATATTTAAATATAAAAAATGTTATTGTTTTTATTTTAAATAGAATTAGATAGAGTAAATATAGGGGACTTAATCTTCTGTGTCACTTTCTTTACTTCAACCTTGTGTCATTTGATCTTAACCATTCATTTATGTGGGACCTACATAAATAGATGGTTGAAATCAAATAATACACGCGTATAGACGGTAGATCCGGTCTCGCTAAGACCATACACTACTATAAGGTGGTGGACCCACGCTTGATGCTAAAAGTCACTAAAGTGACGGAAAAGGCCATCGTGAAAAACTAGAGCCAATAGTTTTATCCCCATCTGCATACGTCTTAATGTTCACAAAAGTCGCCGGTCTCCGTCTCCGTCTCCGTCTCCGTCTCCGTCTCCGTCTCTATCATGATTACTTTGGTCCGTAAGTGTTTTTTTTTATTTAACAATGGAAATAGAGATGTTTTTTTCTAGCGAAAATTGAACCACGCAAAATCCGTCTTTATTTTTAAGTGGCAGTCAGTACTTGAAGCTTTATCTTCTTTTGCTTTTTCTTTGGTTTCTTATGAGTTTCCAGCAGGTGCCATGAAAATGGGTGAAAACGGAAACAGAAATATAAAATATAAATGCCACATTAATATATCCAAATATCTAAAAGATAATTTTTTTCATTTTAAATAGTTACCTGAAATTATTATAAAGATATAATATTGAAATATAAAGACATAATATTTAAATACAATTAGGTGGCGATTGAGTTTTTTAATTATTAGTCAGTACTCTTTAAGATACATGGATGATTAATTATGTATACTCTTTTTTTTATTTTATGTTAACAGGATAAGAGGATATTATCAGGTATATCAGTAAAACGTACATATAAGGAGATAGTGAATCAGTAGATATAAGCTCTGTTTAATAATAAGTTGATTGCATTAACTGTTACTTAATTTTATCAGCTGATTTTATCAGCAAATTATATTAGCTGTTTGTTAAAGATGTTTGATAAAATTATTTGTTTAATATTAGCTGTTTATGTGTAGAATTACTTATGACGACATGACTTTTAAAAAAATTATAAAGGTATAAATATTATATATTTTAGTATTTCATTAAATATTATATTTCTATCTTCAAAAATCAATTCCAATCCTTACATGGATGACTGAAGTAGGGCATTGATCGATATTTAGCATCAATTATCTTAGTTCATGTCTAAATCTTAATTCGAATTTAAGACGTTTGATTTAATAATTAAATATATTTAAAAATATTAATTTTAAATAAACTAAATTATTTATTTTAATAAATAAAATAATTTTTATTAATAAATATTACTTAAAAGATTAAAATAACTTTATTTATTTAAAAGTAATTTACTTTTAAGTTTTATTTAATATATAATTATAATTAGTGGTTGATATTAATAATTAAATAAAATTTGGTTTTTATTAAAAAATAGAACTTAAAAACAATAAAAAGAAACTAGTAGAAAATAGAAATATATGGTGTTTAAAAGGGTATAGTTGACTTTTAACAATAAAAATTTTAGCTGATTGATGATCAGCCCAAACAACTTTTGTAGCTATTTGAAGAGTCAAATAGTTGATGACAACTAATCAGCCTAACAAACGAGGCCATAGAGTTTTCAAGAGGGCATGAATTTTAGGTTACAGAAAATACATTATATGCTTTGTCCGTTTACTCTTTCGCTTCTTTCTATTTTTCCCGCAAACATTTGGAATAAGACATGTTATCCCAAAATATCTCTTGTTTTGTCATCTATTTTTAGTTGAACAAGTGGAGCAAGTTAATAAATCGATGGGAGATAAACAATGGTTTAGTTCAAGTTGGAACCAAATTGAAAAGGACATCACGTTGCATCCTAAGATGATTTCAATAAGACAAAAGCACTTTTCAAAGTGGGAAGACAACTGAAAAAGGGTCACCACCCAAATCTAAGTATTCTAGATAAAATTAGAAGGGTAGAGGTATCTTCGTATTCAATTAATTCCTCCGCAAGTTAAAGGGTAAAAATTTTGACTTGCTTAATTTTTCATTTTGGTTTAATTTATTTTAATAATTTTTTATTAAAAATTAATCAATTTATGTGTGAAAGTGTCCTAAACATCAATATATGTGATACTTATAGTGTTTTGAAATTAATCAATTTATTTTGTTTTGAAAGTGTCTTAAACATCAATATATGTGATACTTAAGGACGATTTAATTGGTACAATTTGTTTCTCTTGTTTAAAATTGAATTCAAAGATGGTGAATTAAGAATTAAATTATTAGATTATAATTTCTTAATTTTAAGCTATCAATACACTAAATAATTTATTTAATATGATTTGAATTAAATTCATAATTTATTCATTAATGCTCATGAACATAAAAACGGTAATATGGAGAATTGGAGCCTGAAGACATCGGTGCAAGACAGCGAGAAGCGTACATGGGGATATGATGTGATCAGAAGCGATATTTCAAGGATCTTTCTCATATTCGATGGCGATTTTTGGGTACGGTAAAAACCACGGGTTTCAAACTTTTAGTTATGGAGTTGGGAACTTGGGACCTTGAGTACAGTAGTCACCACAAAAAAGGTTAAGATCTTGACCGTCAAATCAACCAAATGGACCACAACCACAACGCTGGTTGTTCTTATCTTCCCGAGTCACTTAAATTTTGGCAGTTTGGCATACGCCTCGACCATGTCCAACTCATACGCATCCATACAAGTTGGCTCCAGTATTGTCTTTTTAGTAAAGATATTTTACCCTTTACGGCCTTTCCTTCCGTAAATTTACAAACTTCAGCTATTCACTATTTCTTAAGTGTTGCTGCTGTTCTATATCTTATATGTCCTCAACTCCAGAATTCTCGGTAGAGGAGATGCTGAACAGAAATCTCCACATAAAATCTGCCTGTAAAACTTGATATAAACATATAAGACTATACCGCAAATGAAGTTGCTGCAGCAGAGGAAGGATACGATCTCCAACATCAACCTGCAGAAAGATTAAGATAAAAACTATATATACTTTTCAGAGAATTGCACCACACAGAATGGTTTCCCTCATTTCAAAGCCAATCCTCTTGTTAACTATCCATAATGATCAGTAGATACCATCTAAATTACAAAAAGTCCATAACCAACTTCTCAAAAGTCAAGCGGCAATCAGAAGACACAAGGGAAGAGAGCAGATATAGAGTAATTAACAAAGTAAAAGCTTGTTATTGCTTAAAAAGCAGTGCGCACTAGATTATATGTACAAGATAAGATGCTTATATATAGTGGGCAACATAGCCACAGTAACATCTGTACACTTCCCTCCTGGTTCCAGATTATTGTATGGTTAGCATGAATAGATGCTTATATCATTTACTCTTTTAAGCAATGCTAACCAGCCAATATCTTAATCACATCTAGCAGGACCAGCCATATCCCATATGTATGATGGCACTAAAAAGGATAAAACGGAAAAGACTCAAAGTTGTTTTGCTAATTCTTCTCTTTGCCTGCGCATTCTGGCACCCCATGACATGTTTCCAGTTGCATCTTTGTTCCTGCTTCTTCTCTTCAGCTCCGATAGCTGATCCTGCCAGCGATTCTTCCACTCAGTTCTCTCATCCAGGTCCTGTTTCAACCAGCAAAAACCAAAGCGTTAATGGCTGTATAAGGGAAATTACAGATAGCTAAAGACAAATTCCAGTTGATCGATGCAAATCCGGCAGGTAAGATCGGTTTCTATTACAATTACTTGGCAGAATACAAAAGTTGCTTCTCAATCAGGGACTAAGAACGGCCAATTCAATCGATAGGGGTCGAGAGGACGTCAAATAAAAGGATTAATTTGGATTTGTGGATTAAAGATCTCAACTTTAAGCTTTTCAATACCTGACGGTTAAGAAAGAAGAAACGTTTTACCCCTTTGGGTCACACAGGTAAATATACAAAACCAAAAGGAATCATAGAGCTTAGTCCCGAAGCTGGAAGCAACGCGGACGACCCATGGTACACAGAACTTGAAAACCAAAGCTAATACCGAAATTTTTTCCCAAATCTGCGTCAATTACATACGTAAAAATCCACATAACACATTGTTCAGCTACAAAGACCCAATGTTTCCACAAAAATCCCAACTTGCAGAGGAAATCCAAAAAACGAACACCGAACCACAAAATCAAACAAACAATTAAACACAAGAAAAAATATCTATACCTCATCTTGATGATATTGATAGCGTCTTCTGGCAGAAAACGCAAGGTGAAGACCCCGAGCCATGTCGCGATCATAGAGAGCCCTCAGACTTGGATCCGACAGCATCTCATAAGCCTCTTGGACTCGAATAAACCTCTCGGTGTATTCCCCGACGAGATTCGGTGGCGACACGTCGGGATGGTACTTTCTGGCCAGCTGCTTGTAAGCCTGCTTGATCTCCGGCAACGTTCCGGTCTCACAGCTATCACTTTTATTGAATTATCACCTCAGTTGCTAAACTTTTCACAATGTTATATTCTAAAGTATTTTCTTCCTATTTCTATTTTGACATCTAGTTTCATAGTCTAATAAGGGACAAAGCTCAATTGCACTATCTACTACAGAAGCTGAATATATGTCTGCTGCAAGCTGTTGTTCACAGACGTTATGGATTAAATATCAGTTAGAAGATTATTCGGTAAAAGAAGAACAAATTCTGATCTTTTGTGACAACAAAAGTGCTATCAATCTATCAAAGAATCCAATACAACATTCAAGGGTGAAGCATATCAAAGTTAGACATCATTTTCTACGAGTTTAGACATCATTTTCTACGAGACTATGTACAGAAGGGAATCATCTATCTTTAATTTGTTGAGACGAGTCATCAATGGGCATATATCTTTACTAAGCCTTTGAACGAAGAAATATTCAAAGAAATTAGAAGAAACTTGAATATGGTAGTCTTTAAAGACCAATCGTCTGACATGTCATAACCCAGACGATTATTATAGAAAGAAGATAAAAAGTCTTAAGTCGTCAAAAGCTAGTAACTGCAAGTTACAGACGGTAATTATTTTTGAAGGGAAATATAAAGGAAAATCTCTCTGACGGTTCAAAACATCACTCTGGAATACACTTGAAAACCTCTAAAATCAATTTCTGCAGTACTCTCAAAAGCAACTGTTCATTTCCAGACCTTTCGGTTACGCTCGCATCTTCAGATACTAATCTCAGTGCTTTGAGAAGTTTCTTCTGTCGAAAGATTACAATGGAGCAAGCAATGATTTACGGAAAGCATGTTGATTTTGAATCCTTGAAGATGAATTAGATGGACATTGAACCAGAAGTTGATGCAGCCGGATGGAAAAACTTCTTTTAGGTTTGTGAATCAGTTTATCTAAATAAGGTTTATGAGTTTTGGAAGAATGCAAAAGTGGTAGACGATACAGTAATATCAATGGTGGATAGACTGTCGGTGATTGTGACACTAGAGCTAATCGAGAAGATTAGTGGATGTCCATACTTTGGAGAAGAGGTGTCTTACAACCTTAGATGGATGAGTAAAAGTCGTCTAGAGAAGGCACATGTGAATCAACAACTTTATGGGTGTAGTGACCCGAAGGTTAAGAAGTCGTCGAACCTTGTTCCAAAAGCTAGGTTTTACACGACATACTCTTTCATTACATTCTACCAAGGACAGGATCAAGGAATGTTGTGACAACGATAGACGAGCAATGCTCGTTCTATTTACTTAATCAAAGGGCTATTAATCTTCCACACCTGATTCTGAGATATATGATGAAAACGAAGAAGGATTCTAATGCTTTTCCATATGGCATGCTATTAACTAGAATCTTCAGAGATTCTGGAATTCTTCTTGACAGGGGAAACAAGATGAAGATAAACATCAAAAGCGTTATTAATGCGGCAACCATCGGTAAAATGGGACTAAGTACAACTTCTACACCAAAAGCAAGGATTGAGGGGGAGCATATAGTTAGATGCAGTGTGAGTGGGAATGTTACTCATAAAGAGAAAAAGAAACCTCAATCTTCTGGAAGAATGATTGTAAAAGAAAAAAAGAAATGATCAGAAGTAGTAGCTAGAACTCAGACGATGTGGCAAAGAAAAAGCCAGGTGAGTCTATCTGACAAACAAGTGTCGTTGAAAAGAAAGGCAGAGGCACTTGATTCTGAGAAAGTCAAGAAAGGAAAAAGATCACCAAGGATATTAACTCTTCGACAAGAAGAACAGAAGAGAGGGAAAGGAATGACTCTTGGTAAAGAATCTCATCAGATAGAAAAGACACCAAAAACAACAAGATCTCTAGTCTCAATTTTGCAACAAGAGCAGATGAAGCCAACCAAAGAGACTGGAATTAAGAAAAAGTTGAAGTTTGAAAAGAAGAGAACCCAACCACAACCACCTTCTAAATTGGTAGAAGAAAATAAGAAGTTAAAGACCAGTCAGAAAGAAACTACTTCAACTGGTAGTCAAACGAAAGAAAAATTAGTTGAAAACAGAGTGGCATCTCACAGTCCTATTAGGAAAGAGGACTTGAGAATGAAGGTGATTGAAGAAGAGGTACCTGTGAAAAGCAGAAGCTTAATCATAATCAGAAAACTTGTGAAAAGATTGGTCAAAGTACAAGTTGAGTCTATTTTGATCAATAATCGGTCTATGTATCTTCTAAATCATGAAAAAAGGAGATTATATGGGATTCTGAGGGATGAGAAGTCAGAACCATATCCATTAAAGATGACTAAAAGTCGGTGCACTATCTACCCAGCTATGAATAGAACATTGATCAAAATTGTACCTAACATACAACCTAGAGCTTCAAGCATTGTACGCAATATAGAAAAAAGGAAACAGAAGATGTACCCTAAAAGAACAACAGGTGACCTAACTGAAGAACCAATACATGAAGCAGTGAGAAACATAGATGAGGCATATCATGCAGAACAGTCAAGGGGAATCTATGTTTCGCATCACAT
Source organism: Erythroxylum alaternifolium (assembly GCA_027478495.1). Taxonomy (NCBI): domain Eukaryota; kingdom Viridiplantae; phylum Streptophyta; class Magnoliopsida; order Malpighiales; family Erythroxylaceae; genus Erythroxylum; species Erythroxylum alaternifolium. The sequence continues at coordinate 25,353,088 of JANIIA010000192.1, forward strand.
TTCAAAAGCATCAGGAAGTAATTGTGGACGCTTCACCACAGATGCAACCTCTCAGGTAGTTGGAAGAGTGACTAAAGGACAGTACAGAAGTATCGAGGTTGAAGGTATTTTTGTCAACTCAGAGACTTTTGTGCACCTGATCATTCACCTTAAACCTTTGAGTTATATATCTTCAATTAAAGATGTCCTTTACCTTCTTGGAAAAACTATTCCAAAACTACCTAGACCTGATGACCTTGATCTCCCAGAAGGAAAGCAATTCTTCAAACCTCCTATTTTGAAAATAATAGAACTAGATGTCTTACCCTCAGAAACATCTATTGCTACAAACTTCTATCCATCGAGTCCAATTCAACAAGTCAAAACTATTGAAATGGAAGAAGTAAGACATTCTGAGCAGTGGAGTCAGGAAGCCTTAATGAAGAAGATTGAAGAAATTAATACCAAGGTTGATGATTTACAAGACTCAGTTGATGATCTACGAGACTCTGTTGGTAATCTACATGAGGAATTAGCTTATTTATGAGTTACAACAGAAGCAGACCTCAAGTTGATCAGAACAGATATACAGCACATGTTTTCTGAGATAATAAAGCATCTGAGGTAACCTTTTTGATTAATAATAAATAGGGGGAGAAAAGAAGAAGAAAAGGGGGAGATGCAAAGTTAGTATAAACTCAAAGTCAAAACATAGACGTAAACACAACACAGACGCAGACGCAAAGTCAGTATAGACGTAGATGCAGACGCAGACGCAAAGTCAGTATAGACAGAAAGTCAAAACATAGACGCAAACATAACACAGACGCAGACACAGACGCGGAGTCAAAATACAGACACAGACATAAAAGTCAAACATAGTCACAAATACACACAGACACGGAAACAAGATGCAGACGCAAACACGAAAATCAAAACATAGACACAAACGCAAAGACATAGACGATATCATGAAGATACACTAGCTCGTCAGACAGTTATTTAGTTAGAGTTAGTTACAGAACTCAACTAAAGAAGTGGTTATCAAAAATCAAGAAGCGGTTATCAAGAAGCAGTTAGAGACGAAGACTATAAATACTATTCGTAGTCGAAGATGCTAGATTCGAAGAAAAATTAGAAAATTAGACAATTTTAGAGAAAAATCTTACGATTCAGAAAAGAGAAATTCTGTAGTGCGATACGAAAAGAGCTAACATTACTATAACAAAAGCTCACAATCTTTTTCTAGTGAGAGAAAGAAAAGGCTGAGAGCCTGGAGAGGCTAAGATAGTTGAAAGAATACTTTGTAAGAGACCTGAAGAGGCTCTGGAAAGGAAGAGAGAATACTGGTAATTGTTTGAAGTATATTGGAACACTCAGACTAACTCTGAGGAATGGACGTAGCCCACGGTTTGGGGTGAACCAGTATAAAAATTGTAGTGTCTATCCTTTACTCTTTACTTCAGTATATTTTGTTGTTAAACAAATTATAAAGAAGTTACTTGAGATTTAACTACGTAATAATTTTGTGATATCTTTTTAACAAGAAAAAGAAGTTCTTAGCAAGATTCTATCTTCAAGAAAAAAGATACACCATTCAACTCCCCCCTTCTTGTGTATCGAGTTTCTTGTACGTAATGTTTATACTAATGTGTGATTTACTTCAAGAATCTCCAAAGATAGAGAAATCATCCATAAATACTTCCATAAAGTTTTCATTCATGTCTGCAAATATGGCCATCATGCACCTTTAAAATGTGGCAGGTGCATTGCATAATCCAAAAGGCGTCCTCCAGTACGCAAAAATCCCATAAGGACAGGTGAAAATAGTCTTCTCTTGATCTTTCAGGTATATAAATATTTGATTATACCCTAAATATCCATCAAGAAAATAGTAGAAAGAATGACCAACCACCCTCTCAATCATTTGATCCACAAAAGGTAGAGGAAAATGATCCTTCTTGGTGGCCAGATTTAACTTCTTATAGTTAATACATACTCTCCAACCTGTGATGGTCCTCACGGAAATCTTTTCACCTTTTTCATTCTCTATCACTATCATGCCAGCCTCATTCGACACACACTATACTGGACTCACCCACTCACTATCTGAAATGGGATAAATAATCCCCACATCCAAAAGTTTCACCACTTCCTTCTTCACAACTTCTTGCATATTTAGATTTAGCCTTCTCTGTCTTTCTCTCACAGTTCTATATCCTTCTTCTAGGTTAATCCTATGCATCACTACATTAAGGCTAATTCACCTAATATCATAAATTTTCCACCCTACAGCTCTCATCCTCTTCCTAATGGTCACCACCACTTTCTCTTCTTGCTCACAATCTAATTCATTGGAGATAATGATAGGTAAAGTATGGTTCTTCCCTAAAAAGGTATATCTCAAATGGGAAGGTAAGGGTTTAAGCTCTAAAGTGGGAGGTTTATCAATAGAAGGTGGTGTAGGTATATCAGTTTTCTCTAATTTCTTTAACTCAACTTGTGTACTTCATCCACTTCATCGACTCCTTCTTTAATGTCCTTCAAACACTCATCGACAACATCAATTTTCATACAAAAATTACTATCCACTAGCTTCTTCAAAGATTTTGTTACATTAAACTCAACTTGTTCATCACCAATTCTCAGCACAAGTTTCCCTTTATGGACATCAACAAATGCCCTACTAGTATTCATAAAGGCCCTACCTAAAATCAATGGACAATTCCTATCAACCTCAAAATCCAACATAACAAAATCAACGGGAATTATAAATTTGTCCACTTTTACCAATATGTCTTCTACAACTCCAAATGACCTTTTTAAGGACTGATCTATAAGTTAAATCAACATGTATGTTGGCTTGACCTCTTTTAATCCCAATTTCCTGAAAATAGACAAAGGCATCAAATTAATAATTGCACCTAAATCATGTAAACTTGTTGACTGGAAAATAACTCCTAGTTTTATGCTCAAAAATCGCAAGTGTACAGGTCATAACTTGTAGTTAGAAAGCAAATATCGATCCTACAGGGATTGATACGCAGACACAACTTAATTTAGATCAAAATTTGTTTAAGAAACAAAATTATGTAATAGAAATAATCTTAAAAATTAAACTAAAATTGAAAGAACAATAATGAACAATAAACAATACCTAAATGCAGAAAATTAGATTTCAAGAACTTAAAGACTAGAGATTACTTTTTCCCTATTTTGTCTCCCTCGTATTTTATTAATCGAATTATATCTCACCTAAGATTTTTGAATGTATTAACTACCCTCTCTCAAGTGTAATTAATTGTACCTAATCAAATTAAATGGAATTAATTGAACGAACTCTCAACCTACCCAATCACTCCATCAATTTAACTAGTTATTAAACTCTCCTATAGGTGATCACATATGAACAGGGTTTTACATCATGATATATGATACAACACTAATAAAATTAAAATACTATAAGTAATCGTTAGATATTTGTTCTTGTAAGCTGATTACTTTGAGGAAGTCTCTATTTGTAAGCCATAGTATGGCTACACATTAATTGCAGTTGTAAGCTATTAGTTTGTACCTTATATTCTGCATGATACTACTAAGAACCTTCTCTTCTAGTTATAAGGTTGTTTGTAAAATTCTAGGGCTCCTTTCTTTCCAAAGTCTATAGATTGTGTTGCTCAAAGTCACTTTGAATATTATCCAATCTCCTTGTATTTATCCCTTTTGCTTACAACTCCATTTGATAAGTAACTGCCAATTGAGAGTTAAAATAAATCTGTTGCATTGAATTTTGATTATGTTACAAATACTGTATGACAACTTACATTTAAAGAAAAGGCGCTCTATATTTTTTGAAACCTGATTGCAAAGGACACATAACTCAGCTAAATAGAGGAATTTTTTTGTTATATCTAGTATACTTAGCCTTCCTTTTATTATGAGCTATAATACGAAAGATGCTATGAGATATGCCTAGTTGAACCATACCAAGTTATACCAGTGACCTTAGAGGTCTATATTAACATTTTTTTACATGATTTGTTTATGAACTTACCTAAGTAGTTTCTCTTCTATCTAACATGATCCTCCTAGTTGGGGGAAAGTTGAATGAACAACATAATAGAATGTGTGGAGTTGGTGATCAAGGAGTCATAAATTGATAATACTTTATACACAGAAGAATTGTTGAGGATTTCATCACACAGTTGTTAAAGTTCTTGGACTACATTTAAAGGTCCCAGGTAGATCCAATATCATGCCAAGATGATGTTGAAGTGCCATTCCCATCCTTGAACAATGCACTTGCTTAAATCTTATAATTTTCATCTTAATTATCATCATAATTAAAAGAAACTACCTAAATACATATTTGGATCTTTAATGAGACCTTAGCTCCTTTTGCATGCCTAAAGGCTATAATTTTTTATAATATATTACTATCTTGAACAATACAAGGAACTACATCAAGTTCATTAAAGAACTTATTAATCCAAATAATCATTTACAATAAATGAAAAACGTATTATGGCTTAGTTAGAAACCATTTATAAATTGGAACCTTTCTAATATCTAAATAATATTATTCCAAGTAAAATATACCTTAATCAGGATTACTTCTAAAGTTAATATCTATAAAAAATTAAACTCAAATATCAACTCATATATAAAATAATATATATCTTTAATACTTTTCAAGTATTAGATGTCTCCAATAATAAATAACTTTAGCACACTATCTACATACTTCTACTAGAATAGGTAAACAAATTCCATATCTATCTCTATAGATCTAATTCCCAAAATTGAATTGTTATATTTTCATATCCAAAAAGGGTTGTTCTTAGACAATTATATTTTCAATAATTAAAATATGAATTATTGTTCTCTGTAAGCAATATGTCTTTATATACAGCTACTAAATAGGACAATTATACATTCCAAGTTATTATTTATCTTACATAGCTTTTACAAGCTTCCATTCCATGGCTAACCTATCAGTGAACTCTATAATACTTGTTCTTACTTTTTGATGAGAGATTTGTATTAGCCTTTCTAGGTCTCCCTATTAGATCGTTATACAATATAGAATCTATCACTCTATTATGGGATGTATTGAACCTCAAAAGTGATACCTTGTCCCTAGACTTTCTCTCAAGACTTGCTTGCTCTTTTTGAGGTTTTTTATTTCCCCCCTTGTGTATGATGATGACCCTCTCCATTTTCTTCCATCATTAGACTTACCTTGTGGGAAAAATAAGGTGTTTTAAATTTCATAGGCATCCTACAAGTCTAAATACTTTTGAACCTTATTTTGGACTTCCAAAATTTTAGGGTCTCTTTTTTAGACTTCCACAAAGGCTGACTCATCCTTAACCCATTTTTAAAGGTGGTGGTTGTTACCCTTACATCTAAGTTGGGGATATCCAATTCTAAAGGTTGTTGTTTTTAGCTATTAGTTTTACATCCAAGTTAAGGATATTTAAGTGGATTCTAGATTGAAGTGTTGTAAGACTTTCTTCTGCATATGATGCTAGCAAAAAGTGAAATGAATTTTTTAGTCAGTTATTGAAAGAAAACATAGATACAAAGGAAAGGCTTTGAAACTATAACCTACCAACCTGAGTTAAAGTTAAAGAAAAGGCAATATATTTAATCCTATCGACTGCGTCATAGTATAGGTCCATCAATCCCTATAATTAAGATTATAATCCAATGGGCAAGGTCGTTCCTAACATTTTATAGGCCCGAGAAAAAGTGAGAAGAAGGGCGCCATTGAATCGACAATATGGAAATATGTATTGTATAAAAAATACGAGATTTAGTTCTCTTATAGGCCTTTTTTGAATTCTAATGTTCCTTATGTTATTGTTATGATTATTCTAATTTCTAAAATCATAAATATTCAAAGAGGCATTGATTGCTCTTATACGCTTAAATTCTCTAAATTGGATGTATTTGACACATGTTTATACTTACTCAAATTACTAATATTCTCATGAATATGAATGTCATCACTTAAATTTTCATTAGGTTATTGAAAAATATCTTCACATAATTCTCAAAATTCTCACTAGAAGAGCCATCTTTTAACAAATTTACTGGTAACTACTTTTTAGGATATTACCCATTCTACTCATTTTCTTTTTTTCTTTTTTCACTTTTAAACAAATACTTTTTAGGCAACATCATATAAAATAATTATAATATAATTGAACTAGAAAAAGAACAAAAACAAATGTATGGAACTAGAATAAGCTGATTGGCACAACAAAATGATAATAACATGAGCTTTTATCGTAAATATATATTAACGGTATTATATATTTACAATAAATTAAAAACAAAGAGCTAAATTTAATAACCTTTATTGAAAATGAAAAAACAAAAAGTAAATTTTTTTGATAAAAGTTGTCATATTCATAAATCATTTTTGATTTTTTAAGTAATTCTAAAATATTGAAAACTAACAGTGATTCACTTTTCAACAAAGAGAATAGAGATTAACAATAATATCCATATTATAGAAAACTTGAAACTAGACTTCATAAAAAATTGAAAAAATTAAATTTGTATATATAAAATCACTCAAGCCCACAAATCAGAAAATGCTAATTATGATTTAATAAATGAAAGAAAGATAGATTGAATTTGAAAAAGTAAATAAGGAATAAAGTTATGAACTATGATGTATATGAAATAAAGAGAGAAAAATTGCTCAAGCAAACTTCAATTCGAATTGAAATTTTGCTTAAGATTGCAATTGACAAATATCATCTATAATCAAATTGACAAATTTCAATTTGTTTGGATAAACTACAATTGTAATAGGAAATGAAAGAAAGATAATTTTTAATTTGATTTTCATTTAAAAATAAAAAATTTGACCCAGATTGAAAAAGTTATTGTACAAATAGTCAAAATTTAAGTTTTTACCCAATCTTCATACCAAAAGAGCTATTGAGAAAATATAAAATTCAAAGAAAAAAATTTAAAAAAAACTTGAGAGAATAAATGAGATTTCATACCTAGATAGGAATGATGTCGATGGAGGCAAGGCTAAGGTGAAATTCTTTAATTTAAGGCCTTCTCTTACTGAATATCAATTAGAAAAATATGAATCTTAGCATTTAGCAGGAGCAAATTTATTTTGAAATGCATGCTTTCACTACTGTTTTACCTCCCAAAAAGAGGTTTTCATATGTATGATGACAAACCAAGCTATTTCTTACCAAATTGAGATTGATGTTTGCTCCCTAATATAAACTCTTTTAAATTGTTAAAAATGAATAACTCTTTCTAAACCTATTTTGCTCATATAGAAAACTCATATGTTGTAAAATAACTTGTAATTAATAGGCCCTTAATGAGTGTGGGCCCTAGGTGAGGGACCATCTTGCCACTGCTCAAGATCAACCCTGCCAATGGCTTACATCTTGTTTTAAATATTTAGGTTCGACATCTTAAATTTAAGAGAGAGCGATCTTACTGATACTTTTAAAACGAGAGGACTATTTGCAATTAAATTAGCACCTTACATATCCATTATTTGATATAGTTCATGTTACATGAATGCATGTGATTACAAGGGAGTTGAGGGATTCCTTTTGAAGATAGTTAATGCTAGAAAGTGTGAGCTTTTTGTCTTTCCAATAATAAAAAAAGGGTTGGAGGGATGATAGTTCTAATGTCAATGGTAAGGTACTTCCTTAAAGATCCATTACTTTCTTAATGCAACAAGTTCCATCCAAATAAAGTTTTATTCAAATGAAAATAAAAATTTAACTACTCCAAATGTTGCTATTAAGAATTTAAGTACTTAACAGACATGATGTCAATTTAGACACCCTATATAGCACAATTCAATAAAAAAATGAATATAAATTTAAAAATAATATGTAACCCCCCATTACCCTAGAGTACGTACCGGAACGCCCGTAGGTCATTCCGACACATATCCCAAGATAATGGAGCGCTACGTGAAAATACTATCGAACTCCACATGGCATCACATACATTTAAAATATAAGAATCAGTAAATGAAATTCACAAAATTTTAAAACCAAAATCCTCTTTTCATTACTCCAAAAACATCTGTATATACATCTGT
>JANIIA010000192.1:25415091-25433652 GCA_027478495.1 Erythroxylum alaternifolium
AATTAATTAATTACAATATAATTAATTAAATTATTGTTATTATTTAATTACATTACATTATATTTAATTAAAATATTATTATTTATTAATTAAAATATTATAATTAACTAATTAATTACAATATATTTAATTAAATTATATTGTAATTAATCAGAAGTAAATTGTAGGGAGGGTTTTCTTGTAAATTTACGCGTGTGTTTTGTTTCTGTCTCTGTCTCCGCATTCTTGTCCTTTAGTTTTGAAAGGAACAAAAATTTTATGTCTCTGTCATCCGAAGTCGGGACAGAAATTGGTGGAGACATCAAGCAAATAGGGCGGAGACATGATTTTTCTGTCCCTGTCATCTGTCCCCACCCTCGAGGACAGGAACCAAACGCAGGGTTAGTGGGTTGTTGAAGACAGTGAAGGGTGAAGAATAGATTGTTTGGTTTTAGTTTAGAGTTTAATTTTTTAATTTAGTCCCTAATTTTTAAAAATTATAATTTATTCTCTGAAATTTTTTGATATTTTTCTAACGACGACACGATACTAACATTTTGAGTATCTAACTGTACTCATAATGTTGTTTTTTGGGAAAATTATAGTCATGATGTTGGGAATAGAACAATCGTGCATATTTAGGCCTGACAATTGATTGTAAGTGTGGCGTGGAAGATACCTATACGAAGTGATCCCAATATTCGAGTATTATTAGGCTTCTTAAAAAGGAACTGCTAAACTTGTCCCGTTCGGACTCCATCTTGCAGACTGCTTATTTTTACTCTGTTTCATTAAACATAATTTCGTATCATCTTAGTTCTATTCGTAGGGCTGGAAATTGGAATTGGGTGTAAGCAAGGATACCATCACCCGTTTATCTGAACTTTCAAGTTGCTCTGCTTTGCATTAAAGGATGTAACTAGCTTGTATTGTCTACAATGTTATAAAATTTTGTATTGACCACCAAGGCTAAACTTTATTATCTACACTCTACACTAGCAAATTTCTGGAATCCAGTAAATATTTCTGCTTGACTATCCAATTATATTGTTGAGCTCTCATTTAAGAAAGATTCTTCTTTCGATTTCCCACATACAAATTTTGTGTGCGTGATTTCTGATTGTCAACTTCTTTCTATGCCTAATTGACTTAACTTTCCAAATGTGCTGAGCCTTCCGGGATTAGGAGGTAGCCTTGAATGGAATTGATGATGAGATCTAGTTTCAAATCGTATACCTGTCTATAGGGCTTTTTGGAGATCGGTTACAAGTCTAAGACAGTAAGACTGCCAAAGCAAACAAGACAAACACACACAAACACACACACGCATATATATATATATGTATATGGAAATTAAATTACAATAGCCTCGCCTACACATTCCAGCAGAAAATTACGCTTATCACCATATCATTATTAAGATGAGTAACACAGAAGGCGTCCCATGTAGAGCTAGAAGATATCTCCTGTAGCAAAAACGGTGTCTTGTTAGACACATAGGTCACTGGTCTTGACAATCTTAAGTTTCGGATCCAGTGGGCAACATCGAAGAACATGCGATGATGTCTCTGTCAACTCCTTCAAGAAGTCTCTCCAAAGGGGTTGGATAAGAGCCATAAACCAGATCAAAGTCTTCCCATCCACATGAAGGAGGAAAATCAATGTTCATTTGATTGTCAAAAGTTTGGTAATTACCATTTGTGGGTCCTGACTGATTTAGGAATCCAGTTGGTCGATTCTGTTTATTTTGTGCATTTGTATCATCTTCATGCAAAGAGAACTGAATGTCAGAATTTGGGTTTGAGTTTCTTCCTGAAGATGCACAGGCAGCAATGCTAACAGTTACATTGGCCATTTGGCTTCCTAGAAACTGTATCTCTTCTTGCAAACAGACAACCTGAGACATGAAAGGCAAAATCATGTGATGGACTTGTTGTCACGGTCTGCCTTGATTGAAAAGGTTTCAAGGTTTCAGTTAATAATTGACCTGTTGTTGGAGTGCAAATATATGAGCAACGCAACCATATATAGGATCACGCATCCGAGCCAACGCTTCATAGGAAATGGTACTAGCAGCGTGACTGCGGTTATTCTGTGGTAAGTGAGAGAGTAGCTTTGAAACGTTGCTCGCACCAAACACCTTGTGCACTGCTGCGAAGTGGGCAGCACCCTGATCGTAGCAGAAGTAAGGAGCAAATACGCATTCACTCGTGCACTTTCTTCTCAGGAATTTGCATGCTCCGCAGGAAGAGCCGAGCCCTGTCATTGTCCTTAATTTTATTGTGTACTACTATCTCTGTTAGGAGGATATAAATTGTACTAAACGTGCTATATTTTAAGATGTGAGCATTGATTCGCTCTTTATAATAATCAATTGCAAGAAGCAAAACCCTTTTCGCTGTGCTCAATAGACATTCTTACTTCTTTTGTGAAAGTCACTCTCTTTTAGGTCTCCTTTATGGGCTACATTGGTCATTCTCAAAAATTGGGTGAGCTTTCCTAATTTATTCCTTGAAAATGATTAATATTCTTTAGTAGTAAAGACTGATGGAAGACCTAATCATCAGTGACATTAGTTGGGCTCCAAAAATGGACATAATTGACTTTAATATCATTTAAGAGTTTAGCACTGACGTCAAATAATTGAGTGATATATGTATTATCCTATTTCTTAATGATGATAAGAACTGGACTATGATAAAGAAGACATGGGAAAAGTGTATGTCAATTGCAAGCTAACTGTTCAAAGGGGTTGGTGCATTGGGTTATATATCTGTATAACTTGCCTTCTTTTCATCAATTGGACAATGATACAAATTTGGAAGCTGGGAATGATCTGATTTTGAATAGAGTCTTCATCAGCTTTTTGTGCTACTATTGAGACGTAAACTTCAAGAGACTTGTATTGGTTTAACAAAATGGGAAATGCAGGAAGAGATTATGATATATTACTGGAAAGTAGTTTATGTACTTTGATGCGTGAACTTTTAGCTGAAAAGAAACGAATAAAGTTTTTTTTTTCTTTTACTGCAGAATTCGTAGCTCGGACAATTAGACATAGAGTTAATGACTCAAGGTCTCTTTTTGTCTGATTCCAGTAATTATGCAGTTTGCTAAACTATGCTTCTATCCTCCATCGTTAAGCATATTATTATTGTGTTGTTTTCGGGTGTTAGCCACTTGATAATGAGTCGGCGATTAAATCAATGGCAAGAAAGGAACTAACTAGTCACATGCCTATCAGCAACAGTTGCAATATATGCTTCAAGGCTCTAGAAGAAAAGCAAAGAGACAAATGGCATTTTCAATCACATGAATTCCCACTTTCTGTCTTTTGGGCTTTCGTGTTTAACGATGAAAGTGTCTTTCTCTATCATGGAACAATGATCATTTTATCCACCTGAGGATTTCTCTCTGTAGACTGTACATGCTTGTCTATCAAGTTCTCATAGGTCATACGCAAACTTGCAACCGCTTTCCAGGAAGGTTCGATTTTCTAGGCTTTGTTAGAGCTGTCCAAGACCATGAATAATTGCTCACAAGTTGCCCCAGTTGCCAATCAATCTCTGTAAGGAATAGTTCTCTATACTTAGTGTAGACATTCAAATTATTCAAAAACTTGTAGCCACTAGTACTTTACTTACCAGTTTTTGGTGTACATCAAGATAAAAATTGTTTTGATTGAATATAGAATTTAAAAAATTTATTGAAAATACTCTTTTAATATAATATAGGCTTTTGTTATAGTCTTACAAAATACCTTTCATCACTCTAATTCAAACTATTGGAGTTTGTTAACTCTATTTTACACCATCTTTTTTTCCTTCCTATTACAATAATTGTTTTAGCACAATAACTCTTGTTATACTTGCACTAAGTCGATTTATATTGACTTTGACAACTGTTTTACCACACGTGTTTTTATTTTTATAGACTTCGACAACTTTTATGTTAAGTTGACAACTAATATCATAATCTTGAAAACTAACAAAAAAACATGATAGCTAATAACACCAGTTGTACATTATCAAGTTATTTTCTTCATGATTAAGTATTGGACAAACCAAACTTAATCTCCATCAACCACACTTATTCTTGGTCTGATCATTCCAAGCTTCCTTTTATGTTTGTGAACAATTATACTTTTATTGGCTTTTTGAACATATCTGCAATTTGATCCTACGAGACACAAAACTCAACTATAATCTCATTTCCTTTACTAAATCATAAATAATAGTACTTAATATTGGTATGCTTGCTTATACCATGAAAAATTGGGCTCTTAGTTAAGGAAATTGTTGACTTATTTTCATAGAAAATTTTCATTGGACCATCTTACTGATATTATAATTTACCAAGCATTCTCTGTAACCAAACTGTTTGAGTTGCACAACCTATTACTACAATATATTATAGTTATGTCATTGAACGGGCCACAACATGTTTCTTGGATGAATAAGAAAAATGCTCTTGAACCACGATTAAAAACATAACTAATGGTATTTTTCGAATGTTTTATGTCACTAGCCTAATCATTATTGGTATATCCAACGAGCTCCACCTTATTACCATTTAAGTAGAAGATTCCATCATCTAATGTACCTTTGACGTATCTAAGAATTATTTTTACAACTTGCTAATGAGCTTGTCTTGGTACTTCCATAAATCTACTCACAAGTCAGACTCTATAAACAATATTCAATCTTCTTGATGTTAAATACCTTAAACTTCCGATAAGTCTTCTAAAGTTGCATCTACCAACTCTCCACTTCTATATTTATAAAGCTTCAATCTTTCTTATACTGAAGTAAATATTAGTTCATAGGCTTTCATCTTAAACTTCTTTAAAATATCTTAAGAATATTTCTTTTAAGAAATAAATATCTCTTGATTTGTTAGTTTTACTTCAATTCCAAAGAAGTAAGATATCAAACCTAAATCTATCATCTCGAATTGAGATATCATAGCCTCCTTGAACTCTACTAGTAACTTAAAGATTATTTCTAGTGAAGATAAGTTTATCCACATATAAGCTAACAGTCATGATATTACCTAAGGCGTCCCGTAAGAATATCTCTGGAATATGTTAGCTAAAAAATATGATTCAACACAAGTATACCATGCTCTTGATGATAGCATCAATTCATATAGTACCTTCTTTAATCTGTAAACTTTATCTTCATTCCCTCATTTCTCATAACCCAATGGTTATTCAATGTAAACTTCCTCTTTAAGAACTCCATTTAAGAAATTTAACTTGAAATCCATTCAAAATTTTCAAATCTTTTTAAAAGGCTATATAAATAATCTTTTTGTATAATATCTAACCTAGTAACTAAAGCAAATACTGCAAAGTAATTAATCATATGTTTCTATTTATATCCTTTTGTAACCAACCTTTCTTTACACCTTTCAACATCCCCATTAGGTTTGTACTTTGTTTTGTATATCCATTTGACTCCAATCGACTTCCTTCCTACTATAAGATTCGTTAGGTCTAAGGTTTTGTTCTTATTAATGGCATGAATTTTTCCCTCCATAGCTAAAATCTATTTGTTGCTTCTTTAAATGTTTCGAGATCTCAATCTGCAAAGAAAGCATAATAAATAACTTCCTCTTCATCAATATCAATTGGGTCTATATCCTTTCCCAGTTAATATCCTCAAAATAAAATGGTATTTGGCATTCTCATTAAGGATATCTTTGTCCTTTAATAGAATCTACTAAAGGAGGAATTTGATTACTAGACATAGGCATTGGTGATAAGTTTTACTGTTTCTCTAACAAATCTCAAATTTCATCTTCTTGAAAAGTAACATCTCTACTACTAATTATTTTTTTAGTGATAATTAATTTTCAATGATTGGATTATATAAATTGTAGCCTTTATTACTTAAATGTATCCTATAAAGATGCTTTTTTAAGCTTTTCCATCTAATTTCTTTCTTAGCTCATCAGATACATGAGCATAAGCAATACACTCGAATACTTTCAAGTGGCTTAGATCTAGCTTTTGTCCACTCCAAACATCTTTAAGAGTTTTATGAAAAACACTTTTAATTAGACTCCTATTCAAAATATGAACATCACAAGCTACTACCTCTGTCCACAAAGTCTTTTGTAAGTTTTTGCAAAACAACTTGCTCTTAATGATATCTATAATAGTTTTGTTCTTTCTCTCTATGATTTTGTTAAGTTGAGGTGTATATCATGAAGTTAGCTAATGCTTGATCCCATTCTTTCTCATAAAATCATAGCACATAATATATTCAATCCCACAATCTTTTTTGAAAATTTTCACCAATATACTCACTTTGTTTTTAAACATAGGCTATAAAATTCTTCATTATATCATTGCTTCATATTTCTACTTTAAGAAATAAACCTACATCTTCCTAATGAAATCATCAATGAAAGTAATAAAGTATCTATTACCTCCCAAATAAGGAGCTTCCATGTAATATAAATTTGAGTGTGCAATATTCAGTGATTTTGTATCTCTTTTAAAACACCTTTTTGGAAAACTTGACGCCTACTTTTTATCTACTACGAACTTGATACTTTTAAAATTGAAATGTCAATGATACATATGCCAAAGCCAATTATCATCCGTAATCATTGTATTATAGCATAACCCAACATCATAATTAATAATGATTGAAAAAGGATGATTTCTTGACATGTTCATTTTTGCTATCAAACCCTTCTTCTTATCAATAATGATAATGCACTCTTACTTGTTAAACTACAAGTCATCACCTTTCTTTACTAGTTATTCCAAACTTAGAAGATTATGATAAATGTAATGCAACAATCAATCCTTTACAAAACATATTAGAAATATATTTCAACAATAAATACTTTAAATGAATACCAATCTTTCCTTTTCCTAATAGTGCAATTGAGCAATTATTTGTGAGCTTAACTATTGTTCAAAGTATAGGACATATTAGAAATATAATTCAACGATCCATCCTTTAAATGCATACCAATCTTCCCTTTTCCTAATATTGCAATTGTGGAATTATCTATGAGTTTTATTGTCATTTGAAACTTCTCATCTAAGTTGAAAAATAGTTCTTTTTTTCCCCTTAGATGATTATTGCAACTTGTATCCAATAACCACTTGATAGCTTTGCTATTTACAGCAACATGACTGGTTATCAAAAAAAGCTCTACATCATTTTTCTTCCTTTGTTACCTGAACATGATTCTCTCTTTCATTTGAAGCTTTAGAATGCCAGCCTTTGCTATAATGGCAATACTTTTTTATAGTTATATCACCGGATATACAACTTGCATTCATAATGATAATGAATAAAATTTTATAATTGAAATATTGAACACTAGATTTTCCTTTTCTTAAGTCACCTTTTTTAGCTTCTTGTCTTGTTTTAAAATTCTTTTCTCCTTCTCATTTAAAATTTTAACTCTTCTCTCTATTGTTTTTATGCCTTGGAGCTTCCAACTTTAATCGAACTTTTAATGCCCAATTAACTAGTTCAATCAAGTCACAAAACCTTTCACTCATCCAAATCTCACGTGATTCCAGAAAGGCCTGAAGATCATTCAGTGTCATCCTATTAAGATCTCTGCATTTTTTAATAGAAGTTATCATATAATCAAATTTTGTTGTCTACATTTGAAAAATTTTCTCAATAACCTCCCTTTCTATAATCTTATCTTTGTTGACTTCAATATTATTCATGATCTTTTCTATCTATGAGAAATAATCACGAATCCTCTCATCTTTGCCTTCCTCTATAAGCTAGAATTGTCTCTTTAATCCTTATAGTATTGTTTATTTAACAGCATCTACACATTTATAAGTTGTAATAAGAATATTCCAAGCCTTTTTTGTTGTTTTAATATGAAATATTTTCTCCAAAACTAAAAATTCCACGATTGACATATTAAAAATATGGCCTTTTCATTTAAAGCTTAATCATGTTCTGACGATTCTTCCACTACTTCACCGATATCTCGCGTTATGAAATCACTAAGACTGTTCCACAACATAAGCCCCATTAAGTGTTTCTAAATAACAACGTTACTTTTTCCATTGAACTTTACTATTTGAACTTATTGAATTTGTTGTTTCTAAAACATATGCAACTGTTGGGGTGGGACTACCTGACTTTCATAAGATGTTGTATTTGAACTAGAGGTCATTTCAAATCAACTAGTTCTTGTAGTAGATAGTGGTGTAGCTTAAGATAAAATTTGTTTTGATTGAATAAAGAACTCACAAAATCTATTGAAAACACTCCTTTAATACAATATAGGCTTTAGTTATAGCCTTACAAAATACCATTTATCACTCTAATTCAAACTCATTGGAGTTTGGTTTTTTTATTTTTCACCTCACATTTTCCCTCCTATGATAATACTTTTTAGAACAGTCCTTTTTATACTTGCAATAAGTCAGTTTATACAATCTTTGATAACTATTATACAACATATGTTTTTTACTTTGATAACGTTTGATAACTTTTATCTTAAACTGACAACTAATATCATAATCTTGACAATTAGTAAAACATGTGACAACTAACGACAACAATTGTACACTAACAATTTTATTTTCTTCATGTTTAAGTATGGGACAAACCAAGCTTGATCTCCATAACCTGCCTAAGTCATTAGAATTAAGATATTAGTTCATTGTCCTCATTTACCTCTTATTTCTACTAATCCAAATAGATTGAGTATCCCCTTTATCATATATTTCATCTATTCAAATTTTACTATTTTGACTGTGTTGTGTTGTCAAACATATATTAGACTAAACAAATTATAACAATAAATTAATTTATATAGAGGATTAGTAATCTAACATGAACAAGACCTCACTTTTCTATAATAAAAGGACATGATGAGTTTGGAGCTTCTCAACTTTGAAAAAACAATTAATAAATTTGACATTATCTATAAAGAATATATAATAATCAATTAAGATACTAATGATTATGATTATCATTTAAATAACACAAATTAAATATTTTCCTATAAGAAAAGAATATTCTTTAACTAGTTTAATACAATTATCTTAGTAAAATTGAAATTATATTCTATTAATTTGATAATTTTTAAATTTTGAATATTCTTACATGCATGTATGTGTTTCTAGATGTGTTTGTATTTTTATCTCAGAATTATATTCTATAGAATTCAAAAATTGAGTATTATAGATAATATTTTACCAAATTTATTATTTATTCTCTGTGCTAAGTTTACATTGTAGATAAAATGTTATTTATTTTATATTGATACCATTAGGTCTATTGCTATAGAATAAACTAGATCCATGCAAAAATAAACACTGTATAAATAAAGATTTAATTTAATTACAAAAATAAGAAAACTTTTAGCATAAAAATGACAAAAAAAGAAATGATAAAAACTCTGTTGAATTAGTTTCGCCTTGAAGAACAAACTGAAATTTAGATATGTCCATTGAACCTAGATTATGTTTAGTGGCAACAAGAAATTCATCTAGATAAGATCGAAAACCACAAAAATATGATAGTAAACACAACCAAACCAGCTCCAAATTATGAAACAAAATCCCTAAATATATACACACAGTGGTGGCAATGGGATGAGGTTTGACAGTGCCACCATTTAGGAAAAAGAAAAAAAAAATTCAAGTATTGATGAACTAACTCGAAACCCAAGCTGACAGAAAGGGCAAATTCAACTTGATTAAGGGGTAGAAATGTTTCTAGTGAGAGTAGTTTCTAATTAAATGACTAGCATGTATATTATTTATTTTTTTATAGAAACTTTATGTTTTAATAATGGCTACTGCATTAAAGAATATTGTTATTGAACTCAACAAAGGTGAGAAATTAAATGGTGAAAATCATGAAATATAAAATATGAAAATTCAATATGTATTAGATAAGAAAGAGGCTTCAAATCAGTAAATATAATCGTAGACATTCCTGAGGAAGGCCATATCATAAAAAGGTCTGATGATTATGAAATATGGTAGAAAAAGAAATCAGGCATGCAACACATTGTTGAGTAGCATGGATATCATAAATAAGTTTTGCAAATATAAAATTACTAAGGATATGTGGTCCACTTTAACTGAACATTTTAGAGGCACCTTAGTGATCAACGTCCTTTCAAAAAAAATATAAAAACAATTAAGGACTTTAATTATGGTAATAAGGGTCACTCTATTCGCGATTTAAATGAGCGTAAAAGGTACAATCTTATTGTACCTACATTGTTTTGAATATCTTTTTTTATTTTTTAACTAAATCACATCCTTTATGTATTACAAACTTAGGAGAAACCAACTATATAGTGAAGGATAGAAATGCCTTCCTAGAATTCCAACAAATCCTATATAAAATACAATAGATTTATGTAAGTGATAACTTGAGGGTTACTGTATAAGGGATTGGAAACTATAAATTAGATATGTGTGGTAGTTAATTCTTAATCCTACATAAAGTGTTGTATGCTCTAAAGATTCAACATAATGTTAACTTTATGGTAAGTTTAGTTATTCTTAGTTTTGATGTAAATTTCCATTGTGATGGTATGGATTTATATCTTAGACACATTTGTTATAGTCATGTTTTTATGTTGGATGGTTTTTATCACTTTAGATGTTTCTTATTTAAATAATAATATAAGTTATTACTTGTTTACATCATTTACTAATTCTAATAATGATACAATTTTGTGACAAGCTAAAATATATCATATTGGTCAAAATTGAATAAGCCAATTATCTAAAGAATTCCTTTTAGATGATTTACAGTAAGTAGATTTAACTATTTGTAAACATTACCTAGGTGGTAAAATGGAAAGAAATCTATTTGGAAAGGGAACACAAGCTTCCTATCCATTGCAATTAATTAATTCTACAAGTCATAAGCATTAAATTGTTTCATAAAGTATATGAATTTAGTAGATAATAAATTAGAAAAGAAAATAAAAGTATTAATAATTGATCATGGATAAGAATACTTGTCTGATAAGTTCAAGAAGTTATATGATAAAAAAGGAATAGGAAGATAGTTAACTATTTCTTGAACCCTACAAAAACTGGTGTTGCCAAAAGATATAATAAAATACTAGTAGAAATGGTTAGGTATATGATGGCACAAGCAAACTTGCAAAAATGCATTGCTTACAACCATTTTTGTACTTATTCAAGTGCCCACAAAATAAGTTATGAACACTCTGAATGAGTTATAAACAAGAAGAAAACCTAACATGAAACATCTAAAACCATGTGGGTGTATTGCCTACATTCTTAATCTCTCTCATAAATATGAAAAACTAAGCCAAGAGAGAAGAAAATTATCTTTATTAGATACTCTGAACACTAAAAATGATATGTGTTTATAGGTAAATAAGGTAATGAAGGTGTAACTGAATTTGAATCATTAAATGTCACATTTTTTTTAGAAAAATGACTTTCTAGAGTAGGGTGAAATAGGAAAAGAACTATTGCTATGCGAAACTGTTGATCAAAATGATTCCATTATGGTTACCCTAATCATGGAGAGAAACTTTATTTAAGTGGCGCAATTTAGAACTTGAATAATTTTCTTAATAATAATTAAGATTATAACCTAATAAAATTTTACCTGACATATCTAATCTAAGTAAGAGTAATCATGAAGTTGATGAACTTATTTATTATAAACCACATCTATGCTGAATTATTCATGAATAATTCCCTTGATGCCATTTTGAAGTTGATATGTGTTTAATTGTTGATACATTTAATGCAAGACATTTAGTGATTATTGCTTTAGAATGCTTAAGACACTCACTTTAGTTCATATTTGATTTTAGGTACAATTTGAAAGCATAATAACTAAAGTGAACCGAGAGCGTACTCACTGAGCCATCTTCTCAATATTCATACTCTATTATCCTTATGGAGCAATAAGAAGAAGAAGTTTTAAAGAAGAAGAGACAAGATAGAGTATAAAAATGGAGAATGAAGCATTATGGCTCACGACCATAAAACCTACTCATAACTATGACATGGTTTGCACAGACATGAGAGGTATCTTACGCCCATGCAATGTGTCTCATGGTCATGAGACACAACTCACAACTATGAGACACTTCTCACACCTATGATAAGTCATTCATGGGTGTGAGAAGTCATTCACAGGTGTGAGAAGTGCTAGCTATTCACTTTTAACCTAACTCTTTACTATATAAAGAATGTTTTGTGACGACAGAGGGAATAATCTAGAGACGTGTAGATAGACCAGCCCCTTCATCATTTTCTCTACAGTTTTCAAGATGGAAAGAGGTGACAGTAGCCATTCTTCTTAGAGATTAATGAATAAGATGGAGGGCTAACTTCCCGACACCAGTTCGAAGGTGAAGTCAACTCCTAAGTTATGGTTAAGCTTATCTCATCTTGTTTAATGTTGAATCTCTCTCTTTAGATTGTTATCATTGTTTGATGTTGATTGAATCAGGTTTTGTACAGATGATCTTAATGCATTCAGTCGATTGTTTTATTACAAACCCATTGCTAAAATGTTCAATATAATTCGTAATTATTGTATTTGATGTTTTTTAGTAGCTACTAATAGTCTTGAATTGTTAGGAACAATGTAACTTATGTTAAATAACCCGAACATATGAGGTTAGTGCCTATATTGATCCATTTTTCATTTCATAATGTGGCTGACTAATTGAATCTAGATATTATATCCTATGTTATTTGGTTGCTAGGTTTAATTAATGAGCATCTCTTAATTAAACATAAGTTAAGGGAAAATCGGGATTAGGAGAGTGTATTGTTAGTCTACGATCAATAATTCGAGGAGAGATGTGAAAACATTAGAATGATGCGATATGTCTAACCGTGTTTAGGCCAAGATTGATCTTAGAACTGGACTTTACACATATTTGACACTTTTATCATTTTAGATTGTTTTCTATAATTTTTTTGGCCAGTTTAATTTTTCTTTATTTTCTCAATTGCATAAATCCCAAAACCCCATTTATTTCCTTTATATCAATTATTTTCATTACGAGAATTAACCAAACATTCCCTATGGATATGATCCTGACTCATCACATCTACAAGTTTTTAATTGCAGAGTTAGGTAAATTTTGCAGTGCACTCGACACGTACTGTCAGAAATAAAAAGAAAAACTTTACAAATTATTCCATAAGAATATGATAAGCTAAGAAATGCACATAAGGCTTTTTTCTGATCTTGATAAAGAAGAATGGATACAAGCAATGAGAGAAGAAATGAATTATTTTAGCTTTAATCAAGTATAAGACTTTGTTATCTCTTTTGAAGAAGAAAAGTTATTGGGAACAAATGATTTCTTAAATTAAAACAAAATATTAATGATAGTACTAAAAGATACAAGCCACGCCTCGTAGAGAAAGGATATACACAATAAGAGGGAAATGATTATGATGAGACATTTTCACCTATTATGATGTTTACCTCAATTCATCTCACCTTGGCTATAGTAGCTAGTTTGGATCTTGAATTACATCAAATGGATGTGAAGACTGCTTTTCTAAATAGAGAATTATAAGAAGAATTTGATATGGAGTAAATTATAGGTTTCATTGAGATATGATAAAATATAAAATGTCTCAGTTATTAAAATCGATTATAATTTGAAGTAGTCCTCAAGGCAGTTGTACATTTTTTTTCATAAAGTAATCATTTCATATGATTTTATATGATTAAAGATGACCATTAAGTATATATTAATAGAAACAAATATAAATTTGTGATTTTATCTTTATATATGAATGGCATTTTGATTGTTGCTAATAACTGTGAGTTAGTTAAGCAAATTAAAGATTAGGTGTCACCCAAATTTGAGATGAAAGACATGGGTGACGCTACATATATTCCTAGATTTAAATTTCAAGAGATCATTTAAAAAGATTATTGTTAATTTCTCAAGCGACTTATATTTAAAAGACTTTATAATGATTTCATATTTAAGATTACAAAGTAGTTGATAATCCTATTACTAAAGGCATAACTTTACATTCAAAAGACTTTAAAACGATTTCATATTTAAGATTACAAACTAGTTGATAATCCTATTACTAAAGTCATAGCTCTCCACTAAAACTTTTTGTCATCTACACCATAAAAAAGGGGAAAATGAAGAAAGTTCCCTATTCCAATGTAGTTGGAAGTCTCATGTATACTATGATGTGAGCAAGGCCAAATATTTATTATATTATTGGAATGGTAAGTAGATATCAACCAAACCACACCAATATAAACAAACTAGAAGGTAGTAAAGGGAATATCAACATATCTAAAGGGAATTGTTGATTATACATTGTGATATCAAGGTAACAACGTACATATACAAGAATATACAAACACGAAGTAGGGAGGATATCTAAATAAGACAAAATCTACCTTTGGATTTATTTTCTTACTCAGCAATGGTGTTATCTTATGGAAAATTAAGACAAAATCATTTATTGCCTTATCCACAATGGAAGCTAAATTTATAACATTTTTAATATTAATAAAAGAAATTGTATTTCTTAGACAATTCTTAGTTAATTTAGGAGTCACTCAAAGTGAGACTGGTATATTAGTAATTAATTGTGACAGAAAAGCATCAATTAGGTATATTAAAAACCAAAAATTTCATTGTAAAACTAACAATATAAATATCAAGTACAATTATATGAAAGACATAGTTGCACAAGGAAAAGTGAAAATAAAGTATATCTTTACACAAGATATGGTGGTAGACCTAATGAAAAAACCAATTTCCTTAAATACATACATTAGTTATATGGAGACACTAAAATTATGTAGATATTAAAATGTAATTGATTAACATTTTTCCATATATGTTCATTCAATGTATTGCTATGTATAAATAACAACATAAGTTGATATCATTTATTAAGTAATAAGCTTTACTTAGTACTCGAATCTAAAATATTTTTACTTTATATGACATATTTTTATACAAATCAAAAAGTATATCAAGTAGATAAAATATTTTCCTTCATACATAAGCAATCACCTCTAATACTTATGATGATTAGAGATGAGGCATGTTTTTAAGTTTATTATCAAGCTAATAATTGATAGATAGAGCAAAAACATAAATCATGAATGTTTACTTAGATGATATGAGTAGAAAAGTGAACTCAAATTAAATATTAAGTATGTTTAAACCAACATATATGTGGTATTATGTACATAAAAGACATATGCTCTTAATAAATAGGCATTAATATCGTAGCAGATGACTCTTACCATATGTATAAAAAAGACAATGAAAAGGGATTAATGTAAGTCACAATATCTCAACCCACATCGTCTATAATCCTGGAGGTAAAAAGAACTTTATAATATACCCTTAAAACTTTTGTTTAACTCTAAAAGAATTAAATTTAAGGTTTTATACTTTAGAATGTCACTAGAAGATTATGTTTGAAAAAATCTTATATAAAAATTTTAAGAAAGCAAGTTAAATTCAATTTAAGTGAAAAGGAAGCTCATTTTTATTGTTAATTTGCATAAGAAAATTTATATATTCAAAGGTGGCTTTTAACTCTCAATAAGAGAATTAGATACATTTATGACTTGTTAAAATAAATATGATCAAAGGAGATTTAAATGCAAGATATTACCTAGGTCATAGAGCATAAAATTTACTTATGAATCAATTAGATATTAATTGAGACATCATATATTCCTAATATACATTACACACATACATACATATATATATATATACATACATATAAATATAAATATATAATATATATTTATGAACATAAGCTCTAATTATATACTGATTGCACAGGTTATTAGACAAATATGAGAACACCTAATGAGTTTGTTGTGTGACCCTCTAATTGTGAATTGTTAAAGAACAATTAATAAATTTGACATTACCTATTAATAAGAGATAATGATTAATTAAGAGATTGATGATTATCATTTGAACAAAACACAAATTAAAGGATTTTTTACAAGAAAAGATTTTCTTATCAAATTTTTTTAACTGGTTGAATATAATTAAATTCAAGTAAGTAATTTGATTAATTATATATGTGATAATGAAAGAACATATTTATACAAGGTTGATGACATTCAAGTGGATATGTTGAGCTCAAATGACCAAGTCATGCACCTTAGCATCTTCTTCATACAAGAGAAGGTTAACAATATTATTTCTCTCGTATATGCTAGCAACTTTGGATTTTAGAGGAAAATCTTATGGAATAACCCTATTAATCTCAGCAGGAACATTAACAAACCTTAGTTGATATATGGAGACTTCAATGCGACTCTTTACATATCAGAAGCTTAGGGCAATTGCAACTTAAGAAACTTTTATGAAGACTTTAAAGATTGTGTGGATTATATGCGAGTCACTGATCTATAACAAATTGGCCACTCCTCCATTTGGTCTAAAAATTAAAGCTTTCATTGTTTCATCAGAAAAAAATTAGATAGAGCTCTAAGTGATGACAACTAGTTAACTTAATTCCCCAACAGCATTGGTAAGTTTAAAGATCCTCTTTTCTCTTATCATATAAAAATAATACTGGAGGAATTATTTAAGAAATTTGCCAGACACTTCCTTTTGAAATTCAAAAACTATTTGGCCAATAATATTGGTTTAAGGGATGCGTACAGAAGACGTACTGAATGTTATTTTGTGGGAACCAAGCAATATACATGTTTTAAAAAATGAAGGAAATTAAGAAAGAACTCAAGGTGCTCAACTATTTAAAGGGATCTTGTACTAGTACTGCTCTAATTACTATCGGGGATAAACTTATTAATATTTAAGGTCTTATTAAGCTATCCAAGGTCTTATTAAGCTATCTCCATATGATCCTCAACTTCTATCCAAAGAAAAGCAAGTTCTCTCCTACTATTTGTAAGATGTTCGTAATCACTCATTTCTACTTCAGCAAAGAGTAAGGGTTAATTTGCTCAAAGATGGTGACAAGTGTAAAAAATTCTTTATCAACACCATCTTTGCAAAGAAAATCAAAAAAATATATTTTATCATAAAAAAATGATGGTGTAGTGTTTCATAATCATAATGATAACCAACATGAGGCAGTGAGGTATTTTAACTCTTTACTTGGTACTCCCAGTATAACTTCTGGTTCTTACTCTGAGATTTGTAGTTTTATTCAAAGAAAATTTCCCTTGGAGATTTCACTTTACTAACCAAACATATAGATAAGAAGGAGATTGAAGAGGCTGTCTTTAGTATGGATGGAATTAAAGCACTAGGACTCAATGGTTTAAATGGATATTTTTTCCAAAGTCTTAGAATACCACTAGACAAATTGTCAAAAATGTAGTGTCTCTTCTCTAATGGTATCCTCCTTAAAGAAATCAACAAAACTTTCTTACACTTGATACCGAATCTAACCCCTCCTAATTTAGTGAATTTAGACCTATTGCTTGCACTAATTTCCTCTACAAGATCATCTCTAATATCCTTGTTATAAGATTGAAAAAAGCTATAACTCCACTTATTAGTGATAAACAGGGTGCATACATTTCTAACAAGCATATTGGTGATAATATTTTAATTCTGCAAGAGCTTCCAAAAGGTTACACAAGATCCAATTCCACCCCTAATAAAATTATCAAAGTTGATTTTCACAAGGAATTTGATAACGTGAGTTAGTAATTCCTATGTATAATATTGAAAACTTATGGATTTCTTGAAGTTTCATTGGTTAGCTTAAAGAATGCATCTCTACTGCCAGCTTCTTTATATTGGTAAACGATAGCCCCATAAACTATTTCACATTTGCTAAAAGCCTCAAACAGAGGGATCCTCTCTCCACTACCTCTTCATCCTTTACATAAGGATTCCAAACTCAATTATTAAACGTGAAGTGGAAACCAATTCCAACTTCAAATTCCATTTTAGGTGCAAGAAAATTGGATTAACTAACTTTTTTTTTACAAATGACCTTCTTCTATTTTGCAATGCTAAAATGGAGTCCATTTGAATCATTCTAAAAGCTCTATACAATTTCAAAGGACACTATGGCCTGTAAATAATCTTCAACAAAAGAAATTTCCTAATTTCTAAAGGTGCTTCTTCTTTTCAATCTCACATTATAACAATCACTGGCATGCATATAAAATCTCCCCCACTTCTTTATCTAGGACAACCTGGTTACACCAAAAAACTCCGATATTTTCACTATCTACCACTCATTAAAAAAATTCAAAAAGAATAAACTCCTTGGTGAATAAATTTCTATCTTATACAGGGAAGTTGCACCTTATTAAATCTATTCTTAACACTCTTCATATTTATTGGAGTTCCCATATCTTTGTTTCTAAGAATGTCAACAAGTCAATTGAAAGATTGTTTAAAAACTTCTTATAGAATCACTTAAATGGCACTAAGTGCTGGAACCCCACCTGGGCGAGTCACGGGCCCGACGTCTTACGTGACATCTGGACGCGTGTCCCACGAGGGAGGAATTCCCCACCAAGTCAAACTTAAACAAAACAAATTCGTTTAACCTACCTCCGAACAAAATCCGAGGTAGATCATAAGAAAATTCAATAA
>JANIIA010000192.1:25433752-25447577 GCA_027478495.1 Erythroxylum alaternifolium
TAAAATTAATACCTAACCACAACAATTTAATCAAATTAAACCTCAACATAAACTAAATACATGCTTACTAGTAAGAAAAGGATCAGGGTCCAACACTAAGGATGTTGCTAAGGTCAAGTGGTCAAATTTATGTTTCCCAAAGAGGAAGGAGGCTTAAGCATCTCAATAATCAAAACCACCAATAATGCTTTAATCCTTAAAAGACTATAGTGGATATTCGAGGATAGAAAATATATGTGGATCAGGTGGTTACACTCATATTTTCTCAAGGGTAAATGCATATCGGAAATAAATAAAACACATCAACCTCTTACTTTTTAAACCAATTACTATGTTTGAGGGACACAGTCCAAGCTAATATTTCTTGCAGAATTGGAAACATAAGATATATTTTTCTGTGGTTTGATAATTGGTCTAGACAAGGTTAGCTTATATAATTCCATGATATACCAAAGAGCTCTCTAATCTTTCCTCTTCACACTAAGCTCAGCTCACTAATCAATGACAAGTCTTAGCAATTCTCAAATTGTATAAGACATTTGCCACTTCTATATCTCCCAAATTTATCTACCCTTCATATCTTCTATTAGAATAACCAACCAGTCCATAAACCATCCAGTATGCTCATCAAGCATATGTTTAGAAGAAGAAACCCAATGGTTAACTAGCACAAAGTAATATAGTGCAAGGCTCTACCACCCAAAGTCTCCTTTCTTCTCAGGCTAACCACAAAGCATAAAGTTAATACCACTGATAGAATCAGATATATGGAAGTTGATAGATCCTTCCCTTTATACTTAGTTCAAAAATATTTAAGGGATCACTTGTTCCTAATATGTCCTTCTGCAAATTACATTTGGGAACATATGAAAAAACAGGCCTATAGATTGGTCCTGAAGTACTCTTATCAAAGCTATACATAGGATTTCAACCTAGAATACAATTCCTCAGTCAGTAAGCAAATATATATGATAACATTGGGAATTTCTGTGTAGATTTTCTAGAAAGAAAGAAATTCCAAGAGATCTACAAACAATATTACTTCAATTGAATCTCTCATTGTAGCAACCATCAATGAGATCAGAGAACTTATCTTGCTAAAGAATATTACATAAAGTTATTATTCCAACTTGTTATCTTCTTTAAGCATTTAACCAAAGTAGTTGTCAGCTAAACACTAGATACTTGGTAACATATGCTTAAGTTTTGTAACAAGTCAAAGGGTATCCTTTAATACTTAATTTTTAGTTTTAACATTTTCCTTATTTAATGATATTTCATTTCTTTTTTTAAAATAATTCTCTTACTCTATTTTATTAAGGTAATTATATATTGCATTATACATATTAGACATTCTAATTATACCATATCATTAGTAGTTGCACCATTATAAACAAATCATTACTAGGATTGATATTTAAGTTAGATCGGCCTAACTTGGTTAAAAGTCGATGGGATTAGTTTGAGTTGTTCGAACTTTTAACTAAGTTCAAACTTTTTTATTTAATTTTTCAGACTTCAAACAAGTCAAAAGTTTTGACATATATATTTAACTTTAATAAAATCCAACTCCACTTTTCATCCTTTTTATAATACTTCAATTATTTGTTTATCTCTTGCCACAACCATTTAGTGGCTTTCACTCCACCTTTTGTGTTCACTCTAATTCAAAAAAAGATTTTCAATTCACTCTTTATCACCATTCAATATTTCTCTTTCTATAGCTTATTTGTTCTCACTGCAATTCAAAGCAAGGTTCTTATCTTATGTTTATTGTTTCTTCTTCTCCCTCTATCTTATAATTTCTTCTTTAAAAGGATTTTTCCTTTTATTCCCCTGACATGCAATACATGCTTGTTTTTTGTTCTCTCATTTTTCTTACTTTGTCTTTACTTTTCGTTTATTTGTAAGTTCTTTTGTTAGTGGAACTTTTCTTCACTAGCTAATGCTCTTTCCAGTTATTGTATAAATTAGGTTAAGTTAAAATTAAGAATAAGTTGAGTTTTAGACCTGTCAAAATCTAATCAGATTCAAGTTTGAGTGACATGAACCAAGTTCTATCATATTTTAGACTGAATTCGAGTTGCACCCTTAGAGGGTCAGGCTGGGCCAGGTTGATGTACAATATGATAGATGCTCAATTGATGATATTTATACCTCATACTTGATGCATTTTTTCTTGATATTTTATACTTTTATCATATATTTGGTGCTTAGTTTGTTCTAAGTGTGTTAATAGAGTATAATCGCTTTCACAGACTTAAAAGAGAAAAATTTGGAAGAAAACACGACATAAAATAAAGATTTGATGCATAGAAGGAATGCACAATCGTACATTAACCCTATACATCTCCCAAACCATGTAATTTGAAATTTTTAGAGATTTTGGTTATGCATGGTTTGATGCACGATCATGAATCAGCTTTTACATTGGTCAAAACCCTAGAATTTAATATAGATGACATTTTTAAAGGAAAATTAAAGGAGAATACATACAGAGGCATTTTGAAGCTCTTAAAGGCAACTTAAGGAGCAATTTTGATCCAAAGGTGCTGAAAGCATGAAGAATTCATCAAAAGATCCATTATAATACAAGGTCAAACCTCTATGTCTCAAGAATACTCGATAAAAAACAATCCGAGAGATTTAGAATTATGAATCCATTGTTTTCAATTTTTTTTCTCTCTATTTATGTTTGATTTTGTGTTCATTCATGCATAACTAAAGATCTTGTTAGTGTTTAGGTTAGACGAACCCTATGTTGATACTTTAACATGATTTGATTCTTTTATTAATCTAATTGGTTAATGGATATATTGTGATTCGATTACATGTTTTATTTATGTTGTGATAGATCCAGAATAACATTTCATAACCTGATTTCATACATAGAGATTGAGAAATCCTATTTATGAATAGATCTACCATAATTAGAAGGAGTTGATTGCAACCCAAAGATAGGATGACATAAATCTTCCCGATTTGGGTCAAACCTAACAGAGGGATTCATAAATCGATAAAACAATCTATCAACTTTAACCTAAGTAATTTGGTTGAAAACCTTAGGATTAGTTGTTAATAGACTCAAGGTCAGCTATTAGCATAACATAGGAGTCTCCACAGTCCTATAAATCAACAAAACAATTGTATAAAAAAAGATCAATCTATTAAAGGTTTAGGGTGATTCGAAACCTATATACTAATTTCCTTATATCGATAATTTTCTTAGTGCTTCCTTAATTCTTTGATTTAATATTGTTGCTTGTTTATTTTACTTTCTCTAGTTTTATTTTATTTTAATTAAAAAACATAATCAATTCATACACTAGATAATAGAATAACGGTAGCTACTGGTAACCATTGTCCTTGTAGGATCGACTTGTATTTGTCAGTACTAGCCACAGCTATGTCTTGTACTTACGGTAATTCAATATTGACATATGCATTTTTAGTCAACCAAGTTTTTGGCACCATTGCTAGGGATGATGATATTAGGAAAACCCTAGTTTTATTAATCTAGTCATTACTTTATTTTCTTTTATTCTCTTTTATTTTATTTTTTCTTTGTGTTATATTATTATTTTAGTTGTTTAGTTTATTTTCTTTAGTTTTAGACTTAGAATCTAGGTCAGCTTATGACCTAGAGTACATATGAGAACTTATTAAATGCATATCTTGAAATAAAAAGAACTATATGAAGGAATCTTCGTAGGACAAATCTATGAGAGTTTAAGCTAGATCCTTAAATAAAACATTTAAAACGTCATATAGACACTGAAGAGTCTTACAATATGGCTGACCAATATAGATAATGTTCATCTACCCTAGGCTAGACCTAACTAGTGTAGAATCCAATATAGTAAGATCGACTCTTCAGACGAACAATTTGAGATCAAGTCGAGCATAATCCATATACTGCAATAGTTAGTCCAATTTGATGGAATCTGAGACCAAAACCCTAACACTCATAACTTTAACTTTTCAGAGATTTGTGATACTTTTAAAATTAATAGAGAAAATGTTGACACCATCAGACTGTGTCTATTTTCATTCTCCATAAAAGGAAAGGCTAAATAGTGGTTGAATTCAATGCCACTGTAGCAGCCGGTTTCCAAAACATACTAAAGGTTAGAACGCTAGACCATTGCACATAAGTAATATCATTAAGAATTCATGAAATGCATTTTATTCACATGCATATCATTAGCATACACACATGAATTATGATTTTTTACACAATGCAAAGATAGTATATGCCCTCACTTGACATGTTTCGGGGTATGAAAGATTTAAAATGAGCATAAGGTGAATTGTGAATTTTTATATCTTGAATTTTTGTTTGATGGATTACAATTGCTAATTTGGAATTAATTGTTATAAATTGGGATATTGATGAATTAATATGTACATTTGGACTAGGAAAAATACCAAGTGGCAAGACAAATTGACATATGGAAAATTAAGATGACTATGCCTATAAAATGAGTGACATTTGGCATAGATAAATGAGTGACATTTGGCATGGGTAATTAATTGACATGTGGATCATTTATTGAGTGACAAATGGATTAGCAACTAGGTTACAAATGACATCTTAAGGCAGAGATAAATGGCTTACTTGCCTAATGACATATGTCAAGGTAAAATGGAGACACCTTGTACCTAGTTGAACTAAGCCAATGCAGAAAGTGTTTCTGCGGTCTTCATTCTTCTTCTCCAGAAATTTGTCTCTACTCATCTCTCTGTATTTTGGTTCAAACCTAATTAAATTGCCACACCAAATCCATACTTTTATCCTTCACAAGTCAACCAAAGAACCAACTTATTGATGTCCTTTAACCTTACCAAAAACTAACTCATTTTCACCTTAAAATTTTCATGATCTTGCTTACATGGAGGGATAGGTTAATTTGATGTATTGAGGAGGAATTTGATCTTAACAAGTAAGTGATAAGAATGATTGGATTGCAAAAAAATGTATATGATGTTGATGATGAAGTGTGCTGTAATATGTTAGATGAACTTGGATGCTTTGTTTTATATGTATAAAAAACATAGGTTACATGTTATTATATGAAAGAATTGGACTAGGATTTGAAGTATAATGAAGGAGAATTTATGCTAAAGAAAGATGTTAGTGAAGTGTTCTTGAATTGGGAAAGAACTAGGACTATATGCATAATAGTGAATGATAGTTTCTATTTTGGTTTTTCATGCATGAAAGACAATAATTTATGAGCTACTGATAGTTGTGCATTAGTCTATATTTTTCTAAGTAATTGGCATATGTTTCTTCCATAATTGTTGATCATTTTGTAGTTTAGGACTCATTTTGTATGTTTTCGTTTAGTTTGATTTCGATTGTTGTTCTTTTATGTTTGATGTTAATTTAGGGTAATAATTAGTTATTTTTATGTATGAAGGAAGATTGAGCAACTTAGAGATTGAGCTAGAGATTAAAGAGGAGAAGAGAATAAGAGACTCTCTGTTACAAATTCCCACAATCATGGGAATCATGCCAATTCCCATGATTGTTGGATTTATAATCTGAGATATTATGTAGGGCTTTATTAAACTTAGGGTTTCTGGAATTCCCATGAGCATGGGAATTATAATATGAGATATTATGCA
This sequence comes from Erythroxylum alaternifolium, assembly GCA_027478495.1. Taxonomy (NCBI): domain Eukaryota; kingdom Viridiplantae; phylum Streptophyta; class Magnoliopsida; order Malpighiales; family Erythroxylaceae; genus Erythroxylum; species Erythroxylum alaternifolium. Next base: position 25,439,384 of record JANIIA010000192.1, read on the forward strand.
GCGCTTCATTAAACTTAGAGTTTCTGGACTATTAAAAGAGAATTAAGCCTTCGTGGTTATAGAGACAAAACCCTTTTATAGAAAGAGCCTCCTTGAATGAAGAATACGAGTTTTGAGTCTTAAGTAAGGTGAAGATTTAAGGATTATAATCAAGATTGGGAAAAATAGCACATCAACATCAAAAAATTTCAGATTTTGGCAAAGAAGAGAAGAAGTTTCCTTTATTTCATTTTTTGTGTTTCTCTTTCTTCTAATCTTTGTAAGATGGATTATTTGGGTGTTGATGATGTTATGGAGACTATGATTGGCTGATTTAGTTTTAGGGATTGCTTTTGAACTTTTTTTGTTAAACTCCTATTTTATTGAATTGAATGGAAGTGTCTTTGATGATTGTTGATTTTATTTCTTTCTTGCAATCAATCGAGAGAGTGAGTAAGATTATTTATGTAGGATTGTACAGCGAGAGTTGCAAGCCTATAGACTTACAATCATGACATTAATTGATTAGTTAGAAGAGAGATCTCGGCTAATTCAATTGATCACCCATAGGATAGTTTAATAGCAAGTTAAATTAGTAGAGTGATAGGGCAGGTTGAGAGATCATTCAATATACTTCATTAAATTTGGTTTAGGAAAATTAATTACACCTTGAGTGAGGGTAGTTAATACATTCGAAAATCTTAGGTGAGATAAAGTTTAATTAATAAAATAGGAGGGAGAGAGAATAGGGAGAAAGTAATCTCTAGTCTTTAGATTCTTGATTTCTAATTTTATGCACTTTAGTATTGTTTATTGTTCATTATTAGTCTTTCAATTTTAGTTTAATTTTTTAGATTATTTCTATTACACAAGGAAGATGATGGCTCATAAATCAACTGAACCGATCGATGAATTGTAACGAGAAGGCTTCGGTGAAGGTAAGCCCAATTTAGCGGCAACTTATCGTTCTCCGTTCCCAATTTATTAGGAAAAAGAAGGTACGCATTTCCAAGACCTTAGGAATAGAGAATAAGTCACTCCTAGGTATTTTGATTTCAAATTGTTAGACACCATAGGATTAAGATGGAAAATTGAGCGACTAGCTACAAATATAGGTTAGAATAGGTTTATTAGGTGTGACGTGCCTATTCACCCTATGATGAACATAGAGTTTTTGACTACAGTCTGAAATAACCCTAAAATGAACATTTTCTGGTTTAGGTTATTTGGCAACAGTTATAAATTGGATTATATTGTCATGGGTGGTCATTTCGGTTTACCAAACACTAAAATTTTAGGTGATCATGATGATTTTTATTTAGATAATTATTGGAAAACTCTGACGAGAAAAGAAAATTTTGACTTTAGGAATGCACCGAATTCTATAATCTGTAGTTCCAAGCATTTACTTTTGCATAAATTAATATGTTTAACTATGTTTAATAGAACTAAAAGTAACAAATGCTCAGCCAAAGAACTTTTCTTTTTGTGGTGCATGGATCGAAAAATTAAAATTAACATGCCTTTTACAATTTTTCGATCAATAGTGAGTGTTGTAAATAAAAAGAGTTCATATATTTTCATGTCTCATGTTGTTACTACTTTAGCTCTATTTTGTAACATTGATGTAGAAGATGTGCGCATATAGCATTATGTTTGATATATCGTATTTTAGGCATTATGAGATTTTGGAGTTCCATTCTATGGACCTCCGAATCTTTCAGATGCGTACTGCAGTGAAGAATAGGAGGGGCATAGACACAGTTGCTTCCCGACCCTCCACATCCTGAGCAGCCCTAGAGCTAGAAGAAGAAGTAGCGGAGGAGGAACCGAGTACATCAACTGAGGTCGACCGATTTCAACAAATCCTCAACCAGTTGGCCTCCAACAAACAACAAATGACTTCCCAAATCAATACTCAGCACCTAAATGCAGCAAGTCCACAAGGAGCTGCATAGCTTGAAGAAGAGGTTCCTCATATTCTATTAGAGGAACAATTTTGAAGCTCCTTCGCCAACACCATCAGCTTAATAAGCTTTTCTTAACCCTTTTACTTTTAATTTGTGTCATTTTCTTTTGTTTGGTTTGCTGTCATTTTTTGTTTGGTTTGATTCCATTTGTTTGTTTCAATTTCTTTTGTTTGGTTTAATGTCATTTTCCCTTATTTGGTGGTTGACTTGTCACATTGAGGACAGTGTGATCTTTAAATGTGGGGAAGTGACATTGATTTTCTTAATTGCATTGTTTGCATTTTGTTAAACATGATGCATGTTTAGGCATATCATGTGTTTTACGTCAGCAATAGAACGGCACTTAAATCATTCTGATAAATATTGCCATGAGATTCTGTTATGCTAGTTGGAATTAGATTGAATTCATGCTTAAATTTGGATTAGGCCACTTGTGTAAAAAAAAGTGAACTGTATAGAATAATGAAAAGTAGTTGGTTACATAAGCTCATTCACAACTTGACATTTGAGCAATGAGGTAGTGTAGAGATGCATAATGAGCTTTCATTTGAGGCAATATGATGATTGAGCCCATATGACTCCATCCATAGTCATTTTATTTCTTTGTTGAGTGATACTTCCTTAGGTTATTACCTTCAGAACTTTCTTTGAATCAATTTGAGTCTACTCGATGCATGCTTGATAGAGATGATTAAGACCCTTTTTGTTTTAACCCTTGGCTTAAATGACCTACCCTTTGATTATCCCTTACTACCCTCATTGAGCCTTAAACTTTTGTTTCTTAAAAGCACTCAAAACTTTAACCTACCCATTCATAAGCTTAGTATAGTATTAACAGTGCTATTGTGGTTCATAGTTCTTCCATGTATTAAGAAAAAGAAAGAAAAATAAAAAAATCGTTGAAAAGAAAAAAGAAAAGAAAAGAAAAAGAAAGAATAAGTGAGTAGCATCAGTGAGTGCAGAATATTAGTTACATTTTTATATCTCGAAGTTACGTTTTGTCATCCCTTTTTATCCATTTTTACGTTACGAATGCTTGTGTTGACCTTTTTCTATCTTTATCCACCTTAACCCTTACCACATTATAACCCTAAAAAAGTCCTTTTGATCTATTTATGCATGTAATCATTATAGAGGAGAATTAGTGTATTAGCAAGCCTATGGTCGTATAGTTTCCTATAGGAAGTTTGAGCGAATTATTGATTTTGTTAATGTACACCAATGAAAAAGTAGTAATGATATATGAAGTAACTTAATATTTGAGTTAGCTTAAAATTGAGAGATTGTATGCTTTGATCTTTGTGAAAATGAAGTGATAAAATTGATTCGTTGCATTTATTTTTTTTAAGGACAAGCAAAGATTTAAATGTGGAGATGTTGTTGATAGTTGTGCATTAGTCTATGTTTTTCTTAGTAATTGACATGTGTTTCTTACATAATTGTTGATTATTGTTGTAGTTTAGGATTCATTTTGTATGTTTTCATTTAGATTGATTTCTATTATTGTTTCTTTTATGTTTGATGTTAATTTAGGGTAAGAATTGATTATTTTTATGTAGGAAGGAAGATTGAGCAATTTGGAGATTAAGCTAGAGATCAAAGAGGAGAAGAGAAGAGGAGGCTCTTTGTTGCAAATTTCCATGATCCTAGGTATCATACCAATTCCCACGATCGTGGGAATTATAATTCGAGATATTATATGGGCTTCATTAAAATTAGGGTTTCTGGACTATTAAAGAATAATTAATCCTCCATCATCAAAGGGAGACGAAACACTTATGTAAAAAGAGCCTCTTTGAGTGAAGAATACAAGTTTTAAGCCTTGAGGAAGGTGAAGATTGAACGATTATCATCAAGATAGGGGAAAATAAAACATAAACACCAATAATTCCAGATTTTGGCAAAGAAGACAAGAAGTTTCCTTTATTCAATTTTCTGTGTTTTTATTTCTTTTAATCTTTGTAAGATGGATTATTTGGGTGTTGATGATGTTATGAAGACCATGATTGGCTTATCTAGTTTTAAGGGTTGCTTTTGAATTATTTTTGTTAAACTCTTATTTTATTGAATTGAATGAAAATGTCTTTGATGATTGTTGATTTTATTTCTATCTTGCAATAAATCGAGAGAGTGAGTATGCTTATTTATGTAGGATTGTACAATGAGAGTTGGCAATCTATAGATTTGCAATCATCATTTTAATTGGTTAGTTAAAAGAGAGACCTCGGCTAATTCACTTGACCACCCATAGGATAGTTTAATAACTAGTTAAATTGGTAGAGTGAATGGGTAGGTTGAGAGATCGTTTAATTGACAACATTAAATTTGATTAATGACAATTAATTGCACCTTGAGAGAGGGTAGTTAATACATTCAAAAATTTTAGGTGAGACACAATTCGATTAGTAAAATAGGAGGGAGATAGAAAAGGAAGAAAGTAATCTCTAGTCTTTAGATTCTTGATTTCTAATTTTCTGCACTTTGGTATTGTCTATTTTTTATTATTAGTCTTTCAATTTTAGTTTAATTTTTCAGATTATTTCTATTACATAATTTCATTTCTTAAACAAAGTTTGATCTAAATTAAGTGGTGTATGGGCATCAATCCCTGAGAAATAGATATTCACTTTTTAACTACAAGTCACGACCCGTACACTTGTAGTTTTTGAGTGAAAAACTGGGAGTTGTTTTCCAATCAACAGCTGCCAATTGTATAATTTTGATTTATTGTTGGAGATGAAATTGATGAGGAATTGGAGTATAATTAAGGTCTAATTGAGGTATAATTGATGGACTATTAAAAAGATGTTTTGAGTTTGGTATAAAATCTGGAAAAAAAATGAAGGAATTGGATGGTGAACTTTTGGTTCACTCATCCCACGATTGTGGAAGCTGCATACACAATCGTGGGAAATGCCTTAAAGTGAAGAAAATGATATTTTGTGTGATTCTTAAACCAACTAAGGATAAGTCACTTTACTTTGATGCATTTGGACTTAATTGAGGCTTAAAATGAACTTAGTTTGATGTTGGATAAGTTGGTTAGGTGTTTGATAAGTTTAGGTTCTTAATTGATGTTATACCTTAAGGAAAAGATTATTTGATATCAATGTATCTAAATTTGGAGTTTATAAGTGTTAAAGGAATGAAGGTGTTCTTGTAAATACAAATGTGATTTAAAGGATATGAATAATGCATTATGAATGAATGATTGAGAATTGAAAATTGTGTGAATATATATATATATATATATAATGTTAAAAAAGGGTTTGTGAATGTATAGTTGATGAATTTAGAATAATTAAGTTTAGTTGAGGTATAATCCTAAATTATAAATTAGTTATATCCAAGCTATGATGTTTGAATAATCAAGAATTGTGAATAAGGTTACATACTCAGAAAAGTCAATTGAGCATGCATTGAACATGACATATCTATATATGTGCATGATTGAATATTTATATGATTGATCAACTTAGTAATGAATAAAATATGTGCGTATTGCATGATTAAAGGAGTACAAGTTGAACATCAGCATCCAGACATTGTCAGATCATCAAGGCAATAGCTAATCTGGAGCGTACTGTGAGTTAACCTAGATGTTTTCTCACCATGATTGATTTGTCTTTATTAAAATTTCAGTTATTGAGCTACTATGATATGATTGTGATAATATCGAACATTGATGGTCTGGGGAGTTTAATATTTGGGAATGTATTGGGAGTGTTTTCCAATTGAATGTGAATATGGAAAGTATCTACTCAACTAAATGTTGAATGGTAGACTCAGATCCGATGAATATGATAAATGACTGTGCATAATGAATGAAAGATATTGATAGAATATTTTGTGAAATGATGCATTTCATCTCATTGTTAGGCATGGTTAGATAAAAGAGTTATGACCAGAGTGACCAATATGAAAAAGAGGTTAAAGCTCATAAATGTGCACAAAAAGCCAGAGGCTCAGTTATTAATGATCCCAGTATCCACAATGGGTACGGGATAGAAAATGAAATGAGCCTAGTATCCACAATGGATACGCAACAGTGAATAGGCGCTTGGTCACGACAAAATAAAAATGAAAGTGGAGTCGCATGTGTATATGCATTTGTAAATATATCTTCAAATGTATCATGTGAATGATTATGAAGAATTATAAAATGATGTTGATATATTGATATGTAATGATTGTGTACATGTTGCTGATATGAATGATTGAGAAAGATGATTGAATTATTCTGAAATGCTTATATGAAAGGTTTGAAGTTCATGATGTATTGTTGAGATAAGATGTGATACATCTGTTGAACTGTGATATACTTGTGACTTTGGCTTCATATAAGTGATGTTTGGTGTTCTGATTGAGTGAGCACATCAATGATGGTTTACTCACTAAGTTCGCAAACTCATCAAAATTGCAACGTTAATTTTCAGGTACGAGGGGGACCTAGTTTCTAAGGTAAACTAATAGAAGTCTAGTACTTGCGTTATTGGAAAATAGAATGGCTCAAAGGTCTGGTCAGCTGATATCTAAAAAGTTTCGTATAATGTGTTTATTTACGTGTCTCATTTTATGTATAACATTTTGTAATAGAACAGTAAGCTCTCAGATGTTTTTGGTACTGTAAATATATGGATTATGTAATATAAAACCATAATGTAAGTTATGTTTGTGAATGAAATGGACAAAGTTGATCTTTTAACTATGTATGTTCTGTACGATGCCATAATAAGTGAATGTGATTGCTCTAACATGCTATTTTTATAGGGTATGTTCTTGAATGTCCTCTGAATATTCGAGCATATGCTCTATAGTAGTGGTGTATTCTAATTTTTGGTATTAGAGTATGGTTTTGTATCCATAGAGACATATATAAGCATTTAAACCTTACATATAGTGAGAGAATCATATAGTGATCTCGATTATTATTGATATAGGTCATCTGCTATAGGAGATCAAATAGCAGAATCAACTAACCTTAAGTTTGTAGGAGCTATTAGAGAGTCTCCAATACTTTAGTTGAACAAATATCTCCGAGAATTCTTGAGATGAGAGAAAGGAGATATGATAAACTTAGGAAGCAGAGGGCTATAGACTTCTATGGAGGTATAGACCCTATAGAGGCAAAACCTTTGTTGGAAAGATCGAAAAGAGTATTTGATCAGATGGACTGCGACTTTGATGAGAGGTTTGAGTACATAGTCTCTCTACTGTAAGGTCTAGCTTATCAGTGGTGGAAGCCTTTTTCTGGCAATTCCTTTCGACCTTATAGACTATTAAAGGAAGACTTCCTGAGGGTTTTTAAGGAATACTATATGCCAAAGATCTATTTCGATATGAAAATGAAGGAGTTTCTACATCTGAAATAGGGAAGTTTTACTGTAGCTAAGTATGAGGTACGATTTAATGAGTTAATGAGATATGCTACTCCTTTGATTCTGACTAAGGAGGATAAATGTAGGCGATTTGAGGATGGACTGAATATGGAAATCAGGACGAGATTGGGTATTACCAATTTGAGTAATTTTATTAAACTATGAGCTGTCTCAATTCGAATTGAACAGTTTTTAAAAGATGGACAAGGAGAGTATAAGTAGAAGTTCAGAATAAATAGACAAGGTAAGTCTCAAGTTAATTCTGGCAGGAGATTTAGTAAACGTCAGAATAGATCGTTTCGATCACAAACTAGATCGAGATAGTTAGGGTTTAGACTAAGAGGCGATTTTGTATAGGCTGGTAGTAGTAGAGTTCAAGTATCAGGACGGCAGACACAACAGATGCATAGTTATGAGCATTATGGAAAGAAACATGTTGGGGAGTGTTGGAAGATATCTAGAGCTCGCTTTCGTTGTGACTCTTTTGAGCACCAAATTGGAAATTGTCCTATGACTTTGGAAGCGCATTCTAGAATAAGAGGAAGATCAATGACTAAGATGATTGCTGAATCGAAAACAAAAGCATGTAAGATTTAGTTAAACGGTAGGTTTCAAAACTTTTTCGAAATCAAAACGCAGTAGAAATAACATAACCTGTCGGACCCTATTTCTAAAGCCCGACTATCGCATTTGGATACTAATATTTTTACACAACCACTTGCATTCAAACTAACCCCTTTTTGGCTCATCTCCATTCCATCCCAAATATGTCGACGGATAACGTTGGTGAGTCCCCAATTTGCATATGAACATGCTTCGGGTCAATTAGCATAACTTCTTAACTTCTTCTTCTGTGTTTGGCCTATC
>JANIIA010000192.1:25447677-25465214 GCA_027478495.1 Erythroxylum alaternifolium
CATTTCATTAAAGAAAGGAAGAGGTGCATTTGATGTATTCTCTCTTCCTTCTTTCATCCATAACTGAAAATGAGAAGCTCTCATTTAGGTTATTAGTCTTTTCATATAGCCATCTTAAAAAAATGAGAAGAGTCTCATTATTAACTTCTTTATGATTGATTAAAGAATGAAGCGATGCATTGGATGCACATCACATCTTTCTTTCATGATAACTAAAATTGACAAGGAGAGGAAGAAGTGTTCTTGCATTTTGTTTTGACTCACTCTTTCCTCTCATGCATGCATAACCGAAACGTGAATGAGAAGAGTCATTTTTGGCTTCTTTTTTCTAATAAAAATCTCCTCAAATACTTCTTCTCCTTTCCTACCAAAGGATCTTATTAACCAAGTTGTCTAAGAAGAATAAGTGGTAGATTGGATTAGTCGGGGATACAACAAAAAGGAGAGGATACATTGACAAAGGAAAGGATACAAAAGAGTCAAAGCTATAGCAAGGATTTGGAGAAGATATAAAAGAAAGGAGTCAAAGCTGTTGTAAGGAGTTAGTATATTTCTACCACCTTGTTCGTATGTAAATTATTTTCCTTAGACTGTATCATGTATAGCTTAAACATGTTGATTTGGTTATGTTATTTCCTCTGCGTTTTGATTTCGAAAAAGTTTTAAAATCTACCGTTTAACCAATTTTGCATGCTTTTGTTTTCGATCCAACAATATGAAGATGTTTTGAAGTTAGTATGAAGGTGTTATAATCTGGAGAAATTGAAGGAAAATGGAAAGTGAACATTTAGTTCACTCATCCTACGATCGCGCTTTGAAATGAAAATTTTCTGTTTTGTGTGATTGTTGAATCAACTAAGGATAAGTTACTTTACTTTAGTGTATTTGGACTTGATTAAGGCCTGAAATGAACATAGATTGATTGATTCGGGTTCTACCCATTCATTTGTGTCATCAAGTAGAACTGTGTGTGGTAAAAATTTGAGCCCATTGGATACTCCTCTAATGGTGAGTACTCCAATCGGCGAGTATATTGTGATTAGTCAAGTGTATAAGGATTGTGAGATAAGTATTGGGGGAGAACAATTGGTGGTGAATTTAATGCCTTTGAAAATGGGAGGATTATATTTAATTTTGGGTATGGATACTTTAGAGAGGTATGATGCTAATTTGGATTGTAAACGGAAGATAGTAGAGTTTAGTTTAGACAACGGTAGAAAGGTGGTATTTGTGGGAGATAGAAAAACAAGCCCACTAAGAATTGTTTCGGCTCTGACAACAGAGAAGATGATGAGGAAAGGGTGCGAAGCATATTTGGCCTATGTGGTAGACACGAGGGCCGATGGATGGAAGTTAGAGGAAATACCTATGGTCAAGAAATTTCCAGATGTCTTTCCTGAGGAATTACCAGGACTACCACCACCTAGGGAAATTGAATTTCCCATTAAGCTTCTTCCAGGCATAATGCCAATATCGATTTCGCCTTATAGAATGGCTTCGGCGGAATTGAAGGAGCTTAAAGAGCAATTGGAAGAGTTGTTGGAGAAAGGTTACATTAGGCTGAGCTTTTCACTTTGGGGAGCTCTGGTCCTTTTTTTAAAGAAGAAAGATGGATCGTTGAGGATGTGTGTGGATTATAGGAAGCTCAATCATCTCACCATAAAGAATAGATATCTGCTTCCAAGCATAGATGATTTGTTTAATCAATTGCAAGGGGCAAAAGTCTTCTCCAAGATAGACTTGAGATTAGGTTATTACCAGTTGAGAATAAAGGAGATTGATATGCCAAAGACTGCTTTCAGAACATAGTATGAACATTTTGAGTTTTTAGTTATGCCCTTCAGATTGACTAATGCCCTTGCAACCTTTATGTACTTAATGAATAGAGTCTTTAAGCCATTCTTAGACCAATTTAACATTGACTTTATTGATGATATATTGCTTTATTCCAAGACTGATAAGGAGCATGAAGAGCAATTGAGGATTGCCTTAGAAACATTGAGGAAGAATGAGTTGTACGCCAAATTCGATAAATGTGAATTTTGGTTAAAGGAAGTAGTGTTCCTTGGACATGTAGTTTCAAAAAAATGAGTGCATGTGGATCTAAGGAAGATAGAAGCAGTTGTGAAATGGGAAGCACCTAAGAATACAGCTGAAATGAGAAGTTTCTTAAGTTTAGCCGGATACTACAGGAGGTTTGTGGAGGGCTTTTCCATGATAGCTGCTCCACTTTCCAAATTGACAAGGAAGAACCAGAAGTTTGTGCGGACAGATGAATGTCAGAACTAGAAGAGATGCTTAGTGTGTCAGCAAGTCAAGGTTGAGCACCAGGCACCTTAAGACAAACTTCAGCCCTTGTCTATTCCGGAATGGAAGTGGGAGAAGGTTACAATGAATTTCTTGATGGGATTACCGAGAACTAGTAGGAAATATGATGCAATATGGGTGATAGTGGATAGGCTAACTAAGTCAGCACATTTCTTGCTAATTAAGCAAACAGATTCTTTGAATGCATTGGCTAAGAAATATATGGATGAAATAATCAAACTTTATGGGATTCCAAGTTCGATAGTTTCGGATAGAGATCCCAGGTTCACCTCCAGATTTTGGGAGAGCTTACAAGAGGCTTTGGGAACTAAGTTGCACTTTAGTACATCTTTCCATCCACAAACTGATAAACAATCAGAGAAACCAATATAGACTCTGGAGGCAATGTTGAGAGCTTGTGTTATAGATTTTAAAGGCTCATAAGATGATCATTTTCCTTTAATCGAGTTTGCTTACAATAATTCATCACATTGGCTTAAATGAAAATTCATTATGCATCTCTACACAACCTCATTACTCAAGTGTCAAATTTTGAGCAAGCTTATGTAGCCAACTACTTTTCATCACTCAACATGGTCCACTCTCTACTTAATTAACCTAATCAGAGTTCAAGCATGCATTCAATCTCTTTCCAACTAGTATGATAGAATTTCATAGCAAGACAAATCAAAATGATTCAAGTGTGGTTCCATTGCTTAACACAAAACAACATAAAACAAATAAATATGCCTAAAACATGCATCCTACTTAACAAATACAAACAGTGATTAAAACAAACTAAAACAATGCAATTGACAAAGTAAATGTCACCTCCCCACACTTAGAGAACACATTGTCCTCAATGTAATAAGGAAACCATAAATAAGGTAAAATGATATCAAACCAAACAAAAGACAAAACAACTAACAAAGTAATTAAAACAATGGAAAAATTTAGGGTAAAGAAAGCTCATAGAGTTTGTAGTGAGAATATGTTAAAGAAGGAACTTCAACATTATTCCTCTAGATGACCTCAAGGAATTTCTTCTTCATGTACCACTACTCCTTGTGAACTTGTCTTATCCGAGTACTGAGCTCATTAATTTGCAGCATCATTTGTTGATGATTAAAGACCACCTGGTTGAGGATTTGCTGGAATCTATCGACCTCTACTGTAATAGTTGGTTCCTCTTTCACTGCTTCTTCTTGAGGCTCTAGGGGTGCCTGAGATGTGGATGGTCAAGAAGTGGCTACATCCTTGCCCTTCCTGTTCTTAACGGTTATACATGTCTGAGGATTTTGGAGCTCCATAGAATGGGGCTCCTGAATTTCAGAGCGTCTTAAATAAGGGACATTAAAAACATCATATCTAATTGTACTCATACTATCCACATCAAGTTTATAAAATAAAGTCAAAGCAATAACAATGTATGACATTCCAAAATAAGAGCTCTTCTTATTAACACAACTTAAAATAAATCAAAAATTTTGATAAAGGTTATTTGTTTTGATTTTTCAATCTATGCACCAAAGGAAGAAAAATTCCTTAGTCGAGCACTTATTACTTTCAGTTTTGTTAAAAATCATTAAGCACATAAACTTGTAAAGAAGTAAGTGCTCGGTGCTATAAATTAAAGTATTTGGTGCATTCCTAGTGTTAAATTTAGTTTCACAAGTGAGACTTTTCCAGTAACCATCCATATAAAAGTCATCGTGAACATCCAAAAGTTTAGTGTTTGATAAATCAAAAAGTGCACGAATGATAGTATAATCAAGTTTATAAACATGGCCACCTATCCTAAACCATAATGTATCCATTTTAGGATTATAGAGCACAGTGGTAAAAAATTCAATAGTCATCATAGGATATATCGGCACATCATAATGAATTAACCTATCCCAACTAATATTCGCAGCCAATCTCTCAATGTTTCGCCTTAATCCTAGAGTTTCTAACAATTCCAAATCAAAGTATCTAAAAGGCATTAACTCTCTATCCTTAAAGCCACAAAATTGCATACCTTCTTCTTCCAAATAAATAGGAAATGGAGCACAAAAAGTGGCATCCATATTTGGTTTAGCTTCTTCAGAGACTTGAAGGCGTAATTCATCTATTAGTTTCCGAGCTGCAATCTTCTTTGGAGCCATTACGAGAAAAAAATCTACAAAAAATAAGGAAGAGAGAGGTGAGTATATTTTTTAGAGAGAAAGAGAAAATCTTACCAAATCCTTGGATTTTTGAGAGATTAATGTGAAATAGGTGTAAAGGAATGAAAAATTGATTGAAGAAGTGAAGAAAATACCAAGATTTGAGTGAAAGATGAAGGATTTGAGGGAGTGGGAGAGTGGGTTTTGTGTGTTAAAAGAGAGAATATGAAATTTGAAGAATGAAGAAAGAATAAAGAAGGGGAGAAACTTAAAAATTTTTGGATGAAGATTCCCATGATAATGGGAATCCCTATCATTCCCACGATCGTGGGTTAAGGTTACAAAAACTTTGCAGAGAGCCTTCCCACGGTTGTGGAAATCAGCCTCATTCCCAAGATCGTGGGTTAAAGCTCTAAAAAATTTATAGAAAACCTTCCCACGGTCATGGGGAACATACTGATTCCACGATCGTGGGTTAAGGCTCTAGAAGGTTTTTGTTGAGCCTTCCCAAAGTCGTAGGAAACAACCTAATTCCCACGATCGTGGGTATTCCAACTTCACCAACTTCTTATCCCTCTTCCAAGCTTAGCATTCATTCTCAACATTCTAGCAACCTACAAACACATCAAAATCATCCAGCCAACAAGAAATTTGAAGAGAAAATAAATTAAAACTTAAGCAAAATTCAAATAAACACTAAGCAAACTCAAATCAACATAATCACAACCAGAAAAAATCAAGCAAACAAATAAACAAAGACAAACAATCAGAGGAAAAAAAAATTCCGTAGGTTTCTTCCCATCCAGCTCTTTTTTTTAACGTCAGTAGCTTGACGCTCTCCTTATGCTTAAGGTGGTTTAAATGAATGTTGCAATGGTAGTGCAATCACTGATCTCACAATTTGCATATGAGCTACCATGCTATGAATTCCACCTTCCTTGTGATTATCCTTCCTTCGCCTTCTTCTATGCAATCATTTATTTCTGAATGCATTCGCAGGATCCTCATTATCTTCCCATTGTCCTCGAGGTTCAGATTCCTTCATATTAATTGGAGGTAGAGGAGAACTATTGCCTTTCTTTGACACTTTGAAGGTTATTTGCTGCTATCCCATCCTCAAAGTTAGTTCACCCCCATCCACTACAATTATTGAGTGAGAAGTGCTCAAGAACAGTCATCCAAGAACTATAGGAGTTTCCACATCTTCTCCAATATCCAATATATAGAAATCTATGAGAAAGATAAATTTCTCAATTTGTACTTGAATGTTCTTAATAATCCCCTTCGATTGATGAGCTGTTATGGCGAACATTTTTGATAATATATTTGTGAGTTCTAACTCTCCTAACCCCAACTTCTGACTAAAGTTATAGGGAATCATATTGATACTTGCTCTCAAATCCATAAATGCCCTGTCTATGTTGGCTCTATTGATATTGCAAGGAATGTAGAAATCCCTTGGGTCCTCTTTCTTCCGTACTATGTTAGGGTTTCCTTCTGTTATGTGCTTCTTAACCTTCTTCTTACCTGATTCCTTTAGGTGAACCTTGTTTATAGTTGTTATGTTACGTCCTTAACCTTGTTTGATTCAACCCATTAAAATTCCTCATTGCCCCACTTGAAATTGACTTCCACTGAGCTAGAATAGGGTATGGAATTTCAGGTTGAGGCTTCTTGATTGGCTCAATTATGGGTTCACTTTAAAGGAATTTCATAATTACTTATCCTTTTCATTTATCTATGTCTTCCTTCACATGTTCAAGCTCCTTTTTCTAGGTCTGAGTGATGGCCATGATCTGTTCCTTTAGACTAGACTCGGTATTGCTTGGTAGATTACCTGCACTTCTAGAAGACAAAGCATTAGCAAGTTGACCTACCTAAACCTCCAAGTTGTGGATGGATGAGGCATGATTCTTCACATTCTGATCAAACTTTCCCTCCATTCGCTTTTGACTTTCCTCTTAGCTGGTAAGCATCCTCTTTTGGTTCTCTTCTTGAGTTGCCAGTTTGGACCCCAAAACATCTATCAACTTGTCCATTTTGATCTCCATAGATCAAAGTCGATCTTGCTAAAATCTAGGAGGTCCTTAGGATCATGCTTGGCCACCTGTATTATTAGTACTCTAAGAAACTTTTGGGTGGTTTTTACACCCTGAAATGTAAATGTTAGAGTAAGGATTATTACCTCTTTGCGGCTGGCCCAAGTAATTTACATGTTCTATCCCATTGGCTCCTAACAAAATACAGCTAGTTGTGCAATGGTTGTTTTGCCCATATAACTCATACTATAATGACATAGCTTTGGCTGTAGAAGAAGATGCTCCCTGCATGTTGCTCAAATACTTAGTAAGAGTTGTGATCTGTGCCTATAAAGTTTTAATGGAGTCAATCAGGATCATACCTTTTTGCTTATTTTGCCTTTGTCTACTCCTCTCACTTGACCACATATAACTATTGCTCGCCAATTCCTCCAAAAGGTCATGAGCTGTATCAATAGTCTTTCTTATCAAAGAAACTCCAGTAGCTACATCTATGGTTCCTCTCGTTCTCTGATTTACACCATTGTAAAATGTTTACAACAGGAACTCCCTCAGAAGTTTATGGTAGGGATAGCTTCTCTATAATTCTTTAAACCTCTCCCAGGCTTCATATAGAGACTCCCCATCACTCTAGTGAAAATTTGTGATTTCCTTTATGATTCTTGTTGCCTTGGTCAATGGAAAATATTTTGCGAGAAATTATGCTAGCTGCTCCCAAGTAGTGATATGGCCTGAATTGAGCAAGTTGTACCGTGCCTTTGCTCGATCTCTCAAAATGAAAGAAAACAATCGTAACTTTATAGCATCATTGGGCATCCCATTAAACCAGAAGGTGTCTCAAATCTCCAAAAAATTGGCAATATGGGCGTTGGGATCTTCGTTGGATAGCTTATAAAATTGTACACTACTTTGACGTATGTTGAGGAGTGCCGGCTTCATCTTGAAATTATTAGCTTGAATTGGTAGCCTCACAACTCCTTAAAGATTGAAACCTGGCCTCTTAAAGTTCATCAATGTCCTCTCAGCTCCTCCTTGTTCTCCTTCTTCTACCATATTTCTTTATATAATATCTTGACACTTTGCTCTTCTTAACTCTCGTTCGTGTCTTGCGATATTAGATAACTCTTTGTCATTAAATCCTATCGATCTTTGCATGCTCCTTATGTTCATGCACTTGTAAATAAATAAGGAAAGTATCAAAAACTCTTAAATCAAAGTAACCTAAACTAAACAAGATGCTAAACAAATAATCCTTGAAAACGACGTTAAAAAACTTGTTGAGCGAAAAATAGACTACTCATTTTACGCTTAAAACTACAAGTATACGGGTCACAACTTGTAATAAAAACTGAATATCGATCCCACAAGGATTATGTTTAGGCACCACTTAATTCAGATTAATCTTTGTTTAAAAACCAAATTTTTTTATGGAAATAAAATGGAAAATTAAATTAAATTAAATAGTTAACACAACACAAATGATAACGTAAAAATGCTGAAACTTGGAATTCAAGATTTTCAGAACTATAGATCACTTTTTTCCTATCTTGTGTCCCTCTTATTTTGTTAATTTAACTGTGCCTTACCTAAGATGTCCTATTTATTAATTACCATCTCTCAAGGTGTAATTAATTACCATAGCCAAATTAAATATATTTGATTAAGTAATCTCTCAATCTACAAAATCAATCCACCAATTCAACTAGCTATTAAGTTATCCTATGGGTGATCAATTTAATTAGCCAAGATCTCTCTTCTAACTTATCAATTAACTTGATGAATGTAGGTCTATAGAGTGCCAATTCTCATTGTACAACCCTATACAATTAACCCAACTCAATCTCTCAATATATTGCAAGGTATAAATTCATCATTCATCAAAGGCTGCATTTATTCGAATCAAAAAAATAAGTTCAAAAGTAATTTCTATAAATAAATCAGCCACTTATGATGTCTATAACATCCCCAACATTCAAATAATCCATCATACAAATGCTAGAAGTGAACAAATGAAAGAAAACTAAATGAATCAAACTCCTCCTCTTCTTGGCCTGAATATGGAAAATCTGATGTTGGCGTATCTTTTCCCAATTGCGAATGAAAACCTTAAATATCTACCTCTTCCAAGACTCTAAACCTGCATTTTTAATCAATAAGGCAAGTCTCTACCGAAGCTCTCTCGTCCATAAAGGTTTTTATCCTTATGTAGTCATGAAAACCTAAAAGAATAAGTGAACCCTGCATGTATCCTCGGGTTAAACATCCCACGATCGTGGAATTAGTAGGACACCCACGATCATGTGTTCTTACATTATAATTCCTCCTCTTCTCTTCTCCTCTCTTGGTCTCTAGTTCAATGAAAAAGGTTTCCACCTCCATTCCTACATCAAAATAATCAATTCTTACCCTAAATCAATATCAAACATAAAAGAACACAATGAAGATCAAACTAAGCAAAAACATACAAAATAAATCCTAAAACAGAACAATAATAACCTATTATGCAAGAAACACATTCCAAAAACTTTAGAAAAACACACACTAAAGCACAACTATCAAGTACACCCTACTCATATCCTTTAGATTACATTTACAATCATAAGAGCACTTTCATTCCTTTAACAAGTCTAAATTTCCATATTTAGTTACATGTTATCAACCATTCATTCCTTAAGGTATGACATCAATTTACAACTTAAACATATCAAACACTTTATCAACTTATTCAACATCAAACTAGATTCATTTTAAGCCTTAGGCTACATTTGGATCTGCAGTGCAGTGGGGATAAGTACTTATCTACCACCATTTCCAAACGTAGTCACACATTTGGATCTACGGGTGAACAACCAGAGGTTGGAGGAAAGTGCAGTGCCACCGCAGAAATCGACAAGTAGAAAAAGGGTTGTGATAGGAAAGTGCTTCTGCGGTAGAAATTTTATTTTCTATTAATAACCTTCTGATAATTATTATTTTCCATTATACCCTCAACTAATAGAAAACAAGTGCAACGTATCATCTTCTTCATTCAAGCTTTGAATTTATATGACTAATAATATATTTTTATTGAAATATTTAATTTAATAAATTTATTTTATTTATATTTTCTTTTTTAATTCAATATTTTGTTATTTATAATTTGAATTTATATGACTAATAATATATTTTTATGAAATATTTTATTTACTAAATTTATTTTACTTATATTTTCTTATTTTAATTTAATATTTTATTATTTATAATTTTAAATTTATATGACTAATAATATATTTTTTAATTATTTATGCAACAATTAATAGTTTATTAAATCAATGGGCTTTTTAGTCATTTTATCTCTTTTTACCAAACACCTATTTTCGTGTTTCAGCAGTTACCAAAACAGCAATCCCAAATACATAAGTACTTATTGAGAATAAGTACTTATTACTTCAGCAAGTTGATTTCAACAAGTTATCAACCGCCCCCACTCCCCTAAACTAAGCGTTAATCAAGTCTAAATGTACCAAGGTAATGTAACTTATCATTAGTTGATTCAAGGATCACAAAAAAGACAACATTTCACGATCAATGCACTTCAGATGTCTCATTCGAACATATCATCATCCATGCATTTTCCCATTATTGTGGAGACCTTCCCACGATCGTGGGATAGGTAATCCGTGAATTTCCCAGCCTATTCCTTCAATAGTTTCCTAGATTTTAACTCTTTCTTACCCACTCAGAACATCTTATACATAGTTCATCATTTAGACTTCATTTTCTCATCATTTTCAACTTAATTCCAACTCAAAACCATCTATACTAAAACTTGTAAACTATTATTGATCATTTATACAAAACAAAACATATTCATATTCATTCATTCATCAACATTCAACACTCATTCAACACCATTATCCACTATCAATCCATCTTAAGCAATCATCATAAATGCTTCTATTAAAATAAATCATGAAGATTAACAACATAATTACTTATTTATCTCCAAAGCTTCCTCAATTATGAGTTAACCTAGCCCTCTCCAAGCTTACACAATCATCACCATTCTAAGGGGGAAAAGGTTAAGCTTTCATCAACAAGAAGAGGATAACAAAGTTTTGAAGTGGTAAGGTGAAGGATGATAGCAAAACTCAACATTGATGGTTAGGTTATGAGCGTATTGTGAATGAGAGAAGAAGAGAAGAATAGAATGTGTAGCAAACTAAGAATGAAGTAAAAGATGGTCTTTCATATGGGTATAACGTGAGAGGTGTATAGTGAGTGTCAATGACACTTGCCACATGTCCTCTTCTTATGATACCAAATGTCATGTAGTAATTAGTCCGTTTGTCTCTACATCTTTAAGCCACTTGTCATTCAATCTCTAAGCCATTTGTCACCAAATTATCTAAGTCATTTGTCACTCAATCCTAATGCCATGTTTTGTTTATTTCTACTACCATGTGTCAATTTATCTTGCCACTTGGTTTTTTTTTAGTCCAAAATACATATTAATTCATAATCTCTCAATCGTACTAATTAATTCCAATTTACTAATTACAAACCATCAATTCATGTCATTAGTAAATCAAAGTAAAAGATATTGGAAATACACATTCATATCTCATTCATTATACTCAGTCATTTATCACATTCATCTCAGTTTCATACCACAAAATATGAAAATTGAGTGCAATTTGTCTATTTCACAATTAAAGTGTGCATGCTCATATTATGAATTTGAACATAATTATGAAATCATGTTATAGATGTACCAATTTCATTTTATAAAATGCCACCCATGTGACTCATTTGTCTAATAATGTAAATCTCTCAACAATTTGAGAGATGGGATACTACATGATTATTGTGTAGTAGTTGAATTTAATCTTTTTCCAATTGATTTTTGGCTTTTAATTTGATTGATTACTCGCAATTTGGGTTTGATTTGACTTAATTTGCATAAACTTGCAATTTTTGGCTCATTGTGGGTTTAATTGTGATATTTTTATGTTTAATTAGCTTAATTAGTTAATCTTGACATTAATTAAGACTAGGTTTATGTTTAATTGCATGAATTTAATTATGTCAATTTTATGTTTATGTGTGATTTCCTAATTAAACTTGTTTAATTATTTATTTCTTTTTTATTTTAGTTTATTATTCAATTGTTTAAATTTTCATATTTAGTTTGTTTTTGTAATTAATAAGTAATGAGCATGACATAAATTAAGTGTGATGAAACCATACCTCAATGATTATACACCAATTTTCTTAAACTTATTTAAATGTTACAAGTAAAACGACACTATCAGGTCACGATAAAGAGACTCCAAGAAAGAGGAATCAAGGAGAGTCCTCTACAATAGCCTAGCTCCTAGAGAGACCATGGATGTTATTGTTTAATTCCTGGGCTTAGGAAGAATAATATCAAAGAATAAACGATAAGAAGTTCATAATTAATCCGTATATTGACTACGAGGCTTTAAAGTAGGTCAGTTTAGCCTAACAGGTGAGAGAGTTAGTAGACGTATGAACATGGTCTCGATTTTTTGAAATCATGGAACCTTCTTATAGAGAGCTCACTTTAGAAGTACTCTCCACATTCTTCGTGGAGAAGGGATGTTACAATAGGGATTACCTCAATACAGTCTAGTTCTAGATGATGGGGGAGATGCATCAGATGAGATATACATAATTCTCTATCACCATGGGTTTGTACGACTAGGAGTACATTGGGACACCAAAATACCAAGCATTATAGATGGATATTTCATACAAGTTGTCTTCACATCACTTTTGGAGTAGGAACAACTTTGAAGATGACTATAATCCACACATGTCAAAGGCTTCAACATTATGTAATCTAGCACTCAAATACCTCTATGGTATTTTGACTCCCACTTTAAGCATGCAGGGAGACAACTAGGTAGTCATCGGGAACACAGACGTGTATTTCCTCTTAAGCATAAATGAGCATATGCCTATCCACTTAGGACATGCACTTTTTCAATTCATTCGACATCAGATTAAGGTCAAAAAGGTCAGCACGATATGTGTTGGACCATATGTGACTCAACTAGTGAAAAGAATGGGTATGTTTGATCAACTACCACCAATGTAAGAGATGAAGACCATGGTCACGCTTGATCTGATAGTAATGTAAAATATGCATATGGTACGTCGCCATCAAGGTCCTATTAGAGACATTTATCAACTTACTAAAGAATCTAATGAGCCAGCACTGGAAGGAGGAGATAGAGCAGTGCAGTCTGGAGCAAAGCCATAATCATAACAATAGTCACTAATATCCCAGGTAAGGGGATAGAACTACACGAGCTTCATCCAAACCAGCTAAGGATAGATTGGCTGGAGAGACAGTAGGTGGAGCTTGTGGAGGATATAGGCAAGCTGTGATCTACAGTAGCATAGATAGGAGAGTTGATGGTATCAATAGCAAGCCACTAAGCGTTAATTTCCAGCCTCCACCATCCAGTGAGGGCACTTCTTTTGTAATCCTTCACCTAGCCAAGATCATCACCAGGGGCACCCATTTTTGTCAGATCAACCAAGGTCATAAGATGAAGGAGATGCTTAGTTTATATAGTATTTCTTTTTCTTAAGTAATTATGTATATTTTTAGTTTTCTTTTCATTAATTATTTTTTTCATCTCTAACATTATAATTAATGGTGTTCTTATTTTTTGTTTTCATTTATTTTATTTTATTTATTTTCATTGTTTTTACTATTTTTTTATATTTTCCAAGGATGTAGTATACTGTTGGATGGATATGACATCACAAATCACAATATTTAGGAAAGTACCTCTATTATTTTCCCTTGTTATATATATTGTGTACATTAGGGCTAATGTATAACTTTAAGTGTAGGGAAGGGTTTAATGTATGTTTAACAATTTCTTTAAACTTATTATAATCTTGATTATTAAATTTTATGAACTAATATCCTGAGTTGATTGAAATCTATCCATGAATAATATGTTTCATCATTGAATATGGATTGAATTGAGTATACATAAGAATGAGAGTTAGAATAAAAATTACTTTTGTAAATCATATTTTTAATAATCATTGAAATATTCAAGTTAAATGATAACAAATATTATTTACACACATAATGCCCATTTTTTCATATGCTTTTTAGCCTAAAAGCAAAATTTTCAAAATTTTTAAAGCTTTTGTTATTCTTTCATATGTGTGACATCATCTGTAGTAGAATAATTCTATAACTTGCTTTTATTGTGTATATTCCTATTTTTTTTGAAAATTAAACACTCTTAAATATACTTTTAGGAATAACTAAGTTGAGCCTTAGCCTTTTGCATTGATTAAACCCATACATTAAACTTCATCCTATTTTTCTTTTAATATCTTTTTATTGTTTTAAACCTTAAAGGTTATTTACATTTTTTACTTGTGAAGACTTGAAATTCTTAGAAAGTCCAATGTTTCTCGAATATAAAAGACATTTTCAAAGGTAAATTGAAGGAGAATATGTATAGAGATGTTCTAAAGCTTTCAGAGGTAGCTCAAGCAGTGATTTTGATAAGAGGAGCAAAAAACACGAAGAATTCGTCAAAAGATCCATTGGAATATAAGATCAAACCTCTACATCGTAAGAATACTTAATAAAAGACAATTAGCGAGATTTAGAATTATGAACCCATTATTTTCAATTTATTTTTCTTTCTATTTATAATTGATTTTTTCTTCGATCGTGTGTAACTAAACATCTTGTTAGTATTTAGGTTAGATGAACCCTATGCTAATACTTTAATATGATTTGATTCTTTTATTAATGCAATTGGTTAATTGATATATTGTGATTTGATTATATATTTTATTTATGTTCTAATAGATCTAAAATATTATCATAACCTGATTTCATACATAGAGATTAAGAAATCTTGTTTATAAATAGATTTATCGTAATTAGAAGGAGTTGATTGCAACCCTAGAGATAAGATGACATAAATCTTCCAGATTATAGTCAAATCTAACAAAGGGATTCATAAATCGGTAATGCAATTCTATAAACTTTAACCTAAGTGATTTGGTTGAAAACCTTAGGATTAGTTATTAATAGACTTAAGGTCAGCTATTAACATACCCTAAGAGATTCTACATTCTAATAAATCAACAAAACAATTGCATAATGAAAGATTGATATGTTAAGGGTTTAGGAGGATTCATAACCTAGATACTAATTTCCTTATATTGATAATTTTATTAATGCTTCCTTAATTATCTTATTCAACCTTGCTGCTTGTTTATTTTACTTGCTCTAGTTCTTTTAATTAAAAATCATAATCAACTCATATAATAGATAATAGAATAACGGTAACTATTGGTAATCACTATCCTCATAGGATTGATTCGTATTTGTCAGTATTAGCTACAGCTATCCCGTGAACTTTCAGTAACTCAATATTGACATACTCTTTTTTAGTTAACTACATTATAACAATTAAACAAGTGCATTATTAATAGTTAATCTTATTTTTAAAAAACTATCTTAATGTGACTAGATAATTACATTAAGATAACTTTAATAGAGTTAGTTATATTTTTGATGAATTTGTTAAAATATTGTATAAAAACATATTATTAAACTCATATTAAACTAGTCAACGATACCATTTACAAATAGACTAATTAGATGACCATTAATTTGGTAGTTATTAGTGATCATTCTTATTAAATAAAGAATTTTTATTTTATAAATATAATATTTTTATTATTTATAATAAGAATAGTTATTAAAGATCACTAAATAATTGCCACCCAACTTTTGTAACTTATGTTATGGATTCTAAATTGAAAACCTCTTATATAGTTTGACAATTCCTAATCCCATTGTTGAGATTCATTTTAGTCCAACATAAGTGTAAGAAACCTACACTGTTAGATTTTCATACTTATTTGTAGCTAATTAAATTTCAAAAAGGTAATTAACTTATCCATAATCTTGAGGGAATAAGCCATCCCCTTTTTGGACAAAAATAAATCAATAAATTATTCTCTAGAAGTATTTTGATTTGATGATAACCATAAATATTACAATTTTCTATCATTACCTGTTTACCAGAAGAAAATTTCATGATGTAACAAGTACAATAGCTTCACGTTCAGTTTCTTTTTTCTTGTTTATATAATTTTAAACATAATTTCTAGTACCCCTTAAAAAATGTGTGTTTTACGGTGGTAAAGTTACCAAAATTTTAAATGGCAAAGAGAACATCTAAATTGCTAACTTCAAACAAACAATAAGGAATTGAGAAGCAAAGCTCATGGTTTTGTTTCACATTATAGCCATTCAATCTTGATTTTATGATCATTAAGAATTTGTAAATCAATCATAAGAGATGTCAATTCCTATTCACTCAAAAAAGAGTATATAATTTAATTCCCCTCCAACCCCTATTAGATATAACCCAAAACTTAATTATCAATCCAATATCAATTGTAAATTAATATAGACAAAGACAATGCAAAAATTTTTATGTTTTATTGTCTATTTGTCGATGAAAAAGTTGTTGATTAATTTGAACAAGCTATTGGGATAATTTTAACAAGCTCTTTGACAAATAAACAAGACCTATCCCCTATCTCTCATAAATCTATGAATTTCTCAAAACATCTAAACATATATATATATATATATGCCCAATGACCATTAAAATGCATAAGATTAGCACAATTCTTAAGAGTTTCACTTGTATTATAACAATGTATAATAAACTGAATGGCTAACGACAACTTGATGATCATGAGTTTATATATATGAAAAAGTACTGTCATAATAAATTAAAATATAAAATTGTAATAAAAAAAATACAATGGTCTCTAACTAACAGTGTCCAAGTACCTCAACAAATTCGTACTGTATACATGCATCTAAAAAGTTATTGGGAGAAGTTCTTTAGTTAGGGAGTGAGAGAACATATGCTTAGTCTCAATATGGTCCACTACAATGACACCTTTTTGCACCAATTCCTTTATGATTAATTACTTGATCTCTAAATATTTAGACTCTATGATATTCTTATTGATGTTATTAAATAAAACAATAGAAATATTATCACAGTACAACTAAATAGGCTTGGTAACTGAATCAACTACAGACAACTCAAATTAAGTTTTTAAGCTAAAATGCCTGTGAAGTAGCCTTATGGCATGTCACAAACTCTATATGCATATTTGAGGAAGTCACTAATGTCTGTTTGGTACTCTTCCATGAGATATAACCATTTATTAACATGAAAATATGTCTTAATATGGAATTTCTATCATTTAGACACATAGCAAAGTTTAAATCTATATAATCAAAAAGGTTTAAATTGGTGACGTTTTTGTATGTTAACATGTAATACTTAATTCACTTAAGGTATCTTAAAACTTGTTTAGCTGAATTCTAGTGGTTTATACCTAGGTTAGCTAGACACCTATCTAGTAGTCCAATAACGAATACAATGTCGAATCTAGTGCATACCTGAGCACACAACGAGTTACCTATCACATTAGAGTAAAGGACATTCTTTGTGGCCTCTCTTTTAATCTCGTTCTTTGAAAAATGTCAAAGATAACCTCTTACTATAAGAGATAGGCACTGTAATAGGTTTATAATAAGCGATATTAAACCTTTGCAACATATATTTAATGTGTGAACTTTATGAGAGACGTTTTGAGATCTGTCTTGGTGAACTTAAATACATAAGATAAAAATGCCTCACTAAGGTCATTCATATCAAAATTCTTAGCTTCACTTCATGCAATATGGTTAAGTCATTCGATGTAAGCAAGATATCATTTACATATAAAAGTAGAAAAATAACCTTGTCTTCCCTTACCTTATAATGAAAGAATATTTTAACCTTTTTTTAAGCTAAATAAGGTAACGCTCTCATCAAACTTTAGGTACCACTACCTGGAAGCTTATTTTAGAACATATACTTTGTAACACCCCAACTCCCGCTGAACCCGAACCCGATATCGACAGTGATACCTGAATTCGTGCCCCGCGAGGGTGGCGTGTCACATCACT
>JANIIA010000192.1:25510900-25544895 GCA_027478495.1 Erythroxylum alaternifolium
TGGAAGTATTTAGCTTTGAAAAGCTTAGAAAAAAGAGTATCGGGCTCGGTCATGAGACGCCACCCTTGCTTCGCTAACATGGCCATATTAAAATAGTGAATATCCCTGAAACCCATCCCTCCCTTCCCTTTACTAACACACATCCTCTCCCACGAAAGCCAATGAATCCCTCTCCTCCCTTCATTCTTCTCACCCCACCAATACTTATTCATTCTTTTTTGCAACACATCATAAATAGAAAGAGGCAATTTGAACACACCCATACAATAAGTAGGAATTGCTTGCATAATCGATTTAATAAGCACCTCCTTCCCTGCTCTAGAAAGAAATTTGTTGGACCAGTTGCCGATTCTTTTCTCAAGTTTGTCCTGAAGAAAACCAAACACTTGCTTCTTAGACCTTCCAATAAGAGATGGAAGACTAAGATATTTGCCATCGCCAATAGAACCTGCAACTCTCAGAAGTGTAGAGATCTTAGCCTTCAACTCTCTACTCATATTCGGGTTATAGAAAATACCCGACTTATTCAAATTGATAGCTTGACCAGATGCTCTTGCATATTTTTTCAGAATTTCATTAACCACCCCTGCTTCCTGTAAAGAACCCTCAAAAACGAAGAAAGAATTATCCGCAAAAAGCATATGCGTTACGCTTGGACAATTTCTACCCACTTTCACTCCCTGTAATCTCCCTCTCTTTTTAGCATCCTGAAATAATAAAGATAAACCCTCCGTGCAAAATAAAAATAAATAAGGCGATAAGGGATTGCCCTGTCTCAAGCCCCTTCCAGGACAAATAGGGCCGACCTCCTTCCCATTCAAAAAAACCAAATATTTAACATCAGTAACACACATAATCATCCACTTCACCCATTTGTCACAAAAACCCATTCTCAACGTCATACCCCTTAAAAAATCCCAGTTAACCCTGTCGTAAAGCTTTCGAAATGTCAATCTTTAAAGCACAAGCACCGCCTTGGCTCTTCTTACCTCTAATATTATGAAGTAATTCAAAAGTCACAGCCACATTATCAGAAATCAACCTCCTAAGAATAGATTGACATTCATCAATTAAATAGGGAAGAACTGTTTTAACCTATTCGCTAAAGTTTTAGCCACAATTTTGTATAAGACATTGCACAGCGAAATAGGTTTATAGTCTTTTAACGACACAGGATTATCACATTTGGGCAATAACAAAATTTAAGTATCAGTCAAAGTTTCCAGAAAAGTACCTGTGTCAAGCCATTGTTTGCAACCTCTCCAAATATCTTCTCCAATCACATGCCAGTAATTTTGAAAAAACGTCAGATTAAGACCATCCGATCTAGGGGATTTGTCCGACTGCATATCAAATGCTACCATCTTGACCTCATCTAAAGTAAAGGGAGCTGTAAGGATGTTGTTTTATGTAACAGGAACCTTTGGTTGGACCAGACCGAAAATATCCGTACTATCCGAAGCTTCATAAGCATAAACTATAGAAAAATACTCCATTGTAAGCTGTTCCATCCTACCTTCATCAGTTACAACCTCCCCCAAATCATTTTCCAGCTTCATAATTTTCGCCCTTCTCTTTCTATATTTAATTGAAGCATGGAAAAATTTCAAGTTTCAGTCCCCTTGAGCCAGCCATCTTTGTTTCCCTACTTGCCTTCTATGATAGTCTTCCTTATACAATATAGTGTTCCATTTAGCCTTCAAGGTTTGCAGATCCCTATCGTTAAAAATATCCCTTGCCGACTCAACCTGCTTCTGTAGTTTTTTCTTCTGCTTCCAAAAGTCTTTGTTGAAATTTCGACCCCAACGCTCTACTTCTTTGACGCAACAATCCCTCTTTTACAGCAAAGAAGCATTTGAATTTCAGCACCAAGCATCTTTCACAATCTGATGCAACTCGTTCTCCCCCAACCAACAGTTATCAAACCGAAACTTCTTTTATTTATTATCAATCTGTCTACAATTAAGCTGCATTAATATTGGAGCATGATCAGAAACAGGAGCGACTATTGATTTGGCCAAAGCATTCATAAAAAGAGAAGACCAGCCCGCATTAGACATAGCTCTATCCAGTTTTTCTCTACAAACAACAACTCCATTACGCTTCTTTTCCCATGTAAACCAATAGCCATCCCAAGGTATGTCAATTAGTTCACAGTCCACTACCGCCTCTGTAAATCCGTTTAACAAATGTCTTTGGACCACAGCACCCCCACATTTGTCATCCGCCTTTAGCAAGTCGTTAAAATCTCCCAAACAAAGCCAAGGTTTATCATTAATACTTGCCAGATTCCGGAGCAAGTTCCAAGAAGCTCGAGGCCTAGAGCCTTCCGGATAGCCATAAAAACCAGTCAACTTCCAATCCTTATCTTGATAATTCACCAAAGCATCAATAAAATCGCTAGAAAAACCATTAACAGTAATTTTTATTTCGTTCATCCACAACAAGCACAAGCCTCCACTTCTGCCTACACAATCCATAGTAAAACAATTATCAAAACCAAGAGAACGATTCACATTCTCCATTTTTTTGTGTTGCACTAAAGTTTCCATAAGGAAAACCACCTAGGCCTATAACATAAGATGATGCCCTTTAATGCCCTTATTACGCTGGGATTGCCCAAGCCCTAGCAATTCCAGCTGAGGAGACTCATTGCTTTTGGCTATCTAGCATTGCAGGATCAGCCGCTTCAAGTTTACCAGTCATTGTAGGAGCTGGGTGTGAGCTCAATGATAAATCCTTTTGATGCAAGGAAACACCATGAGCTGATTGTTTAGTAACACGCTGCCGTTTCTTCATATCATTGGGCTTCTTCATTGGCATGTCCTCATTTAGGTTTATGGGCTGATCAAAATCAGGCCCATCATCATTTGCTTCCTCATCACAGTCCATATTACCTTGGACACTTCCCATATTTGAATTGATTTGACCACTATACAGCTGGTTCCTAAAAACACGCACCATTATCTGCTCCTTATTTAAAACTTCCTTATTCGAAATCCCCATATTTTTGCCTAATTTATCTCCTTCCCTATTCCAAATCCAGCTGCTTACCAGTTGCATTATCCGATGAGGTAGCGCCCGTAAACTTTCATCCCAGGCCATCACAAGCTCTTCCAGTTTCCTATGTAATCTTAGTTCACAGAAATTGTCAGTATGTCCAATAATCCCGCACAGGTAGCAATACGTTTTCACTTTCTCATATCTAAACCGAACATAGAACATCAAATTATCATTGTCAACCAATCTCTTGCTCCTCTTCAAAGGTTTACGAATGTCCATTATGACCTTCATTCTCATAAATCTCTCATTATCAGAATCAACACAAATTTTTGGATCGTATTTAACAAAGGACCCAATAAAGTCTCCTAATAGCTTAGCCATTTCTTGAGACATAAATCCATGTTTTAGATCATGAACTTGAACCCAAACAGGTGAATGTGTTAATGGTATAATCAAGGGATCCTCACCTTCATTAATTTCCTTCCATACTAAAAGGTGATTGTTGAAAATCCATGGAGAACCCTCCAAAACTCTCTGCATATCCACTACATTAAAAAAATCTAAATAGGTATCTCTTCCCTCCGATCTCAATGATATCGACTCCCCTTAACGGATGCCAAATATCTATGAGAGTATTCCTCATTGCAACGAAAATTAATTCTGCAATATGTCATGAATATCCCCACCAAACAGTATTTTTATGGGAAACTCTCTTGTTGGATAGATCCAGGGATCCTGATGCACTCATCTTCATCATCAATCAAAGTTAAATTCTCTAATTCATTCTCCATAATAAACAGATAGGAAATCGACAAGAAGAAAAAGAAAACGTAACAGGAAAAAGAAAAGAAACTCTTGCAGATAAAACAAAAACAGGAACGCTACACCATTAGGTGAGAATTACATAGAGAAAAAAGGCCATGCATGAAGCAGAGCATGCAAATGCCAACGATAAAGCTCTTTTATCCTTGCCTTTCAACATTAATAAAGGTGACACTTTAAAAAATGTTGCGTTATATTAATTTTTAGCAACATATTTTTAAAATGTTATAAAACATGTCAATTGCTTAAACCTCATTTTGCGTCTGCGTCTATAATATCTAGGCCTACTCTAGAATAATGGATCAGAAGAGGAAAATTTTATGTGAGAAAGCCAATTATATTCTTCTCTTGCCTTAAATGGATTGTCGTCCTCCAATTTTGTGTTACAATCAACAATGTTAAGCTTGAAAAGAATGCTCTGTTCCTTACCACCAATTCCAGATTCGGCTCTTTATTTTAGTGTAAAGGGGAGGAGAGGTCAGAATGTCCCGTTCAATTACATTAATCTAGCTAGTATAAGTTGTGTCAAAAGATTGCAATATAAATACATGAACCATCGATTAGTTGTTTTGTCAAAAAATGGAAACCAAAAGCCATAGGTGGAAATGGTGCATAAAAAGGGCTTTTACCTTGAATTAACGACTAATTATATGATTATTATTGAATGTTTATCAGTAATTATTATTAAATAAATTTTAACAATAATTTTTTGTAATCTGTAATATTGACGGTCATGTCACTAATCACTGTTTACATTGTTTCTGAATTATTCCTGATCAGCCAGCAACACCAATACCTCTCATCTCTCTATGTACATGATGCTCCCAAATTTGCTGGGAGCTGGGATGCATGGGGCACAGAGGGGCCCAACAAATCAGGAACAGCCCCGCTATGCTCGAATTTGCCATTGTTTGCAATGAGTCAAGACGTCAAATCAGGCTCAGCTTGTCCGACCTGATCCGGATCTTTTTTGATTCAGGTTGACTGGACTACAGGTCAATCACGGGTTGAGATCGGGCCGGCCACAGGCTGGTCAAGAGAGACTCGTTGCCCGACTGTTACTTCCAAAATGACGTCGTTTTGGAAGCTTTTTAAAAAAAAAAACAAATGACAGGTTGAACCAGCCGACACGTCGAGCCACATGCCGATTACGGGCTGACTCATTCCATCTTGTTGGCTCATCCGACGTGACCTATTGATATACCTACCAATGAGCACCTTATACTCCGACGAATATTTCCGTTAAAGACTTCAAACTACCACAGCGAAGTAGTCGAAATGTGCCTCATATTTCTCCGGCTTTTGGTAGTTCAGTAAACGCAATGGTTGTGTGTTTTTGGACCCAAGTGTTGGAACTTTAGGGCTCAAAGTTGTGTCAGTAATTGTATAGTTAGTATAGGACGGTCTGGCTATGACCCACGACTCCATTGTTCAAGAAAAGTTTTACTTCTTGTATAAGCAGAGGCATAGGCCTTTGTTTGACCCACCTTTCAGTGCTTTCCGTTTCTATCTTCAAAATTGAAAAGGGTTACTTCTCGTCCAAGAAACATAGTCTCATATCTTAGTATTAATAGACATCATTATAGTCGTCATCACACCAACTAATTTAATATTTATCTCGTTGGTTCCCGATTAACACGCTAGTTTGTTAGTTGCACTACCAGAAAAATAGCCCTCCGAACGTGATAACATTCTTAAAGGAGTTGGAGCAGTTGCTGACTCTCCTGGTAACAGCTGGCGCATAATCAAGCATTGGAAGAATAACACTAACTTGTATGATATCAGCCCAGCTGTTAAGTAAACGACAACGAGATGCCCACGTAAAGGTTTCACATAGCGAAAAGGAACAAGTGGAATTTGACTTGTATAATCCCATTTATAGTCAGCGAGTTCGGAGCTCTTCATAAACCAATCACTTTGACTGATTTTTTAACTAAGCTCCCTCAGCTTCAGCTAATGTCCAAACCTCAAATAAAATAAGGAATTAGATGGCCTTGACGCCTAATGTCTACTTCAAAAAAAAAAAGAAAAAAGGCACACTTTCTTCTTCCCTACAAGCAAGTGATTCAACTACCACCACTTACATATTTTAGAATTTAGTTGAAGGGCAAACTCCATCTTTTGATTGAAGAAATCTAGAAAGTAAACAAACTAGATTCAAATTTGAGTTTGAATTTTGTCCTAACATAATGCAAGTCGGAATAGGTTGAATTGCCCTCGTTAGGAGTAAAAGCAATCAAAAATATTCTACTACAAAAATATATCTATATACATATATATTAGATATTCTATTTCAAAATTAGCGCTAATAGTTAAATTCCGTCTTTTCTGTTTTTGGTAGTTTCATCATTGTTTTGTGAGCTACAAAATTAGATGATCTATTGTTATAAGCTTGGAATAATCTATAACATGATGTATAGAAAAAAGCAGCAAGGGTTCACAGTTGTAGTTTATGAATCTAACCAAAAAAACGGTCGCTACATTCAGTGGCTGAATGCTCACAGATTGAACTATAGAAAATTAAACAGGAACTCGAGTGAATCATCATTAATATTTCCGAGTGTTGACCAAATAAAGTTACCAAATTACAAAAAGAAAAAAAAATCATTTGGCTCAAAAGGGTTCTCTAAAAGATTATGGATTGGTCAAATATATGACATGTCACTATTGTTATTTAATCTACAGTCGTATGCCCATACCTTCCACAATCTCAGTTCAAAGCGAGAAGACTAGGGATGGACAGAGCAGATAAGAAAGAGATGGTCTTCAAAGCCTTTATCTAATGAAGTTTCGGTACAAAATCACCGAGGGCTGAGAATTATAGTAATCAGTTGAAGTTGAAGACTTCGAGTAGTGGCCGATTTTGAAAGGAGTGACGAGCAAGACTCTTATTTCGCAAGATCTTTTGACTTTATTTGTCATTTACTTTTGGTTACCTCGGGAATAACTTTATCTGGAAAAGATATTAAAACAATTCACATACAATCTGTGCCCATTGGGTATTTCAGGAAATCTCATATCTTGCTGTACAGGTTTATTTCCTGCATTTTATGTGAGTTAAGATTGTAACTAACTAAACATTACATAAATTCTTAAATTCAACCAAATTGATGATAATTAATTAGTAAAATGACTATTGTCAACTTTTGCAATTCCTCCTTTCTACTCACTAGTTCTATTCTAATATTATATATATATATATATAACGTTTAAATAAGGAAAATATACTCTCAACTTTATCTAGCAAATTTAGTTTGTGTACACCTCGTTCTAATTTTTCATTTTAACTAATTATATGTTAGATAAAATTTTAAATTTGAAATTAGAATTAACAGTGATTGCTTGTACTTACTCTTGCAATTCATTCATATTGATTTGTATCTATGTATAGAAGACTATGTTCAATATTCCATACCAACTAAAGCTATATCTAATTAAATATTAAGTAATTATTCAACTTCAATCAATTCATGAATTTGTACCAACTCTTGTCATTCTTCCGTTCTTATATTTACTCTTTAAATATTTTAATCATTACTCTTGATCTAATAAATAAGTTTTTATTGATTATAAAATAATAATAATCAATATTATTTGAATTATTATTAAAAATAATAATGGAATTAAAAATATCATAACATTTTACTAATTATAATTACTTTTTGTTATTTTTAAATATATTAAACATGCATGCCTG
The DNA here is from genome assembly GCA_027478495.1 of Erythroxylum alaternifolium. Taxonomy (NCBI): domain Eukaryota; kingdom Viridiplantae; phylum Streptophyta; class Magnoliopsida; order Malpighiales; family Erythroxylaceae; genus Erythroxylum; species Erythroxylum alaternifolium. The sequence goes on from JANIIA010000192.1 coordinate 25,518,423, forward strand.
ATAGACAAAACAAAATACAATATTTTTTATCTTAAAGTTTTTTTTCGAAAATACAAATTAAGCCATAGTATTTACAAAACACCCAAAATGAACTTAAGTAGACGAAATTTTGAATAAAGTTTCCATTTGTTATGTGTCACAACAATATATTTTTGTTGATAATATGGATCTTATGATGTCATGTGTATATCATGTCATACAATAAAACTCACTTTAAAATAATATTAAATAATATTAAAATTTTATTATATTTTTAATTTAATTAAAATTAATAGATATTAGTTATTCTAAATAATATTACTTAATTGTAATAATCTTAAATGCAACTAAAAACCAAATTATCATTCCCAAAATCAAAACTTTGATCCTAAATTTTGATTTTGTTTCTACACTTCAATTTTCCATTGTCAAAACAAAGTATGCTCCTTTCATGTTAATAAAAGAAGGAAGCATCAAATAACAGATAACCAACTTAGCATATTACCAAATGATACTTGAATAGTAATAGGAATAAATTGTTACTTGTGATAATGAATATACAAAAGACAGTATTGAGATAGTTGATGTTGCTATTGATACCAAAATGGTGGAAGTTGCAAGAAAAAGCAACTTTAAAAATGAAGTTGATTGATAGGATGATATGTTTAGGATCTTTGATAAGGAAGGTAGAGAAAATAATGTTGGAAAGAGTTTAGCAGTAGTTGAAAGTATTAAATAGAAAGAGAGGAAAGGTACATAAGAGTTAAACAAAAGCATACAAAATGTGACAAAAAGAGGGAGGGCTAGTAGAAGTTAATGCTTACTAAGGTGAGGGACAATGAATAAAAGCAAGGAACAGATGCCATGTAAGAAAGTAGTTAGACACCTATACAAAGGAGATTAGCACACATGAGGTACCTAGGAGATATTGCTTAGAAAGTGGATTTTCCCACGTGTAATATCTACGAGTTTTTAAAGATATTAGTGCATATGTGGGTAAGTTATTTTGATGATGTGTTTTTTTAATGTTTTTCAAGTATTGTACATTATTGTTTTCTTTAATGAATTATTTAAATTCTTAAAAAAAAGGGACTCAAGGCAATTTAAGTATAGTATACCAAAAATAAGAAATATTGGAGCATTTCTATATGTATAAATAATTATAGTCTTTTTAATATCCTTATATTGTTCATTTCAATAGTATAAGGATTGAATTATTACATAATCATTTTACTGCATGCACAATTCATAAATATTTTCATAATTAAGAGAAATTTTAGTTTAAGTTTTAAGGAAAAACTTTTTAATACATTAACCTACTTTTTTAGAAAAACACACTCTTTTGGAAAAAAAACTTGACGCAAATAATTTTAGAAGTTCTAAAATTATTTGCGTCGAGTTTATTTTCCAAAAGAGTGTGTTTTTCTCTTGAAAGAGCTTGAGAGGTTCAAAAAAATTACTTTAAAAAGTGTTTTCATCCTATATTTGAGATTTAATTAGTCTTATATTAAGCATTTACAGTGGTTTATATATTACGTACATATAGTGATCAAATTAGTGTAATATATTGGGCAATTAATCCCTTCAAAGAAAGATATATTATGTACTGTGACTTTGTATTAGAATATTGGTTAATACACTAGTTGACCAGCATCATATATTGATCAATTAGTTTCATTTATTGGTCAACAAATATCATTATTGCTAGCTTTTACAATGACTAGATTATATTTCTAACATGTATATTTGACTTTTAGTATAAATAAAATGGATATAAGTGAGGAATTTTGTTGCATTCATATGTGTGAGTGTATAATATGAGTCCTTAGTGGATTTTAAAAAATATTTCTTAAGTTGTATTTGACTGATTAAAATATCAAATTAGAGGGCATTGATTTGTTTATCATTCCTCTTCCCTTATGACAAAGAGATCTGTAATAAGTTCCTATTCACCCTAACAAAAGAATATTTTGTATAAAGAGTTCTTCTTCACCTATTAAAGGAAGAGAAATATTAGAATGTCAAATAGAATGTAAGAAGTAGACATAGGCCAATATTTGTTTGAATAGACCATTACAAATTAATTTTGTCTCTCTTTTCCTTGCTCATTTTTATTATCCTTATGAATTTTTGTGTTTGTCATTGATCAAATTTCTTAACCATTTATTTAAGTAAGTAATATATTTATTATAATTTTAGATATGTCAAAAAGTGAACATCTAATTCATTCTCCTTTTCATGTGCCATACGTTAAAAAGTGAACGCATAATTCATTCTCCCTTTCATCCGTCATTTAGAGACTAACAATTGATATAAAAGCTAGTATTATTCATTGTATGTAGTGATAATAATAAGAAATTGAATGCATTGAATAATAAGGCAATACATGCTCTTCTTAATTCATTGAATATAAATATTCTAAATGGAGTCTCATTATATGAAAATAGTTATGATATTTGGCATATATTTCAATTTACATATGATGATACCAATGAATTAATAGACGTAGTGTCAAAGAAATAAAAAAAAAGTAAGAAGCAAGAATGAAGAATATAAAATTAAGGTTGTATATATGTTTTCTATAGCTAACAATGATAGTGTACCCTTTTTGATACGACTCCTACTAATAAGCCTACTGAGATTCAATATGAATATGAACTAGATAAAAGATCATTTTACCAAAATAGATTGATTTAAGAAGACAAATATGAAAATATAATAGGAATCACTATATTCTAGAAAAGAAAGGTTTGGGAGTGATAAAATTTTACAGTTTGATCTTCACTAGTAAGTAGATAAGATTGTAAGTTTTTAGCGAACCTAAAACAAGAGTTATTTTAAAAGATTTCAAGAAATTCTCTCTAAGATTTTTTATTTAATAACAATAATGATAAGCTCCCAATTACAATCATAAAATTTTTTTTATAAGAATAAAACTCTAAAAATAAAGAACCATAAAGAAGTAACATCTTTAAATAACAAAACCCTAAATAATTAAAACATATCTGACTCTTGTCTTAGGAAACATTGATGTTGGTTTTGTTATGAAACTATCAATGTGAAAAATAAAGATGACCCTAAATCAGTGTGCAAAATAAAGATGAGCCTAACACTGATTATAAGTTCAAATATGATGCCAGTTTACTTTTACTTCTCTAATTTATAAATCTAACGAAAGATTAATGATGATTTACTTTTGAGTTTGGTCTCAGTTATGTTCTATAATCTTTTTTCAAAGCTTGTTCCTTCTTTTGAATCAATACCATAGCCTTCAATTTATCCTCTTGAAGAAATAAAATTCCACTCATTTCATAAAGATCCATCATTAAGTCTTCTTTGAGCTTATTTAGCCTTCTTTGCATTACTCTTTGTCAATTCCTCTAGTGTTCTTCAATTGATCTCTAGTTTCTTTTGACTCTTAACTTAAAATTTTTTGCAAGCTATCTAAGTAAGTCCTTCTTCATATCTCTCCACTTGTGTATCTCACGTCAAATCTTGATTCCCACCATTTTCCCTCTAAATGATTTTTTCCTTATAACAATATCTTTCCTTATATGTTTATATCTTATTTTTACTTTACTCAAAAGGCTTGAATCACCCTCAAATATTTTCTCTCTTTTTTTCTTTAAAATCTTTTTCTTGTTCTTGTAAGTATGGGGTTGATCTTTATAAGCGTTCTTTAGTGAAAATGGAGCAATAGTAATCAACTTGCCGTGAATGGAAAAGGAATGTATATTCTTGTACCCGTTAAATATGGATTTCTTATCAAATTTCAATGACTCCTTAAAAGTATGTGTTCCACTTGCACAGGAACCATATTATATAAAGAAACCATCACTTTTTATTACCCTAACCTTCTCACTCTTGTTTAACTATTATAAGTTATATGGTTTAGGGTTTTTGTGGTTGGCAATCCTAATTTCTTAACTAACTTCACACTAGCAATATTGGTATAACTCCCTCCATCTATGATTATATTACAAAGTTAATCCTTGATGGAACATCTAGTATAGAAGTGATTATAACATCTAGTATAGAAGTGATTATCACACTATTCATTCATGTTATCCTATTCCACAAACATAATCAATGCTCTCTTCTTAGTGACTAGTAGCCTTCCCTCTTTAAACCTCACAATACACTCATTGTTACTAATATCCTTTAATATATGTTAGTTACCATCTTCCTTTTCGTCAATCTTGAATACATACCCTCTATCCTCCCTCATTGTTATTACTCTCTTATTAGGACATTATGAAGCTATATGCCTCTCTTGAAGTACTCAAAGCATTAGATATCTCAATTCTTAGTTATTAAAGAGGAATCGGTCTTAAATTTTTATCCACTAGGCATATGCACATTTTGTTTAGTTACTTCATAGTTTGACTTTAGAGCTTTTTCTTCCTACTTACTCCCCATTTTGCTCCATGAAGAACAATCTAAATTAAAAAAACCAAAATGGTTAAATACCTCATTTTAAGTTACCTCTATATCTTTATGGTCATATGCACCATATCCTTAAACTTCACATAGTAGTTTAGGTCTATGTCATTGAGAATTTTTAGTTTCAGCTTATAAATAATTGAAGTTATCATTTTTTCCTAATCTTCCTCCATATTCACCCTAACCAGGACAATCGATATCTCTTCATGATAATCCTATACACTTTTTGAAACCTTAAGTCGATGTTTGTAGCCTTTGGTAGAGATCCTTAACAAGAACTTAGTATAAAACATTTTCTCATCACCATCTTCATCTACTCCTAAGTTCTGATAGGCATCTTTTGGTTACTCCTTTTAGAAAGAATTTATTGTTCTCAATAACTAATCGTTTATTTGTTAAACTTTGTAGTAATTAGTTTAATCTTTTTCTCTTCTAAAAATTATAACCATAAAAAAGTAGCTCAATATACTTCTCATACTCTAAGTAGTCATTTGGATATAGCTCCTTTATAAAAAGTGATATGGTCATCTTGATGCTACCTATATTATTATGGGTTACCAAAAAAGTCTAAACTTTCATCAATTTTTCAATTATTACCCGAGCTTTAAAAAGTAACAATAAAATGCCCAAACTTTCATTTTTTTCCAATTCTAGCCTAAACTTCAAAAGGTGGTAATAAAATGTTCAAATTTTCAATTTTCTTTAATTATAGCCCAATGTTATCTGTTGTTCTCCCGATGTCCTTTGTTTTCTGTTTGTCCTTCTGATATCCCAAACTACTCTTGCATTACAGCGTACTATATCAGTAAGCTCTTCGTTTTTCCTTTGTTCTCTTAATGCTCTTAGTGTAAGGGCATCGATGCTGCATAATCTAAAAATCAAAGGGTGAAGGTGTCAAGAGAACAAATTGAAAACGAAGGAAAAAATTGAAATCAAAGCATAAGGTCATTGGGAATACGTAATCTGATTTAGGTCATTTTTAAATAACAATATCGTTTTGATTATGTGATTAAAGGACATCGTTTAATTAATCTTCATTTGTGGTGTTAATTTTGGTTAAAATGTATTAATAGTTAAGGTTTCTAAAACACATGGCAAGCCGCATCAGCAAACTTAACATAAACACTAACGTTGGGCTAGAATTGAAAAAAATTGAAGGTTTTAGCATTTTATTGCTATTTTTTAAAGTTTAGGCTAGAATTGAAAAAAATTGAAAGTTTAGGCATTTTATTGCTACTTTTTAAATTTTAAGCTATAATTGAAAATTTGACGAAAGTTTGGGTTTTTTTTGGTAATTACCTGTATTATTATCCACTCTTTTTAATACTCTGTTTCATAACTTATCTTAAATCTACCTCTTCCTTATCTTCCAATTCTATCTCATTTTCCATCTGTTTCTCCTCTATCAACCTTTAGGTGTCTCTCAATTAGTTGATAATAGCCTTTACCTCATCATATGCCTCAAAATCGTTCATCCTAGCTAATATGGATGAGTTATATTGTAGGCCAGTTATGCCTACTTAATGCTTCCATAACATATCCTTAACTTCATTAAATTATCAAATAATTTGCTTATATTTTCCTTGTATGATGCTCATGATGGAATCCTAGTCTAGCTCCAATCTTTCCTCATCACTTACTTATTTGTCGTTAAACAGGTTTTTGATTTAGGTTTGAGTTATAATGTACTTATAAGAAAACATTAGTAGAAAAAGTAGTCCCTTATATATTCCTCTCAAAGTTCACCCAATTCATAACCAAAAGTCTTGTCTAAAGGTTTTTTGCAAACTATACAATCTAAATTAAAAAATTAAATCTTTTTTTATCAAATAACTCCCAAAGAAGCCAATTAGGATGAAAACCAAAATAAAGAAATGTAACTAAAGGACAAGAAATATGAAAAAATCATAACAAGAAATTAAGCTCTAAAAACCTATTTTAAATGAATAGGAAAGAAGAATGAGAACAAAAAAAATTTTAATGTACAAAATAAATATATAAGATTATTGAAAATGTAAACAAAAATATGTTAAGAAAAAACCTGATAATGGAAGATGGTTTTGGTACCAAATTATAATATGACCATCATCAATGGTTCTAGTAAGATCTAATATCAATATGAATATAACCAAGGATCATTTTATCAAACTAGGTTGATTCAAGAACAAGGATATAAAAACATAATAAGAAGGATATAACTCGCCACTCTCTAGAAAAGAAAGGTTTAGAAGTGATAAGATTCTAGATTTTTATCACCACTAATCAGCTAGACTAGATCCTAAGTTTTTAGGGAATCTAAAACAAAATTTACTTTAGAAGGATTGAAGAAATCCTCTCTAAGGTTTTTTGATCGACAATAATAATGATAAGTTCTTGTTACAATCAAAAGAAAATTCTTTTATAGGTATAAAACCATAAAACTAGAGTAAAAATATCTTGAAATAATAAAATTTTAACTGATTAAAATACGTTTCTAGCATCTATCTTGAGACTAAACAATCTTAATGTTATTTTAAAATTCCTAGTGTAGAAATCAAAAAATAAGTATGCCACAAATTATAAGTTGAACTCTAGTGTCATTTTGCTTATAATTCTCTAGTCTGCAAACCAATTAAAAGACTAACAGTAATTTACTTCTAAATATGGCTAAATATGGCATTAGTTACATTATGTAACCCTTTTGTTAAAGCTAGAATCAACACTGTGGACTTCGATTCATCCTGTTAAAGAAGCAAAACTCCACTCCTTACATAAAGATTCACCATTAAATCTTTAAGAGCTTCTTTGGCCTTCTTTCCTCTGCTCCTTATAAAGGTACTTAGTGTCCTTTAATGGATCTCCATCTTATTTTAATGCTTAATTTCAAATTTTCTTAAGTTGTCTAAGCCCCTCTTTATGCCTCCCTTATGTAAAAGCTTAATTAGCCCGAGTCGATGCTAATTCCTATCACTCTTGCTCAAAATTTGGTCATGATAATGATGATTAGTATTGAAATTTAAAATGATGAGTTAGTTGAATGCATATAATCTATTAGAATGAAAGAAAGAACTTATCTCTCAAATATAAAGAGAGTTTAAAACTCTTAAATTTATACATGATTAAGAATGGGGAATTGAAAAATAAAATATATTACATGATAGAATCTGATTGTGTGTTTGTTATTAATCACAATGTTATTGGTTTATTACATGAAAATAACGCATTAACACACAAGATTAATATTTTCAAAGCATCATTGTCTAAGTTCTATTTAGATAATGAAAAACTATAATGCATGCTCAAAGCCGAAAGTATGTTAAATGATATGCACAAATTGGTTATACTTATAAAGTGAACCATCTAAGGCCAAGATTATTTTTGTAAATGAAAAAATATTCATAATGATGATTTATTACCTAGACTCCAATTAAAAACATAAAGATCCCAATGCTTAATCATCTTTTAGATCCCAAGCTAAAAATTTATATGTATTTATGCATGATTCACGCTCTAAACTTAGAAGGCATGGTTTGCTTGGAAAAAAATTTGGCACAATTTTCAAGCAATGCCACACCAACATCTTTTTCATTTATATAGGCCTCTTAATCATCAAAATGACATAAAACAATCTCATAATCAATATAAGCCACCATACAAGCATATGTACATGCTTATAATTCTTGTAGGCATATTTTATCAACGAAATATCATTTGTCAATTCATATGTTTGGACTTATAATCACATAAGAAGAGAATTTAATTCCTTATATATTCAAATGAGAGCTCTCATTCACCATTACATATAAAAAGACCTAAAAATACTTATATATTAAATTCTTATAGATCCTACTCGCATGATTCATACAACTAAAAACAGTTTTATGATATATATCATTTTGTTATAGTTGTTAGGAAATGTTAAAATAATGTTTGTTAATTAAATTTATTAGGAGATGGTTTAAAAAGAAATCAGGATTTAATCCCAAGGAACTAAGTTTGAACTAAATTTGTATAAGTAATCAGAACATATCAATTTCTTTACCTTGTAGGTAAATATCAATTGGCATCAAATAAATACCAAAAATTAATATCACCTTCATTGGTATCAAAAGAGGAACAACAATGGTATCTCTAACAATTGATTTCAAAAGCACATTCATGAAAATTCCTTGATGTGGTATTTCTTATTAAATGAATAACTTTACAAAGATTACGAAGGTTATTTATATACAACCTTTTAAAAGGATAAACACAATGAATAAGATAAATATATTTAGGTTGATAAATATAATAATAAGATAATAAGATATTATAGATATAGTCATCAAGTTAATATTGCGATGATGACTATCCTTAATATAATAAATATAAATAGTAAGAAAAGATAAAATGAAAAGATATCAGAGATATAATCATCAAAGTGAGATTGTGATGATGACTATCCTTAGTAAGCCCCTTAAGTTAATCATTCAAAATTTTTAGGATGAATATTGTTCTCATGATTTTCAAATAATAGTTAGATAAGAGGTTTAGTTAATATATTGACTAATTGATCTACATTTGACAAGAAAATCACTTGTAACATTCTTTAATTTTTTTCTAAAAAGAACGATAACCAAGTTTAATGTTCTTAGTTTTAGAAAAATTGAATTATTTCAAATTCATAGGAATGAAAACCTATCTGATTAAGTAATTGATAAATCTATAACATCTTAATTATTGCATTCACAATTTCTTTATACTCACTCTTAGTCAATGCCTAGAAATAGTTGGATGTTTCTTTACATTTTATAAGAGAAGGTTACAATTGAGATAAACTACATAACTCCTTGTAGATCATCTATCATCTGGACATCTACCATAATTGCTATTACAAAAGCATTATAAGGTTGATGATGAAATCTCATATTGAATTTCTCATTTAATAAACATCCTCACTTTTCTAAATGAAGCATCGGTTTTACAAATGCCATCTCTATCTACCAAAGCAACTAAAAATATTTTAATGGTAAAGAAGAAACCATAATTTTTGTTTATTTAAGATAATTGATATATGCTTAATTAATTATACATTTATTCCAAAACGCTTAGTGATTAATGCTACGAAATGCTTAAGATATTTACTTTATTTCACAGTTGGTTTTAGGTACAATTCGAAAACAAAAGAGCTAAAATGAGTTGAAAGCACAATATTTGAGTCGTCTTTTTGAGGCTCACACTCATTTGTCTTCATGGAGCAAGAAGGAGAAGGATTAGAGTAAGAGAACACAAGAAAATACATAAAATGAAGAGCATATGAGGCATTCATCCCTCATGGCCATACAACATTTTGTCATGGCCACGAGTCATCTCTCACGTCCGCGACCATAACTCATTTTGTATAGGCATGACACTCATGTCAGACCCATGGAACAATAGCTCATGGTCGTGATTCAATGAAAGCAATCACGATCATGAGCCAACCACTCACGCCCATGAGTTTTTACTAACTCACTCGAACCCTAATTTTTAATATAAATAGACATGTTGCGTGATGGTAGAAGCTTTGAATCTTTTGCGAAACAAAAAGGATGATAGAAGCTTGTATTTTTGGAGACCCCATGGAGGCTATAGAGCGATAGGCTTCCCGATGCTAGTTCAGAGATCATATCGATGCCCACTAACCCAGTTAAGCATTCCTTCATTGTTTGTTGTTCTTTCTCTCTTAGGAATTGATTATGTTATCTTATGTTTATTGTTTGGCTGTTGTGTAAGAATGATTTAATGCTCTATTTGATTTTTTTTATGTATGAACACATTGCTATAATCAAATACAATATGTAATCATTGTGTTTCTGATTCATTTGTGCAACTAATAGTTTTTAATCAATAAGATAACATAATCTAGGTTAAATGACCAGATCTTGTATGGTTGTTGCCTTGATTAATTTGTTTTAATAACTCATAACATGACTGTCCAATTAAATCTAGAGAGTTCGTTCTATGTTGTTTGATAACTAGGTTTAAATAACGAGCTCTTCTTAATTAAACACAATTTAAGGGAAAATCAGGGTTAACATAATTTATTATTAACCTACAATTAATAGTTGCTAGGAGAGGTATGAAAATAACAATTCAATAAGGTATGTTTAATCGTGTGTAGGCCGAGATTGAACCGATGACCAGGTCCCTAATGCATTCATCACTTTTCATCATTTTTTAATATTTTCTTTAATTTGTTTTCGTTAATTTTGTTTTGTTTTATTTTCTTATTTGAAAACTAATAGCCCTCCTGTTAACCTAAGCACTAATTATTTTCATAACAAAAGCTAACCGAACACTTTCTGTGGGATCGATCTACACTTATTACAGTTATAGTTGTAGGTATAATTATTTTTAGTGTTACAACGTGCTATTGTCAATGGTGTAGTAGTCTCTCAATTTCTTTCCAATATTCTTGAGTTAAGAAATTCATTAAAATATATAATGCATTAACCTAAAATGAAATGTCAAGTTTTTCATATCATATATGCTAATCCACCAATAATTTGTCTACACAAAATACTATCATCAAATGGAGCACCCAAAGATCTTATCAATGATGGACTAGATGTCATAGGAGTAACATATGATTTATAAGTATCCATGTGTGCCTGAGAAAGTAAATTAAAGACTTTTTTATGTTAAGTAAGAAAAAAACATTCGATATAAAGATAGATTGTAACCCAAGAAAATTATCAAGACTACTAATATCTTAAACTAAATATAATGAAGTTACTGAAAATAGCTATTGAATTGTTAATAGAGAAGAACATGTAAGAAGAATATCATTTATTTAAATAAGTATTAAAAGTATAAAGTACCAAATGTCGAATGTATAAAGAGGTATCAACCTTAAAAACATGAAATTTGAATTGCAAAAAAATTCATTGATATATTGAGCCATGCTCTAGGTACCTTCTTGAGACTATACAATGATTTTTGTAATTTTAAAAAACATAATCAATGTGTACATGAATAATAAAACCATTGACTACTCTATGAAAAACATCTTTGTCTAGGAAACTAAATAAGATAGCATTCAATATGTCAAGTTGCCAAATTTATAATTACAAGTAGTGGCCATATATTTAATTGTGCAAATGATGATAGATTTAAGTACTGGATTCAAAGTTTCATTATAATCCACACCACTTTCTTAACTGTACTCTTTTACCACAAGATTAGCCTTATATTGTTTAATACTACCATCAACTTTCTTTTCAATCCTAAAGATCCATTTATCACTAATGATGCTTTTAGTTTGAGTTTTAGGAACTAATATCCATTTTTTGTTAAATAGTAAGTTATTGAACTCTTCCATCTTAACATTTTTCCATTTGAGATACGATTTAACTTTGTTAAATTTTCTTGGTATAATTTTTAGTGAGGAGGAAAAAGAAATTAAGTTTGCTTGAAATTTGATTGTCATAGATGATCTCAATTGCATATGGTGAGTATGATTTTCTAGTTATTGATTATGTTGCTTATATTAAATAAGGTTGACTATTAGGCTAATACCTTGGGTTTGGGTTAGATGGTAAAGGTGAAATAGGTAACTTGGATTTTTTTTTAGTGATGGAGAGAAGGAAGAGATGGTGCTATTTTATTTTGCAGAAGTATGTATACTAGAATTGATAAGAGGAGAGAAAGGAGATATCATGGGAGATAATAATGGCATACCCAAAGGTATTTTAGGATTTAAATTTTAGTTTATATGTAGAGCGCACACTCGCTTGGGAAAACGCATCTTTGAGGGAGAGGTTTCCATAACCTTATAAAGCGTACTTTGTTCCCCTCTCCAATCGATACAGGAATCTAACATTCCACCCCCTAGAGGCCTAGTGTCCTTGCTAGCCCACAGGCTTGGATCCACCCCTTTGAAGGCCCAGCATCCTTGTTGGCACACAGGCCTGGATCCACCTTCTTGGAGGCCCAGCATCCTTGTTGACATACCGATGTGGGTACTAGCTCTGATACCATTTGTAACAGCCTAGACCACCCGCTTACAGATATTGTCCGCTTTGAGCCTTAACCCAGTTAAGCCCTCACGGTTTTGCTTTTCCCACATACTCGCTTTAGAAAACGCGTCTATAAGGAAGAAGTTTCCATAGCCTTATAAGGCCTACTTCGTTTCCCTCTCCAATCGATGTGGGAATCTAACATTCCACCCCCTTGGAGACCTAGCGTCCTCGCTGGCCCACAAGCCTGGATCCACCCCCTTGGAGGCCCAATGTACTTGTTGGCATACAGGCCTGGACCCACCTTCCTTGGAGGCTTATCGTCCGCGCTGATATACCGATCCAGGTACTGACTCTGATACTATTTGTATTAGCCCGGACCACCCCGCTCATAAATATTATCTGCTTTGGGCTTTGGCCTAGCCAAACCCTCACAGTTTTGCTCTTCCCACACTCTCGCTCGAGAAAACGCATCTTTGAGGGAGAGGTTTCCATAGCATTATAAGGCCTACTTTGTTCTCCCCTCCAATCGCTATAGGAATCTAACATCCACCCCCATTGGAGGCCCAGCGTCCTCACTGGCCCACAGGCATGGTTCTACACCCTTAGGAGGCCCAGCATCCTTGCTAGAACATCGACCTGGGTACTGGCTCTGATAACATTTGTAATAGCCTGGACCACCCCGCTCACAGATATTGTCCGCTTTGGGCCTTGGCCCAGCCAAACCCTCACGATTTTGCTCTTCCCGCACACTCGCTCAGGAAAACCCATCTATGAGAGAGAGGTAAAGCGGACAATATCTGTGCGCGGGGTGGTCCGGGCTGTTACATTATATGCCCAACCAGATTAAGTTAAGGGATCAAGTTTTCCTCCTTTGTTAGTTATGATTGGACTATCTTTTTAACCAAAACTCTTTTTCATTAAACTTAATATCTCTTATAAGGTAAATATGATTAGTAGTGATATCAAGACACAAGAAAGTTGAAAGATAAGGAATTTGTCTGAGGTAAACACAAAGTTTAGTTTGAAATAAAAATTTATTGGTGTTAATAGTATCAAAGGAGAGGGTAAATAATGCAGCCAAATGGTTTAAATTCCATATAAGTTAGATGTTTATTAAGCAATAAAAATATAATGATTTTTTATATGTGATTAAAGAAGGCAAATTATTGATTAACATTGCACTCATTTGAAAAGAATAATTTCAATATCTTAGATTAATGTAAATCAAATGTCTTATTTTTCTTTATGTTATGCCATTATATTCATATGGGCATGATATATATTAAATTACTCTAGTATTTCAAAATAATGTATATGGATTTTGGTATTTTCCACCCCAATCAAAATGAATGGTTTTGATTCAATTATGAAATTGACATTAAATATAAGATTGAAACTTGAGTAAAAAAAAAGTGAACATTACTTTTAGTTTTAAGAGGATACACTTAGGTATAGTAAGGAAAATAATCAATGAAAAATAAGATATAACGATGATCTAAGCTTGATAAGATAGGAGTTAGACCCCAAGCATCTAAATGAATGATTTGGAATAGTGCCAAACTTTTGAGAATAATAGAAGCAAGAGGATGTTTTATAAACTCTCCTAAGAAACATAAATAACAAGGAGAATAATATTAGACCTAGAAAAGGGTAGAATAAAATTTTTAACCAATTAGCAATAATTTGTAGTTATGGAGGTTCAAGTCAAGCATACCAATTAGGCAAAGAGGGAAACTTGACCAAGTTATCTTCCTTGAGATGAGATCGGTTGAGAGCATACAAACCATATCCATTCAGTTATTAAAGCAGTACCTTTTTGGTTACTTGGTCCTTTACAACAAAATAGATTGTCTAAAATTCAAAGAAATATGAGTTATTAGATGTAACACTAGACTCTTTAAGCCCTTTTTGTATTAGTCTATACTTGGAGATACTATTATATATTGACATATACGTGATTGCATATGAGTTCAAAAATATATTTGAATCCTTTCGGTATTTATGTCAGTGATATATAATGCTATTTGACCTTACATGAACTTAGATCAGTTCATCGAAATACGAAATGTTGGAGATTTCTGACATATAAGCTTCTAAGTGTGTAAAATCGATTCCATTGGATGGATATGGCCATGGTGGTCGAGTTAAATGTGTTCTAATGCCTTAGAGGTGATTAGACATGATTTATAGACTTATTGGATACTTAGAAAGCTACATTGGAAAAGTTGATGTACATAAGAGCTTATTTGCAAATTGTTAGAAGATAAATGTAATTTTTCAATTTTGGGAGGACCAATATGTAATTTTCTAAAGTTAAGGGGCTTAATTATAATTTGCAAAAATCAAAGGACCAAAATGAAAATAAAATTTTTGGTCATTCTCAAATTTTGGGCTTAATTGAAAATTTAGAAAAAGTTTGAAAGTTATAATGATAAATTTCACATGATTAAGGGAAAAGGTAAATTCACCATATTTAGTCAAAGAAGAGTCAAATTATAGACCCTTCTTCATCTTATGGTCGTGCACCCATTATTTGGCCTTAAAACACTTTGTCTTTAATTAAAAGAAAGGAGAATAAAGGAGAAGAGAGGAGGAGAAGAAGAAGAATTTGGCTATCACCTAATTTTCACCATTTGTTTGATTCTCCAATTCTCAAAGGATTTTAAGATATCACCAAAGGAAAGTTAAGGTAAATTTTGTCTCATCTCTCTCTACATTATGATTTTGAGTTTGGTGTTAAGATATGTTGTTCTCCATGCTTAAATATGCATAAAACATGGTTTAGATGAATGAAATGAGTCATGGAGAAGCTTCTTTAAGCCAAAACTGAAATGCCCTCTTTTTGGTGAAAGTTGGTGAAAATTTGAATATCTTTGAAATTGATGGTTTAAATGAACTCTATGATGTTAATTGAGTATTTATAATGTGAATTGATGATGAAAAATGAGGAAGATGTACATTGGATGGAGGCTTTCAAATTTATGCCTTTAGGTGTTTGATAAAATGCCAAAGTGAACTTGGCTTAGGATTTAAGGATTTTGATGGTGAGCATTGGAAAGAGGCTTTCATATTTACTTAGAGTAAACTTGAATTATTGCTTAGATTGATGAGTATTGGCCTAATATGCTTGGATAAAAATGTGCTCAATTATGCTTTGAAATGTGTAAGTATTGGGTCAAGGCATTAAATGTCTTGGAAAGTATAAAAGAAAGCTTATGTGAATAATAACGGTTGAGTTTTATACACTTATGTGATGTTGTATAAATATAAGTTTGAGTAGTAACTACATTACATTTGTATGTACTTTGGATCAAGGAGTTCGTACAGAGGATTGTTGAAGTTAAACGAGTGTACACCTTCTTTTGAGGTGATTTTTGGGAAACATATCTCTCAAATGGGATTTGGACATCCTAAGACATGCATGATGACTTGTATGTGAATTTTGAACCTAGGTAATGCATGGTAGATTTGATTCTCAATAGATGCTATTATAATTATGTATTTAATAAACGACATTGTTTTTAATAACTCTTTACACTTGGAGTGAAACTAATTTTTTTTATTTCATATTTTGAGTAAGATATTGTTTTCAACAAACCTATACGTGAAGTGCAAAGGATAATGTTTTACTTTCTGAAACTACAATTTTGAACAATTTTGCACTTGGAGTGCAAGAGAAGACTTTTGCTGCATGAAATAATGTTTTGGAACTTACATATGCATAACCGAGTCATGTATGTTGCATGTATATGTTCTCTCTTGGCTTAGAGCTATGGCAAGGTTCCATTTTATCGATTGGACTGATAAATAAAGGCATGGTATCTTACTTGATTTTTGTACCTAATATTTATATATGATTTTTTTTATGATTGGTGAGGAAACGATTGGTCAATTGTGTGCTAGGCACAACAGATTAAACGACCCCTGTATCATTGATGCTTGTACATAAAAATCGAGTCCTTCTAATGACACCATTCTACAGGACTTCCGGGTGATTGACACCTAAAGGCCTGGTCACCGACGAGGTCATCATCTAAGGTTATGACGCTCTTGTCAACTATAGTCTGGACTCACCATAGATGAAAGTCAAGCTAACACCAGGATTTGGTGGGTGAGCATGCTAGTTTGGCCGACTAGTGGTGACACACATAACTATTTTGGCTTCCTAATGAGAATTGATTTTTACCTGTGATGCTTTTCTACTCTTGTGTATTGGAACGGAACCTATGCTTACGGAATGAGAGATGAATAGGCTAGGCTTATATGGTTCCTAACCAGTATGGGATGAGTCATAGAATAGGTCTATATGTTTATATGTCACACATATTCACTTCATAGGTCGTTATATGCATGTAGATGTGTAAAACCATACTTAGGTTATTTAGACCATTTTGGTGTGTATCGAGTCCTATTTGTGACACATGTTTCTTTTCTAATCACTGAGTACATAGTGTATCAGCCCCTCCACTTTCTAACCATGTAGGTTAATTTGGTGAGTTTGAAGCTCTAAGTGGTTCGTGCGGTTTTTGACATATTCGAGGCATTATTGCACATAGGTAGTCTCCATTTTGTACTTTTGTTGTATAGTGGCTCATGATTTTGTTGATATGCTTTATAATTTTGTAAATTAACTTTTGTCAGTCTTATGGTTTGTAACTGACTTTATATGTAAACATTTTGTACTGTTGTTGAGATTGCTTTTCAGTAGACTTCAAAATCTAGAAATTGTGGTAAAGTTTTAATGTGAATATATAAGTGCAATTGAAACTGATTTACAGGTGTTTTTCATTTTGAGATTTTCAAATTACAGCCGTTGTGCTACCGAAATTTTATTTTAAAGATGTCCAGTTAGCCTTGCATAGTCAGGTTAAGGGTACCGTGAGTATCTTTAGCCCAGGTATGCGGAGGTTATCATGTGCCCGATGTGGTTATGGGTCATGACATTAAAAGCCATTTTTTAGACAGATAAAAGATTTTCATTTAAATTTCAAACATAAAGAACATTATTTAAATTAAAAATTTCATGAACTAAGGGTATGAAAATAATACCTATATGGAATATAGGTAATCCATGTCCCTTACCAATAAGTATATGGTCTTTACCATAATTGTCACTTGCTATGCTTAGGGATGAAAGATCAATAGTAGCATGATTAGCCTTTATATTCTGATACTAAGGTGCTGGAGAATTATCGAAAGAATGATGTAGTGTAATGTATTATGGAAAAAGATAAGACTAAAGACAAAATTGACTTATGTATACTTGTAGAGTATTGGGAGAATAGGGTTCAAATTGCTAACGATAACAATAAAAAACAACTATATGCTTCTTAAACCTATCTGACATGGCCCAAGATTCTCTCAAGCACTTTTGTTATTGCCATTCGGATGAGATTCTATTGGTCGCAGAGAATACTATTACGTTAGAGCAAATGACACATAAAGAAGTGGAGCTAAGTTTTGCTTGACAATAATATCAGGAACTATGGTAACATGAGAGCTTTTTAGAAATATCTCGTGTGCCATAGGTTCTCTTTGTAATTCAAAAAAAGAACCTAGATGAAAATGCAAATTAAAGGTATGATGTTATTATAATTGTCTGATCCAATATTGTGATAGAATATGGAATTAAATTATGCTAAGGATAAGGATCTCCCAACTGTAATAAGTAGTCAACTAAAGAATTTACTCTTTGAAGATACACTAAGATGACAAGGTCACTCTTTTCTAGTTCTTACAATTCTAAAGAATTTGAACATATTTATTTTGTGATACTAAACATCACGAAAGGATGTTAAACCAATGACATATGGAAATATATCGTTGGTAAAGAAGGAAAGTATCCATCAGAATAGCATTTGTTCCTTTTTGTACCAAGACATTTGTTCCTTTCTGTACCAAGAATCATAAGCTAGATTGGCTATTTATCGAGAAGGATCAAAGGTATAGGAGATAGTTTATGATGGTGAAGAGATATTTCGATCGATAAATTATGCAAATTTTGACAATTTAAAAGGGAAATAAACTAAGACTTCCATGTGAAATAACTTATAAGATTCAATTTAACTGAAAAAGTTTGGTTCACTAAGGAAGAAAAGGTAGGAAGGACTGGTGTTACTGGAAGAAGTAGTAAATTATTGGTGGTTGTCATCGTGAAGAAAGGAAAAAAATCAAGATCGTGAAGAAAAGGAAAAAAATCAAGCTCTTGATACCAAGAGAAAATAAAATATAATATGGTATTTATGTATTGAATGAATGATTTAACAAAAAGTATGGAGTAGGATAAATATAAAGAATAAGATAAATACATTTGGTTTTGTGAGTGGAAAAAACAAAAAAAAGACGGGATAGGATAAGATAATAAGATATTATATATGTAGCCATCAAGCTGATATTATGACGATGACTATCCTTAACAATCCTCACTTCAGTCAAGTAAGAAATTTGATATCAACAACAACAACCTACTGAAAGTCCTGCTAATATATGAGATCTAGAGAGTTTCACTAGTACATAGCCTCAACTTTTTCTGATGGAGAGGTTATTTCTGGTAGACCTACTTGAAAAAAAAGAAAAAAAGCATATATATATATATGTATGTATGTATGTATGTATGTATAATAACATAATAAAAATACTAATTAAAAATAAAATAGACATAAACGATAATAATAATAATACTAAAATAAATAAATATTTATAAATAAAAATATATAAAATAAGTGATAAAGTAAATAATACAATAAACATAAAACAAGATAAAGAGTAAAAGTAAAAGTAAAAGTAAAAGATATAATAAGTAAAAATATTGACAAATAAGAAAGAAGAAAGTAAATGAATAAGTCAAATAAGAAATTTGATATCAAAAGACCAAATTGAACCAAGTGAAGAAGAAATAAGGTAACCATTAGTGAAACTTAAAAAGAGGTAACCAGTTGCTTTTATATTGATGGCATTTGAGTATAAGAGGGAGAAAACATGATTGCATGCACTTAAGAAAAGAAAGATATAAATCTTTAAGTTAATATAAAAGGTCCTTTAAAATAATATATTTGTTTACGAGTGTTTTGCATATACATTTCTTTTATATAATAATTTTTCAAAAAATGGATAAAGGAAAGTTATATTTTTTATATATTTATAACTTTTTACATACTGTATACTATTTAATATGAACAAAAAGGAGAGAGGGTGATGATATTGAAACTTGATCACTCATATTTAATGATTCATGTATTATACATATTGCTTTAATATAGGAAGTTTACTCGATTTCATTTACTTTTTCAATATTGTCAATTATATTGTCATTAATAAAAATAAAGATTGTTAGACCAAGTTAGGTTTTAAGTTTCTTATGATAATAAAATATATTGCTATTAATGAATTTACTTTTAGTAATATTACTAGTTCTATTATAATGAATTCAAGTAATATAAAAGATCAAGTTCAGTAGAAGGGAAATTTAAGTAAAAGAGTCAATTGAATTAATGAATTAATCAAATAATGAACAAAAAGAGCAACATGAAGCACATATGTAATCAAAAAGAGTTTCAAAATAATGCAATCTAAACGAAGAAAGAACAAGAAGATTAGAATCTTTCCATTTGTAACAAATTATTGTAATATTTCTCATAACCTTATCTTTAAAATTTTTATGGTCTAAAGTTTCAATCATTACATAGTCTCTTCATTGAATGTATAATACATAAATATTTTTATAATTAAGAGGAATTTTATTTTACGTTTAAAGGGAACTATCTTGATGCATCAAAATAAATCTGAAATAGTTTTGGATAACTTCTTTTTTTTGTCAAATAAGTATGTTTATGTCTTTGAATGAACTTAAAAAGCTTTGAATTTTTTTTGAAAGATTTGATCGAGCTATATTAGAGTTAGGTTAATTTATATTATGACTTTAAAGTAGTTTATAAATTTTATATATACAATGGTATACTAATATCCTTGAAAGAAAAATATTATATGTATCATAAGTTTATGCAGGAATAATGGATGGTACACTATTTGACCAATATCATACATGAGTCGGCTAGTGTTACTATTGCTATCCATTATAATGACTAGTTTATATCTCTAACAGTCATATTTGATTGTTTTGAGTATAAATGGACCATACAAGAGTTATGGGAAGAGAAAAAAAAAAAAAGGAGTGAAAAGCATCTGGCAGTAGAGACAGAATTCGGAAGCTTTTGATAAAATTCATTACATTTATGTGTATGTGAGCATAGAATGAGCCGTTAGTACATTAGATGATCAATAAAGGATTTCTTAAATTGTATTTGAGTGATGAGATGAAAATTTGTTTAGGATAGCTATTTACTCATGGGAAAAAAGATATGTAAAGGATTCTTCTTCATTCTTAAATAAGAAAATGTTATATGAAGGGTTCTTCTTCATGCATTAAAAAAAGAAAAATAATAAAATTTTAAATAAGATTTAGAATGTGAATATGGATTAATAATTATTTGATTATGTTTTTAACGAAAATGATCTATTTTTATATGATTATTTAGTTCAAGAAAACAACCATATAATAGGTAAGTTTAGAGGACAATTGATTTATATTTAATTTAACTCGAATCAAAAACTATCAAAATTTACTCAATGAAAGAAATAACATATTATTTATTTATGGATTATAATAAATTTAAGATTGTATGTTATGTTATAAGTATTTGTACTATTAAAAGTAATATTTTAATCTTTATGTTATTTTGTACTGATTTTGAAGTTAAATAACTTTAATACATTAACGTGAATATTTAATAAATAATATAAACTGATTGAGTATGATTTAGAAAATAAATCTATCAAATCATTATAAATATGTAAACTAGTATACTTTTTAAACTTGGACATTACTAATCATGTACCTAACCCAATTTTGATCTCCAAATCTTCTTTAAATTATCTTAATCGATGATCTCTATTCGAAAGTCCAAGGTATAGGTATATGTATATATCCAAGGTATAGGTATATATGGAATCGAAGAATACTGATGGATATCCAATTATAAGTAGTTACCACAATGTATCGGAAAAAAGAATTGTAATTACCTACTCCTAATGTTAGTATATTTTTGCCTCATAAAAATTAAATTTGATTTTGATCCAGGTATAATTTAATAATGTTAACGTATAACATGCTGGGCAGGCTCACAAGTTGCGCCGTCGTTCGACTCAAAGCTGGGCCAGGGTGAGCTGGGGCTGAGCACACCGTAGCTTATGCCACAACTTTTGAATTTGTTAAAAATAAACCTTTTTCTTTCTGTTCCAACGTATAAAAACGTTATCACCTTTTCGAAAGCTGCGCGTGCGGTGGCATATACTTAAACTTGGCAAAATAAGTATATTTATATAATTAATAGACCGTTATTTGACTTCCCAACCTCCATCCATCCATCGAGCCCCCTTTGTTAAAACAACGTGAGCTTACGTATGAAATGTTACAAAATTACTCATTAAACTTTAGATTAATTTTAGAGTTCTTCGTTTTGTACCTCATTAAACTTAGTTAGTCTATACCGAAAAGAACATAAGATTAATTAGTTATGTTGATTTTTATATCTTATTTGTGCACTCGGTTACTAAAAGGGAACTCCTTAGAGGCGGTGGAGTCTGGAG
This sequence comes from Erythroxylum alaternifolium, assembly GCA_027478495.1. Taxonomy (NCBI): domain Eukaryota; kingdom Viridiplantae; phylum Streptophyta; class Magnoliopsida; order Malpighiales; family Erythroxylaceae; genus Erythroxylum; species Erythroxylum alaternifolium. Next base: position 25,540,451 of record JANIIA010000192.1, read on the forward strand.
ATCCACGAACAAAAGTGGAATTTCGGAATGCGACAATACCTAATACCATACTATTTGCTTCCCTAAAACGTGGTCGTTTTGCATTCACTAGACGATAAACATCCGATTACCCTTACACACCACCAACAATGGGCCCTTCCTTCTTGCTTCAAGGTCTGCATGTTATAATAAATTTTTAGTAATAATCATATTATAATAATAAAAAATAAAATGTTTTTAGACCACTAAAACCTATCGTGTTAATCATGTAATTAGTTTCTTTTAATTATTCCTTCTACAAGTTTGTTTCACCTAACATACAGGTTAATGTTTAACGCACTTACTTTAGAACAACTATAGTTTGTCTTCTTGACAATGGTGTCAACTATTGTCCACGTATAGGTCCAGCGCCTACTCGCCCAATCTCCAATTTAAGGCACACTAGTAACTAAGAAGCAGTTTAGCTCCAAGTTTCTAACTTAATAAAGAAAGAGTTGGTGGCTAATGGAGAGTGATAGTAGCTTTTAAGAATATGGTCGCATTCAACTCGGATTAAGTCTACTTAAGAATAATAATTTAGTGACACAATGAGTTAAAAGCAACCCAAGTCTTACGTTCAACGCTCTGTTTTGTAGCCGGCGCAAAATGGCCTGTGCCGCCAAGGCCAAGTTAGCCAGATTCGCTATCTGTGCAAGTCCATGTGAAATCGTCCCTCCTTGTCCGTCTTCTCTCTCTTCCTGTCCCCTTTGAGACTATACATACACCAATAGTGACCTTTCAGATTTTTGAAAGTTAGAGAGTAGCATCCTCTGTTTGATGTGTTAAAATTTTCTTCTCGGTCATGTATCAGCGACTCACCAGTTTCTTGTTTCTCGTCTTCCTCACAAACCCAGTTTTTTCTCGGCTTGATGAACTCTTCTTCGAAGGTTTCAGCAATGTTAATAGCAGTATCAACCTACACGATGGTTCTGAAATTGAAAGCAATGGCCTCCTTCGCCTAACAAACGACAGTCTTCGTGTTAAAGGACACGCCTTTTACTCGTCTCCCATTCAATTCAGGAATTCTAGTGGTAAAGCTTTCTCATTTTCAACGGCCTTTGCTTTTGCTGTAGTTCCTGAGTATCCAAGACTCGGTGGTCATGGCTTTGCTTTCACAATCTCTACCTCTAAAGACCTCACAAGTTCGTTTCCAAGCCAGTATCTTGGTTTGCTCAACCCAACTGATATTGGTAACTTCTCAAATCATATTTTCGCGGTTGAATTTGATACGGTCCAAGACTTCGAGTTCGGTGACATCAATGATAACCATATTGGCATTGACATCAATAGCCTAGAATCGAACATGTCCGTTCCTGCTACATATTTTGTCGATGATACAGAAAGGACAGATTTGAATCTCAAGAGCGGTCAAGTGATTCAAGCCTGGGTTGACTATGATTCCTCCAACAATAACAATATGTTAGAGGTTAGGCTCTCACTTTCATCCACAAAACCCACATCTGCTATCTTGGCTCTTAATGTAGATCTCTCTCATGTTCTCCAAGATTACATGTATGTTGGGTTCTCTTCATCCACTGGTTTGCTCGCAAGCACGCATTATATTCTTGGATGGAGTTTTGCTATGAACCAACAGGCTCGTTCCTTGTCTCTAGATTCTCTACCTTCTCTTCCTGCTCCTAAAAAGAATCAGACAGGTATAATTGTAGGTGTCTCAGTTTCAGCTATTTTTCTTGTTGTCCTTATTTTTGGCGTATCAGTTTATCTCGTTAGAAAAATAAAGAATGCTGATATCATAGAGGCTTGGGAGCTGGATGTTGGTCCTCATCGGTTCTCTTATCAAGAACTAAAAAGAGCAACTAAGGGTTTTAGAGACAAACAATTGATCGGCTTTGGGGGATTTGGGAAAGTTTATAAAGGGACTCTGCCAAATTCTGATACCCAAGTTGCTGTCAAGCGAATATCTCATGAATCTAAACAAGGTTTGAGGGAGTTTGTTTCAGAGATTTCTAGCATCGGTCGTCTTCGACATAGAAATTTAGTTCAGTTACTAGGATGGTGTCGCCGGCGAGGTGACTTGCTTCTTATATATGACTTTATGCCTAATGGCAGCTTGGACAAGTTCTTATTTGATGAGCCAAAAACCGTTCTCAAATGGGAGGAAAGGTTCAAGATTATCAAAGGTGTGGCTTCAGGGCTCCTGTATCTGCACGAGGAATGGGAACAGACTGTGATTCATAGGGACATAAAAGCAGGTAACGTGTTGCTAGATTCTGAGCTAAATGGTAGACTTGGTGACTTCGGACTGGCCAAGTTATATGAGCATGGTTCAAACCCCAGCACCACTAGAGTGGTAGGCACATTGGGTTACTTGGCCCCTGAACTAACAAAAACAGGCAAGCCTACTACAAGCTCAGATGTGTTTGCCTTCGGTGCACTTTTACTAGAAGTGGTCTGCGGAAGGAGGCCGGTGGACCCTAAAGCATTGCCTGAGAAGCTCATTTTGGTGGACTGGGTATGGGAGAGGTGGAGAAGTGGAGCAATTCTTGACGTTTTGGATCCAAGATTGAACGGCGACTTTGATGAGCTTGAGGCTGTTGTTGTGATAAAACTTGGATTAATGTGTTCTAACAATGCTCCCGAGGCAAGACCAACAATGAGGCAGGTTGTGAGGTACCTGGAGGGAGAGCTGACATTGCCAGAGTTGGTAGCAGCTCCAGAGGCATATGATGATGGGAAGACGGTTAGCACTAACCAAAGTGGCGCTGGGGATCACAGATTTGAGGGCTATGTGCATTCATACCCACGGTCAACTTATTTTGAGAAGATAGATACTTGGAATCCTCTTGGTGATTATGTGGATGTTGATCTTGAAGATGCTTCAACTTCACCTCTATCACTTATCGCAAGAAATGAATGTAGATAGCCATGGGCAGGAGCTAGAACTTGATTCTTTTGCAGCTTGTGAACGGATTTCGTTTTAGTTTTTATTTGTTTATTTTAAATGAATTTACTAACATCTTCCTCTGCCGATTGTAAACAGTTTACCTGTAAATGTTGCAGATCTCATTTATTCTAGTTGGAACGGAATATTCTGTTTGACAATGTACCAAGAAACATACACTATCTAGGGGATAAAGTTTGTCATAATTATTCTATGAGCTTTTTTAGTGCTTATCCCCTTATATTTGACATTGTTCTCCCCAGCATTCCCTCGCATAATTTCATGTTTTACATATTTCTACGGCTCTTACTTTTGTCCTTTATCAAGGAACTGACCATTGTAGGACCTTGACTTGCAGATTATATTTCTATGCAAAGTCCATTTCAGGCATAGCTCCATACACTGAACAATGTCAAGGGTTGGAATGGCAAAGGGTTGTGCTCAAAATGTGAACATGGATTTCAGTATCCCTCCCATCGTAGGATCCTCAACATTCGGCATTATGTTTCGAGGAAGCTTCAACATATTTACAGAAAAAATCATAATATTCAAATAGTCAACCTGCAGGTGAATAAATCATAGTTCTTTCTTTTCAACAGCGAGTCTTTGACTCGTCAGAATTGCCAACTAGGAGAATGTGGCTTGACCCGCCCATGAGATTTGTGGCTGGCGCTTAACTTACCATTTCCCATGGCATGCATATGCCAAGAATCATTTTAAATGATAGTCAACTTCAGAAGTCTAATTGCAAAAATAAGATTATAAAGATTTTATTGGATTTGCACATAATGAAGAATTATATATATAAAAAAAGGGCGTGACTTGGGAAAGCCGAAAGTAGACTTTGCATTTTATTTGCAGGGCTAAGAACAGAATGAATAAAGACTAAAAGAAATGATCTGATCAGCTGGACTGAGATTTGTTTTAAGAGAATTCGTGAAAGTGATGGCCTAAGAGTTTTTGTTGTGTGAACCTAGGATTTAATTGATAAAGATTTGATCTTGAAAATGGTTTTATTCTTTGATTCATCGTAAACAAAAAGGACATTGATGATAAAATAGATTTTAGATTTAAATTAAATTGATTGAAAAGCAGCCACGGTCAAATTTGAAGGGAATCTAAGACAAACAGAAATGAGCGTTCGTAGAGGTGATGGTTTTAACAGCTTGAGATAGGGCTGGACTAAGTACACTCGTTCTTTCCACATTTGAGCTATCAACATTAAAAGAATACCAAAAGTATAAAGAATTCCAACCGCGGGAATTATATCGAGACCTATGACGTGCTACGATAGGAACTCCTAATGCGCACAAAAATCCGTCACAAAAGGTATCAATACACTTGCTTACGTTCGTATATTTAGGGTGTGTTTGGTTCAGCTTTTGACAGGTAGAAAAGTACTTTTTTCTACCGCAAAAACTATTTTAAGGAAAAAATGAGTGTTTGGTTGTAAACTTCAAAAGCGCTTTTGGAGTAGAAATAGCTTTTTTAAAAGCTGAAATACAGCTTTTTTAAAAGCTCAAAT
>JANIIA010000192.1:25544995-25575839 GCA_027478495.1 Erythroxylum alaternifolium
TATAGTTAAAATTAATAAAAGTGCTTTTTATTTTTATGTTGCCAAACAGTCTACTGTATGAAGCTCTTTTTAAAAAGTTATTTTTTAATTGACAGCCAAACAGTCTACTGACTTTTTAAAAAAGCTCTTCTCAAAAAAGCTCTACTGATAAAAGCTCTATTGACAAAAGCTCTACTGATATAAGCTCAACCAAACAGGCACTTAGAAGCAAATGGAAAATATACATCTGGTAACAATAAAATATACACAGCTTCACTGAAGTTTGATTTTGATCTTGAACCTATCAATATTTGTTGATATTAATTAATTCTTTTATTCTCTGATCACTATTCATTATCTGCTCACTATTTGCAGCAAAGTTTCATTTTTAACTTGATAATTGTACTGGTTCTCACGCTGATTTTCGTGATTCTTTCTTTTTACGGGCACAATGGGAGGTATATACTCTTTATCGTAGGAGATTTTGTGAAATATGACAGTAATACGTCCAGATCTAAGCGGTATCTTCTTGTTCTTCTTCTTCTTTTTACTTAAATATATTTGCCTTTGTGCTCATCACGACTGCAATTGGAAACACATGAATATGAATCATGCAACAATGCCCTTGTTATGTCCATCTGTTGTGAATTATTATTGTTACTTTTTTCCAAATATACAAGTTTTTTAATATGTTAGGAAATCAATCTGTATTGCTAAAGGCAATAAGATTTGTGTATATTATCTTTATTTAATTTATAATAAATTATACTCAATTGTTAAATTTTAATTGATTTTTTAATAAAATCTAATTGAGTTTTGTATTTTAGAATATAAATTAGAGATTTCATATAAGATAAATTTAAAACTTAAAGTTTAAATATTCAAAGTCATTCAGGGGAATATTTTTCTTTATGAAAAATGGAAGCCCAGGGGACATCAAAGTAGAGTATTGGCTACAAAAAGAATGTGGCTAAATTTTTTAAAAAAAATGTTGCCTATAGTTATTTGTGACGTCTCTGTTTTATCATAAAACATCATCCATTTTTCGTAGCTGAAAATTATAGACAAACATTACAAACACGTAGCTAAAAATTTGGAAAAAATTTAGCTTTTTTTTACCTTCATAGCTATATAATATTATCTACGTTTTTTATAACATAGCCAAATGTTATTGGCTACGTTTTCTATAACATAGCCAGATGTTATTTGCTACGTTTTTTATAACGTAACCGAATGTAATTTACTATGTTTTTAATAATGTCGAAATATGTTACAGTTTTATCGACCAAACTAATTTGATTTTTTCTGTTTAGCTACAACATTACAGTTTTATCGACCAAACTAATTACACTTTCCAATTGATTTTGACTCTCACCTTAAGAACAGAATATTAGATTGAGAAAATTATATCCAGGATATTCTTTGACCTAATGAGGAAGCATATACCACAGATGTATTGGTAGCTATATGTAGCAAATCCAAACATAGAGATTAACACAGAAAGGTAATATCTAGGCAATTTGATATGATATGTTATAGATAAGATAAAGAGAAAAATAAGGAGTTCAAAGATAAAAGTTAAATTTATATACTAAATTTATATACCTAACCTAAGTAGTATATATATATATACCTAATTCAAAACCTATCACCTATTAGAAAGTTCCATACAGTAAAATTGTTTTGATCTAACTTACAGTTTACTCCCTACCAATGAACTAAAATATGTTTTCATAGATAAATAATGCACTATAGATGGTATGGAACATGCTAGCACTAGCAATTAACATCAAATGGATTCTTCAGACCCAATATACCATAAGCAAGAGCAAAGAAAGCAACCATGTATCAACTTCAAAATGCAGCTTATTGAACCTTGTCACCTAAAATCGTAATCCTCATTTTATGAAATAACAAGCATAAGTGAGAAGCTAAATAGTTATATTCCTCGGTAACTTTTACAGAATAGAGTAATGTTTAGTGGATCCCCAGGAATTTCTAAATAACAAATACCATTTTCTTTTCAGTAATGCAATTGAAGAACTAGAAAAGATGAGACAATCAAGCCATAGAAACTTTACTCATAGGAATAGGTACTCTAGCTTCCTTCATCAAAGATTTATAATCAAGTGGAGCTTTATAGCTTAGGTTCAATTTAAGTATCTCACATGGACCATGAAGGGAAATTACAAATGAAAAAAAATGATGTATAAACAAAATGGAGAGAGAATAACACACAAACTTATTACTTCCTGCCTCTTAATTTCCAAATTTTCTACATTTTACACCAATAAATTTTAATAATTACCTCAAAATAAACAAATTCCTAGTTGAAAAAACAAATTACATAATGACCTACCTTGGTGACAGTTTTTGACTTAAAACATTTGGGATCTCTATACCAATCTACCACTTCTAAATCTTGACTGCCCATTTGATCTAGGCTTCAAAATTTTAAATGTTGATTTATTTGATTTAGTTGTTTCTACCCAAAATTGTATATCATATAATGGCACCTAGAAGGGGAAGCTTCCATGCGAGCCATTCATAGGGAAGACTAGCATTTTAGCACTTAATAGGAAAAGGGAATCATTTGGTTATCTTCAATGAGAAATATATTTCTTCTCCCTTAACAAAATAAAACCATAAATCCCTCTAATCCACTTAGAAATTGAAATGTTCATAATTTTCAAATAACAAATCAAAAAAAAAATAAAAAATACACTGTAACGTCTTAACTAAGCTTACATTTGTTCATTTGGGTCTTTGCTTTACTTACCTACTATATAAATAATTTTCCAAAAGATAAATGTCATCATCATCATACCCTCTCCAAGGACAACTAAAGAAGTACAAAGGTTTTTTTTTTGAAAATTAAAAGTAATATATTACCAAAGCTGGAAAATTATATACAATCCTTTACAAGGGAAAAACCAAAATCACTCCTACAACTACTATACTACTAAAAATATACATCCGAAATCATATTAAAACCATCTATAGTAACCACAACAATCTGATTTCTTGACTAATGGCTTCTTGTTTCCCATTAGCTATGATTAATTCCGTAATCAAGTTTACTATTGCAGCAACAAGCTCATACTTATGTTGCTCCACTTCTTGATATATCTGTCGATTCCTCTCCCTCCATATGTAATAAATCACCATCTGAAACGATGTCTTGATAATGATATTGTCGCACTGCCTAGGTTTGGAAAACCTTATAACATCATTCAACACCTCATTACATTCAAAAGAGAAACTTAGGATCCCTATCATATGTAATATTCTACTCCACACCACTTTGGTATATCACATTCAAAAAACAAATGATTCCTACTCTCATTAACATGTTTACCCAAAACACAAAGGGGGTCATAGCTACCAAACCATCGATCTTTAGTCCTCAGCCTATTTTTGATAGTCAATCACAAGCAAAAAGCTGCCTTAGGACTTAATACCTGCTTCCATACCAATTTAGCCTATGGGACATCATCATGAAAACCTCTCACTATGCCATGTGCTGATTTGTTCGTAAATTCACCTCCATGATGTGCTACCTATATCATTTTGTCCATTTATGTACCAAGTTGCACTCCATTCACATAGCTATTAATTAACTGACGAAACCGGTAGCTATTTATCCTTACCCTCTCCAGATAGAGCCATGCCACTTTAGCTTCCTTAGGAATTCTATTTCTTAAACCTTGTAGATCATTCTGCAACCATAATGGGCTGAAATTATTCCAATTATCAATCCAAAAACAAGTGTCCTCACCATTCCCTACCCTACATTTAATAAAAGGATATATCATGCCTCTAAGATTTAACAAGCTTTTAAACATCCAAGAATGATCATACCTCAACTGAATTTGTCAAAAGCTTTACCCATCAAAGTGATATATTTGGACCCACTTGACCCACATCGCTTCTTTATTATCAAATAATCTCCATATTCTCTTCATAAGCAAAACCTTTTGCATTTGTGTTATAGGAATAATACCAAGCCCCCTTAAGTTTTTGGCACTACAATTTCGTTCCATTTGACCTTTGCTCCCTTACAACTATCATGCTTACCATTCCATAAGAACGATTTTAGTATCCTTTCTATATCCTTGATAAACCTCTTTGGAATTACGATATGAGTAGCCCAATGAATATGCATACTATTCAATACTGAAATAATAAGAGTAACTCTAGCCGCATGTGATAAGAAGAGATTTTGCCAAGCATTAATACGACTTTTCAACTTTTCCAACAATGTCAAGAAATTAGAATATTTAGGTTTACCCGAAGTGATCAAAACTCTCAGATACATGAAGAATGGTGTCTTTTGAATAGACAGCCCCACTAAAGTAGTGATCCACTATGGGTTCCATACATCTGAAGACACAAAGATTCCGCTCTGCTGTATATTTACCTTCATCCCGACCACCCAGAAAAGGTATGCATCAAATTCATCATCATCGAAATCATGTGGTTTGGCCTTGCACAGTAGTATCACATCATCTGCATATAGTAGGTGTGATAACTTCAGTTCACTACATTTATAATGATACTGAAATAGCCCATTACAATCCACCATTCGAGTTAATAGTCTTGAAAGTCCCTCCATCGTTAGAGTGAATAGGTAAGGGGAGAGAGGGTCCCTTTGCCTAATCCCTCTAGTGATGAGAAATGGTTTAGTCGGAATCCCATTTATTAAAACACTCATGGACGTAGTTTGGATGCATTGAAGTATCCAATGACAATATCGTGGAGGCATACCAATCCCTTCTAAACAATCCTTCAGATATACCCAACCTAATGTATCATAAGCATTATACAGATCAATCTTTACTGCACAACTATTAATCTTCTTACCAGTATGATATTCTCCCAATAACTCTTGACATCAATATATTATCTCCAATACTACGTAAAGGAAGAAAAGCCCCTTGGGCTTTGTTTAGCACCTTTACCAACAGTACTTTCATTCTGTCAGCCAAAAAGAGACGCTATTATTTTATACACCGTAGTGCAACATGAAATGGGACGATAATTCAAAATCATTTCTGGTCTCTCCTTCTTAGGAATCAAACACAGATAAGTATGATTGATCTCTTGCAGGAGCTTACAAGTCAAAAAAACTCTAACACCGCTTTCGTTAAAAGTTGGCCAGTGATGTTTCAAGTCTTCTGAAAAAATCCAGCAGAATACCCATCAGCACCGGGGGCTTTTGAGCTACCTAACTGAAATAAAGCCTCCTTGACTTTTTGGGCTAAAAAAGAAGCATCAACATCTCTAATCTTTCATGGCTTGGACGATACTCCAAAACATCTTTAACCTTAAAACCATCCCTTTCACTTTCGGTATTGCTCATGAGTCTGAAAAAGAACTCTCTAATGTGTTCAGCAATTTCCTATTACCCAGTGAGCCTATTAGCCCCCTCATCCTTTAGTTTCGTAATGGTACTGGTATTCCGCCGAGCTAGAATAGACGCCTAGAAAAACTTGGTATTAATATCTCCCTCCTTATGCCATGTTTGTCTTGCCTTTTATTTAATGATCGAGTTATGCAAATTCAAAACCTCCTGATATATCTTCAATCGAACTATCTCAAGCACCCTTAAGTTGTCATTAAGAGGATCCTTATAACATTCCTTCCGAATCTCAGCTAGTTTAGAACCCATTTCTTGTATATTCCGGGTCCTCTGCTTACTAAACTCTTTGATAACTCTTTTAGCAAATTTCAATTTCTGCATCAGTTGAAAGGCCTTATACCCTACTACCTCAGCCCTCCAAACTTGAGAAATAACATCCATAAAACCCTTGACTTGTAATAAGCCATTAAAAAACCTTAATGGAGCCCCCATCTGATAACCATCACACATATGTTGTATTAATATGGATGCATGGTCTGAGAATTCTGGTTCTCCAAACACAACTGATGCAAGCGGACAACATCAGAGCCAACTCTAATTCACCAATGCTCGATCAAGTTTTTTCCTGATATACATATTACCTTTTTGCTTGTTTTCCCACGTGTACCATCTCCCTTACCTCTGAGATCCACTAAATCAGTGCTACGAAATAACTGATTAAGTTCAGCTCCTGCACCATTATGAAACTACACACCTCCTTCTACTTTATTAGCATTACGACAACAATTGAAATCTCTTATCACTAACCAAGACCCTTGCATCCCCGCATGTATATTCAAAAGCTCCTCCCACAATTTAGCACTTTGAAAAGAAAAATTTGATGTATAAATTAAGGTAATTACAAAATGAAACTTCCCTATCAACCAACATTGCAAATGCATGAATTGGTTCCCCATCTTAAGCACTCGAACTTCCACAGAGTCCGAGTTATACCAACATAAAATCCTACCATTTTAATGGTGGATATGGTTAGACAAGAAACTCTATTTAGTCCCCAAAAAATCCAATCCCTTCTGAACAACATTGTTCTTTATTTTAGTTTCAAGGAGTCCTACCAAAACCGTTTTTTATCTGTAACTATTTTCTGCACCATCATCCTTTTAAGGGGGTTGTTGAGACCCCTAGTGTTCTATACTAATATCGACATATATCTAAAAAAGGCACTCAGGGAACATGACCCTTTTGTGCTTTTTTTCCTACCTTTTCTCCTGCCTACACTTTTTTTAGCAACTCCAACAGAAACCGGACTTGAATCTACCACTTCATTGTCTGAAACTACTTCTTTCCCAGCATTAGTACTCGGATCAAAATTCTCAATATCCACCCTAGCCATTTTATTCTGATCTCCAAGTAATACCTCTACATTCCTACTGAATTGTTGCACCACATCTGCTGCTACCAGTACACCATTCTCTGTACTACGGATACAAGAAGACTCCCCAATATGACAATTCTCTTTGTTATTTTCCATCACCCCTCGACTCATAACTGCCCTTGTCTGACTAATATCTACTTCATTTCTAATTTCTGTTGATATCTCCAAATACTTCCTTTTCTCTATTACCTCCCCTGCAATTACTTTACCCCCCGATCCTAACCATTAGAAATCACTCTCAAGGCCTCAATTGGTTTTACATCTCCCCTATTCTCCTCCACGTGCATCTCCTGTTCTATAAGCCTCTCTTTATCTGCATTCCTATTAATTTCTTGCACTAAATCCTCATGCCAACTAGACTTTAGAAATTTACCATTTGCTACCCATTTTCTTATTCACATTAACCGGCTTCCAAGGATAGGATATGGAAATAACATCTCTTACCATCACCCCAGCTTTTGCCAGCTGAAGTATAGGCAAGGTTTCAGGTAGTGCTGCATCTTTCAAAACTTTAATACAAATCTTGGCATAACCTATTCTGTCCATAGCAGCCATCTAAAAGTTCATTTAGATAGGCTTGCCCAGAACACTAGCCAAATGGCTCAGACCCTCTACCGTCCAATACTCCATCGGAAGACTATAAAATTGTACCTATAATGGAATCACCTCTATTGTACCCCTGTCCAAACCCATCCTTGGTTTCCACTATCGAAGAAACAAAGGCTGATCACCTATGTTCCACGGTTCTTGTTCAATTATCTCACAAAGATTTGAAGTCTTAGAGAACTTGAACAGAATCAACCCATCCTCCGTTAGCATTACTTTTTCGAGACCCTTCTTACGTCATCTAGCCATTTCCCATGCATTAACCGCTGGGAAAGTCATACGTTAGGACCAGAAAAATCCCACTAGAGCATTGGACCAAGCTCTAGCTCCAGCTTGTAACAACTCCACTGGAGGAAAAAAATGCCATCTTGTAGCACATTTGAATAGTACTTCAGCTTACCTTTATTATGCTGAACCCCAATCTTGTTCCTCCAAGCTCCACTATCCACTGACTTGTGCTGGTTTGAATCGCCAGTACCCTTCAGCATTCCTACTTGTTTCCCTATGATCTGCTCACGGGACAGAGGAGGAAAGGAAGTCTCCGACGGAGATGGGTCATCCATGTCCTGGAGACCCGCCGATGCGTTTCCCCTATCATCCCTCTTAGTCCCTCTAGAAATGTTTATAAACACCAGCTAATGGAATCCTTTGGTCCAGTTTAGGAAGGGTAGCAAGAAAGGGCATATAGGTAAAAGAACAAAAGGAGCGGGAAAAAAAGGAAGAGAGAAGGTAGATATTTTTAAAGGAAGTAAGTACAAAGGTTGATAGAGGAAATAGCCAACCTCCTATGCTTCGATTAAAATTTGCATACAACTTTCTCCCCTTTTTTTTTTGAATCTTAAGTCAACTAGAGGGATTTCTCTTGAGTAAAGAATGTGAATCGACCTTCAATTAACTAAAAACATACTTATAGGATCCCTCATTGCTCTCAACCCCTTCACTAGCTAAAGATTGTATCTATACCTTGTTATGTCAAACAAAGCTGTAAGTTTTGTCCTAGTCTAAGAAGATGGCATAAAGCAAAATTTGGTATACTACTTGAGTAAGATTATGTAAAAGGTGCAAACATGTTACACTAAGTTTAAAAAGCTCCCTTCGACTTGGTTACCTTCATACAAAAACTAAGACCCTATTTTTAGGCCCACATCATTAGTATTATGATAAGACATGCCACTTAGACAAACACTCAATATGTTAGACTACTTAGAGAGGTTAGTTAAATAAGCAATAAAGCTATAAGAAGTTTTCTATATTCTTTATAACAAGGTCTTCTCTAAAATATTATGTTATTGTCAATTTTTTGGTTGAATGCATTACATGCTCATTAGAGAGTGATGAAAATAAGGAAAGAGCGCCATAAATATGGATCATTTACATTGATGGATCATCAAGCTAGGTTGAAAGTGGCATAAATCTATATATGCAAGGATATTGTGGTCTAGAAGTCAAACTATCATTAAGCTGGGATGAAAGTGGCACAAATCTGTATATACAAGGATAATATGGTCTAGAATTTGAGTTTCTCTATAAACGTGAATAATTAAATAGAGCAGGAGGTGCTAATATGTGGTATATGATTGGAACATTGTAATAAGCTCTAGAATTCTTTAGTACGATCTGACTAATATCTAGGTGTGAACCAGGTTTAACGAACATATATATGAAATCAGAAAGGATTCCTTGTGAAAATATCATTCGAGTGTACATATTTGATGCAACCAATGACAATGGATATAAAACTAATACAAAGGGAACAAAACAATATTGTAGAACTACTTAGCAAGATAAGGGCCAAGGGAAGCCAATGCCAAACGTACAATAGAAAAAAAGAAGCAAATGGGTTGTAAAAAAGCACTAAAAACATTTATAGAAGAAGAAACATATGAATGAATAACAATATAAATAAAAAGGTAAAATACCAGCAAGTAAGAGGGAAGCAAGGTGCCTTATCAACATATTTGAAAAATATAGCATAATAAATAGACAATTATACTGCAAGATTTATTCACTGCCCTATTTATGCTTTGTTGGAAAGATGAAAGCGAGTCGATTATTAGAGCAATGCTATAAATCCTCTCTTATAAGTTACTAATGTAAGGATTGATTTTATTTCTTTCAATGCCACATTTTATAAAAGAAAAGGATAGTTTATCTATTCGCGAAATTATGTAGTGTAGAATTAGTAAAGTACTATTTATCATGTCAAAAGATTTTAAAGAAGTAGATCGTTATACAAAATTGATAAAGAAAAGCCTAAATGAAGAGATATAGATTGAAAAGGAAGTCAAAGATTTGAGCTTTACTGTCTTCAACATACATTCAATGGTGTAAACCATAAGGGCTTAAACATAAGCCTCAATAATAAGAATAATAGCTGGATAAGACAACGCAAGTAGACCCTAAATGGAGATTAAGTACACTCACTTAACCCTAATCACAAAACTCAATTTAATAAAGAAGATAAAGATAGAGGAAAAGTTGACTTACATGAAAAACACAAAAGATGAGGAACTTGCACACAATAGCAAGTAGCCATGCATATAGTAGCCAATAGCAATAACAGCAAAAGGGGGAACATAAATAGTAGTGAGAGTAGAAAACAAAAGAAGAACATGAAGATAAGAGAGATATATCTTTTAGGTTATGAATCGTAGAAACTGACCTATGAAAAATACAAAATTTAACTGATAGCTAGAGCTTCGACTTTTAGCTATGAAAATAATTTTGTAGCTAAAATTCAAAGTTTTAGCTATTTTTGTTTCTAAAACTTTCCTCTATGAATATCTAAAAATGTAGCTAATAGCTGGAACATATTTAAATTTTTTCTATGAAAATATTTTTGTAAAACTTTTTCGCGACTAATGTCAGAAAACATAGCTGATAGCTACAATAGATTTGAGTTTTTACTACGAAAAATTGGTCATGATGAAAGTCATTGCTAAAAATTGTTAGCTATGAAAATAAAAGTGTAGTTAAACAAACATAGTTAATAGTCTTAAAAAACTCACGAAGATAAAAATTTCTAAGGTACTATTTCAATAGGCTACAATTTTCAAATTTAGTAGCCAAAAAGTTACTTTTAGCTAAGATTTTTAAATCTTGTAGCCAAAGAATCACTTTTAGCTATGAATTTTAAATCGTAGCAAAAACAAAGTAACTAAAAGGGTTATTTGTTATAGTGCCTCTAGTATTTTGATCTTCAATCCTTAAAGAATTTAAAGATATGAGTCTATATATGAGTCTATCTTTTTAAATATCTCATTGATGTATAATTATACCTAAATACAAAAAGTGGCTTTAACATTTATATCTAAATACAAGTTATATTTTCATGTTTTAGAAGGTTCAAAGTGAACCCTAATCATTTCTAAAGGTTCAAAATGAACCCCAATCATTTTTAAAAAGTTCAAATTAAACCTTTTATATAAAAGCAGATAAAGGCATGATTTCATTTTTTTCCACATCATCGATAACGTGATATAAATATATTATTTTTAAATAAAATTGTGGGCTCACAGTGCCATGCATATGTCACGTGACTTTATAGGACCCATTTAACTTAAAAATATAACAAATTTAAATTATTTTTAATTAATTGATAAGATGTTATCTTAATATATTAATTGATATTATCTCCTTTGTTTTTGATTTATTTTGGTGCTTAAATAGTAAATTTAATGTTCATTTTGTTTTAGGAGATGAACAGTGGAGATTGCATCAAATTAGGACATTATTGATGATAATCACAAATTTTGGATGAAGTGAAGAGATGGCTACAGTGGATATGACTGATCACTTAAAGAGTTGGAGTTTAACTAGGAAACTTCTTTCTATCCCTATCATGTAGGTATTTGAATTTGTTTTACATAGACATCTTTGCAAGGGAGAATTAGATTAGGAAAACACACCCTTGCATGGAATTTTGTCAAAAATTTGTAGTAGCAGCCCTTGCTATCAACTTATAAACTTCAACGAACAACAAACCTCATTGCTAGTATTGGAATAATCAAAGATGGGACTACAAGTCTTTTTGCAGCTCCTTATCACCACCCAAGGAAGCTTTTCCAAGCCTCATTTAACTCCCTTTGATGTACAGCCATCATATTTATTCGTCAAAGGTTCTAGAAGTCTCACTTCTAAGTGCCTTCTCCTCCTTAGCCAACAATGCATTCAAATTTGTCTTCCTAAGACATTCCGTTGCATAATGCAGTCCCTTACATATAAAACAAGTAACATTTCATTGAACAGAATTGTGAATGGTTTGCACATTTTTACCTTGCTCATTTTACCCCATAAAATTTTCTCCAATAGCTTTACCATTCCAATTACCATTGGAAATTATTTCCTTGTCTATATTTGGTCATAAATCCACTAACCTATTAGCCATAGCAATGGCACTTGGGAGGTCTTAAACACCATGTCTCCGTAGTTCAATTTGTGCATAAGATTGAAAACCTGATAGAAAATTAAAGAGTTTATCTTCATTAGCAATGTTCCCAATGTCCAACATCAACAAATTAAATTTTTTCACATAATTTTTAATTAAACCCTCCTGTTTCAACTTCCACAAATTCTCCTGTGCTACTTACAAAGAGTTACAAGGGAGAAATTACTCCTTTAACTCTTGTATGAATGCTGCCCACGTATCCATTCTAGGACATCCAACATTCAGATAATTCACACATGCCACCATAATTTTGCATCCCTAGCTAAATACATGCTTGCCAATCAAACTTTGTTACATTTCGACACCATGGTAGCCTCAAAATATACTCCCAAATAAAATTTTCCAAAAATTTTCATCCCTCACACCATGAAAATGTTTAGGATTTAGGACTTTCAACCTTATCTAAGTGCCACCACCATCCGTAGCACCATGGTTCCTGATGAGATCCAAAGCATCCTCTAAGGCACTCGTCCTTCTATTTGCTTATGCCGATATTATATCCATTCAGTAATTGAATGTTTGAATTGCCTCCTCCAAGTGAGCCAAATGTGTAAACAGTTTTATGTTACATCCTCTGGAATAGCCCCCATTCCAGGCTCCAATCTATCAAGCCTTTCCTTAGTGACTTCAAGGTTTTGATTTCCCACCATTATCACAAAAGCAGTCTACCCAGTATGGAAAATACCCCAAAAATTGCCCAAATATAGCTATGATACCAACATGTTATGGGGTGAATTTTAAGGCTAGCCAACTTAGTAATTCTAGCCCTATAATGTAACCAAGATCCCATAGTTGATTTAACAAAATCCTTCAACGAAGAACAAAATGAAGACAATATTGTAGGCTAAATTTTGGTGAAACACTTGGAAATTATGGAACAAATGGCATCAACAATTAATTAAATGAACAAGGATTTTTATTGATAGAATATTGAAGTATGTAACACGCCACCTACATGTTTGGAGGATGTACACCTTATATACCGGTCAGATGTTAATGTTTTACAAGATAATGAAATAAAGTGGTTTAGATAGTTTACAATAGTTACAAAGAGGTTTAAAAGTTTACATAAAATTGTCCAATAACTAAATGAAATAATCCATCTATATGTAAACCATGCACACACCATGAAATTACATCCATCTTCATTCAAGCCATGCAAGGCTCACATCTAACAAGATTCCAAATATATCCAAACCATGTGAGTAATGCCCAGTTATATGATGTTCAAATAATTAAACTAATTAACATGTGAATAGTGTCTAGCTTCATTCAACAGTCATTCAATCACATCAAGCACTCCATATAACCCACCATATAATATTGGAGCACCATATAATGTTGTAACATAAACATATTTCCATAAAGTCAATCAAAACATAAGCTGTCTACCAGCGTATTGATTGAATTATTTCATGAGTGTCAATATTGTTATATTGCAAGTGCACGGTGTAGCTATAGCTAGTATTGGCAAGTACAGGTCAGTCGATCCAATGAGGGTAGCAAGTACTAGTAATTACTGTTGTTTTATTATTTAGCCTAATAATTAATTGTTATTTTAATAAAAGAAACTAAATTAAGCAAATAAAATAAATAAATAGCATGATGAAAATAGAGAATTATGAAATACTAAGTTAATTAACAATATCAAGAAAATGGTATTTAGGTTCGAATCCCCCTAAAACTTAACAAATTGATCTTTTTTTATGCAATTGTTTTGATGATTTATTAGTCGTGGAGATTCTTATGGTACACTAGTATCTGACCTTGAGTCTACTAATAGCTAATCCTAAGGTTTCTAGTCAAATTTTATAGGATTATGTTACTGTTTTATGAATCCCTCTATTAGGTTTGACCCTAATTCGGAAGATTTATATCATACTATCTCTAAGGTTACAATCAACTCTTCCCAATTACCGTAGATCTATTCAAATCCAGGATTTCTCAATCGCTATGTCTGAAATCAAATTAGGATATAATATTTTGAATTACTAGAACATAAATAAAACAAGTAATTGGATCTCAATAAATCAAACAATAAATTGCATTCAAAAAATAATTAACACATGTGTAGGTATCAAGTAGGGTTCATCTAGCATAAATACTAACAAAAAATTTAGTTATACATCGGTGAACACATAATCATATGTACATAAATAGCAAACTTGATCGAAAACAATAGAATCTTAATTTTAAATCTCCCTGATTGTCTTCTATTGAGTATTCTGGTGATGATCGATCTTGTATTCTAATGGATCTGTCGACAAAATCTTCGCATTTCCTGCTCCTTTAGCTCACAATCGCACTTAGAATCATCTTTGGAAATTTCAGAATGCTTCCTACCATCTCACTCTGCAAATTGCCTCTTAATTTCGTCTTTCACTTTGAATTCTAGGGTTTTGGTTGATTCCTCTTGCATGGATGTGTAGCATACTGTGCATAACCAAAAATCTCTTAATATTGTGAAAGTGCACGACCTTAAGAAAGTGCACAGGTAGATGCGATGTAACGTTTGTATCAGTCTGTACTTGGAGATATTACTGTATATTGATATATAAATGGTTGTATATGAGTTCAAAAATGTATTTGAATCCTTTTGGTATATATGCCTGTAATATATAATATTATATGCCCTTACATGAACTTAAAGTTTATCGGTACGCGAAATCTTGAAGATTTTTGACACATAAGCTTCTAAGTGTGTAAAACTGAGTCCATTGGATGGATATGGCCATGGTGGCTGAGTTAAATGTGTTCTAATGCCTTAAAGGTGATTAGACATGATTTATAAACTTATTGGACACTTAGAAAGCTTCATAAGAAAATTTAATGTACATAAAGGCTTATTTGCAAATTGTTAAAAGTTAAGGAACTTAAATGTAATTTTTCAATTCTTGGAGGACTAATATGTAATTTTATAAAATTAAGGGCTTAATTATAATTTCAAAAATCTGAGGACCAAAATGAAAATAAAATTTTTCGTCTTTCTTAAGTTTTGGGCTTAATTGCAAATTTAGATAAAGTTTGGAGGGTATAATAGTAAATTCACATAAGCTAAGGACAAAAAAAGTAATTTTTCCATGTTTGGTCAAAGAAGAGTCAACATTCTAGACCCTTCTTCCTTGTGTGGCTATGCACCCCACCATCAAATATTAAAAAAATTTTGTTTTAATTGAAAGAAATGAGAAAAAAGGAAACGAGAGGAGGAGAAGAACACCACACGACCACCACCAAATTTCCACCATTTTTTTAATTCTCTAACCTAAACCAAGGTGTTCTAAGTTAATTTGGGAGCAAGAAACTCAAAGGATTTAAAGATATCACTAAAGGAAAATTTAGGTAAATTTTGCCTCATCTCTCTTTACATTATGATTTTGAGTTTAGTGTTAAGATATGTCGTTCTCCATGCTTGAATATGCATGAATCATTGTTTAGATGAATGAAATGAGTCATGGAGAAGTCCCCTTAATCCAAAACCGAGATGCCCTATCTTTGGTGAAAGTTTATGAAATTTTGAATAGCTTTTGAAATTGATGGTTTAAATGAATTATATAGCGTTAATTGTGTGTGTATAATGTGAATAATAAGGGAAGTAACCATGTGAGAAGCTTAAGGACTGAATCCTATAGCCTAAAGATTGTGATATTGTGTTTTACACTTATGTGGTGGTGTATAAATATAAGACACATGTTTGAGTAGTAAATAAATTGTATATTTTTACGTATAAAGGCTCGGGAGCTGTAAGGAGCTTGTAGCGAGGATTGTTAAAGTCAAGGGAGTGTACACCTTCTTTTGAGGTGATTTGGGGAAAACATATCTCTCAAATGGGATTAGGACATCCCAAGACATGCATGATGACTTGTATGTAAATTTTAAACCTAGGTAATGCATAGTAGAATTGAATCTCAAATTGATGCTAGTATACTTATGTATTTAATAAACGATATTGTTTTGAATAACTCTTTTCACTTTAAGTGAAACTGATGTTTTTATTTTGTATTTTGAGGAATGATATTGTTTTCAACAAACCTGCACTTGAAGTGCAAAGGACAATATTTTGTTTTCTGAAACTACTTTTTTGAACAACTTTGAACATAGAGTGCAAAAGATGACTTTTACTACATGAAATAATGTTTTGGAACTTACATATGCATAACTGAGTCATGTATGCTATATGTATGTGTTCTCTTTTAACTTAGAGCCATAACAAGGTTCCATTTTATCAGTTAGACTGATAAATAAAGGCATGGTACCTTACTTGATTTTAGTACTAAATATTTGTATATGATTCTTTTGTGATTAGTGAGGTAACGATTAGTCAGGCAGAGTTAGAAGCAGATATGATTCTATTGCAGTTAAAGGAGATAGATATTATTCTAGACATGGATTGGCTTACTACTCATAGGGCTATCATGAATTGCTACACTAAGGAGGTAATATTAGAATCTCCTAACCAGCTGAGAGTAGTATTTCGAGGTAGTAGTTCAGTAGTGCCATCCAGATTAATTTCATTCATGAGTACACTGAGATTAATCAGAGGTAGATGTGAGGCTTATCCCTAAGCAGTCGATACTCACACTGAGCAAATAACACAGGATATTATTGTTGTTAGGGAATTCCTACATGTGTTTCACATAGAATTATCTGGTTTGCCTAGGGAAACGAAGTTTACAATTGATTTAGTTCTAGGTGTTGCTCCTATACCTATTCCTCTATATAGGATGGTACCTGTGGAACTAAAGGAACTTAAAGATCAGTTGCAGGAGTTATTGGAAAAGGGTTTCATCAGACCCAATGTATCACCATGGGGAGCCCCAGTTTTGTTTGTGAAGAAGAAAGATGGGACTTTGAGACTGTGTATTGATTACAGGCAACTAAATTGGGTAACGGTGAAGAACAAGTACCTGTTGCCTAGAATTGATGATTTGCTTGATCAATTACAGGGAGCTCAGGTGTTTACTAAGTTAGATTTGAGATCTGGGTACTATTAGTTGAAGATAGCAGAGGCCAATGTACCAAAAAGTGCATTTAGGAGTAGATATGGGCATTTTGAAATTTTAGTGATGTCGTTTGGGTTGACTAATGCTCGAGCTTATTTATGGCTTTGATGAATAAGGTGTTTCAACCTTACCTAGATAGTTTTGTAATTGGGTTTATAGATGACATTTTGGTGTATTAGAAGAGTAGAAAGGAACAAGCTGAGCGCTTGAGGTTAGTTCTACAGATCATGAGAGAGAAATAATTATATGCTAAATTCAGTAAATGTGAATTTTGGCTTAAGTAAGGTTTTTGGGTTATATAGTAACTGGACAAGGCATACAAGTAGATCCAAAGAAGATAGAGGCAGTGATGATCTTAACCCCTTTGATAAAACTTCTGAGGAAGAATGTGCCTTTCAGATGGAACGATGAATGTCAGAGGAGTTGAGTTAAAAATAATGGTTAACTATAACACCAATTTTAATTATTCCATCTGGATCTAGAGCTTATATGGTGTATAGTGATGCTTCGCATCAAGGATTGGGATGTGTACTGATGCAATATGGCAAAGTGATAGCATATGCATTGACATAATTAAGGTCTCATGAGAATAATTATCCAGTATATGATTTAGAGCTTACTACAATGATTTTTTCTCTAAAGATATAAAGACACTATCTGTATAGAGAGACATTCCAGATATATACTGATCATAAAAGTTTGAAGTATCTGTTGAGACAAAAAGAGTTGAATATGAGATAGAGTAGATGGATAGAATTACTAAAAGATTATAACCGCACGATTGAGTATCATCTGGGAAAAGATAATGTGGTAGTTGATGCTTTGAGTAGAAAATCGGATAGCAATGTAGCTCAAGTGCAGATATTAAGGTTACCAAGCCTAGTTCAATTGAGAGCATTGAATGTTGAATTGAATTAACAGCAGAATGAGACATTGATAGCCACACTAAAACTAAGACCATTTTTGCATAAAAAAATTAGTAAAGCTTAAAGGAAAGATCTCGAGTTAGTGAAGTTAATTGAGAAATTGAAAATTAACTCGAATTCTGAGTTTGAATGGAGAGCTGAGATATTGTGGTTGAAGCAAAGGTTGTGTGCACCTGATATTGATGATTTGAGGAAAGGAATTTGAAGGAATCACATATAGCTGCTTATGCTATGCATCCTAGTATTACTAAGATGTATAACACGCTGAAATAGCATTTCTGGTAGCCAGGGATGAAGAAGCAAATGGCTGACTATGTGGTTAAGTGTTTAACTTGCCAGCAAATTAAGGCTGAGCATCATGCTCCGATTTTTAAGTACAGTCCCTACCTATAACGGAGTGGAAATGGGAGCAAATTACAATGGATTTTATTATGGGATTGCCAAGAACTCCGAGGCAACACGATGCTATATGGGTTATGATAGACTGATTAATAAAGTCGGCCTATTTCTTACCAGTGAGCAAGTATGATGCTAGATCAGTTGGCTTGGAGATTTCTGAATGAGGTAGTTAAACTACATAGGGTTCTAGTGTCCATTCTATCGGACGGGGATCCCATATTTACTTTGAGATTCTGGAAAACCTTAAGACAGCTATGGGTATGAAGTTAAATTTCAATACTACATTTCATCCTCAAATAGATGGACAGAGTGAGAGGTTAATTAAGACTTTTGAGGATATACTTAGGGCATGTGTATTGGAGTTTCAAGGAGCATGGGATCAATATATAGCTCTGATTGAGTTTACATATAATAACCATTATCACAATATTATCAGAATGGCTCTGTATCAGGCGTTATATGGTAGAAAATTTTGTTCACCTCTATATTGAGATAAAGAGGGTCTAAGGATTGTAGAAGGCTAAGAATTGGTACAAGATACTGTGGATAAGGTGAAACTGATCTATAGTCGAATTAAAGCAGTTTAAGATAGAAAAAAGAGTTATGTGGATCAGCACCGGAGGGACATGGAGTATCGAGTAGGAGACAAAGTGTTTCTGAGATTATCGCGTTGGCGAGGAGTGCTGAGGCTCAATAAAAAGGGTAAGCTTAGCATTAGATATATTAGTCCTTATGAGATCATCGAGAGAATTGGACCGTTGGCATACAAATTAGCTTTACTGATTGAGATGTCTCAGATACATGATGTGTTCCATGTGAGTATGCTCAGAAGATATCGGTCTAATCCGATACATGTATTACCGGCCTATGAGGTTGAAGTTGCTAGTAATCTGAGTTATATTGAGGATCCGATAAAGATAATGGAATATCGGAATAAACAGTTAAGAAATCAAGTAATTCCATTGGTGAAAGTCCTGTGGAAGAATGACTCGAGTGAAGAAGCTACATGGGAAACCAAGGAGCACATGAGGAAACAATATTCCCAACTATTCGAACAATTAGGTAAGAATTTCGAGGATGAAATTTCTTAATGGGAGAGAATTTTAGTATCCCATTTTTCCATGATAAGGGTTAGAACCCTAGAATACTGTACATGAGAGTTATTATTGAGAAAATTAAGAAATGTATTTCATGCTCATGCATAATATTAGCATACACATACATAAATTTGATTTTTGCACACATTAAAATGACTGTTCATGCACTCATTTGACATTTTCAGGTATAAATGATTTTTAAATGATTATGATGTCAATAGTGAATAGTTTTGTCTTGAAAATTGATTTGGTGAGTATAATTATCGATTTATAATTTTTGGTGAAAATTTGGGAAATTTCTAAAATTTTAAGTATTTTTAGACTAGGAAAAATGCCAAGTGGCAAGATAATTGATTTATGGTAATAGAAATAAGTGTGAAATGATAGTAGAAATAATTGATATGTGGTATTAGGATTTAATAACAATTGTCATAAAAAATTGGGAGACAAATGAATTAGAGATTAAAAGATATGGGGTATAATATTAGAAGATATTAGTATTGTTAATTAAGAGTTAAGTTTCATGACACTTGTCATGACACCTACTAAGCTTTTTAATCTTGCTCCTTAAATGTTCATTGAAAGATCGTCATCCTTATTTTTCATTTTTACTTTGATCACTTGTTCCCATCTTCTTCATTCATTTTCATCTTTTCATCTCACGAAACTTAACCCAACCCTCTCATGTTGATCTTTGTCAAAATCTTACACTACTACTCCAAGATATTGTCCTCTCCATCTTGCTATGAAAAACTTAGCCTATTCTACTTGGAAGATTGATGATCGTGTGAAGCTTGGAAACTAGGGTTAAGTGGTTATTTTAAGAGCTTAAAGTTAAATAAGTAAGTGCAAAGTATTGTTCTTCATAGAAATTTTTATGATGATAGTTAGAGATTGAATGATCATAAAATGGTTATGAATATATGTTGAAAGGTGGGTGAAAAATGAGAATATTCATATCTTGTTTTGTGTATATGATGATTAATAAATCATAAGTTGTGATAGAGATGTTTTTGAGATAGATTGATCATTATAATGGTATAGAAAGAATGAAGAAATTTTTATAAAGGGATGATATAAATATTTTCTGTTTTGGATGTATAAAAACATGGATTTATTGGTTGTTATAGAGATAAACTAGAATGAGTTTAAAATTAAAGAAAAAGCAAGTGTAATGTCTTGAAAAGAGAAGAACTAGGATGATAGCTAGAGACAAAATGAGGGTGATAATGGAGTTGAATGTGTGCAGAAATTTGATGAATGTATCTATACATTGATGTTTTTTTTTGTATTTATAATCAACCATAGATTATGATTTGTTTATGAATGATATTGAGCTGAAATGGAGGTGAGAATGAGATGGAAATGATGAGGAATTAGGCTAGGAATGATGAACTAAGCATAAGATGTTTTGGATGTAACTTATAGGAATTAAAAAGCTGGAAATTTGGAAGATAAATTGCTAGGAATTTTGGATTTGCATAACCCACAATCATAGGAAGTCATCCACGATCGTGGGAAAGGTCATTTACGTGAATTCTTGTCTTTCAGGTGATGATTGAAACAAAATATGGTTAGGTACTTTCCTATATTGCATTTAGGCTTGAATTAAGCTTGAAATGAACTTAATTTGATGATGGATTAAGTGATTAAAAGTGTGATATGTTTAGGGTGATAATCGAGGTTATAACTTAAAAATGGATTGTTATACATCAAGAATTCAAATCTGGAAATTTAGAGATGTTATGGGAATGAAAGTGATCTTATGAACACTGATAAGATTCAAAGTAGATGAATGAGAATTTAGATAATATGTGTTCTTATAATGCTAAAGTAACCCTTAGTGAATAATTGAGTGATGAACTTAGAATAATCTTGTATAATTGAGGTGTAAGCCTAAGTTCAAATTAAACATATATGAGTTTTGAAGGATAAATAATTATGAGATGTGAATTAAGAAAATATACCCGAAATAGTCTAATTGAGCATGCATTATACATAACACACACACATATACACACACACACACACACACACACACATATATGTATGATTGAGTATTAATGTGATTGTGAAAATTAGTAATGTGTAAATGTGTATGTGTTGCATGATATAGAAGCACAAATAGAGTGACAGCATCCAGAGATTGTCAGGACATCGAGGCAATAGCTATCTGGAGCATGCTGTGATTAACCTAGATGTTCTCACTAAGATTGTTTATCTTTGCTTGGATGTCAATTATTGAATTATTATTGATGTGAATGTGTTAATTCTAGACGTTGATAGTCCGAGGCATTTGATGCATGAAAATCGCATTGGAAGTGCTCATTGTATGTGAATCTGACTTAAATAAGTATACTCAACATAATTGTTGAATGTCGGACTTAAGTCCAATGAAAATGTGAAAGTGAATGTGTAAATGAATAAAAGTGATTGATTGAATATATGTGATTCGATGCATTTCATACATGATATGCATAATCAGATAAAGGCAGTTGTGACCGGAGTTGCTAATGAAAAAGAGCTTAAAGCTTAAAAAATGTAGAAAGAGCCTTAGGCTTACTATGTAAAATAGTCTGGTACCCCCAATGGATATGAAAAAGTTATCAATGAGCCCAGTATCCACAATGGATACGGGACAGTTAAAAGGCACTCGGTCACAACAACGTAATAATTGAATGTAAGTCACATGTGCATTACATATACATTTGATATGTATGTTTTAAATGATTGAAATGAATTTTCTGAACTGTTTTGAATGTGAAATGTTAATTAAGTGAATATAAATTGTATTTGATTCAACATGATGATTAGTGAAGTGATGTGTATTATGTGATTATATGAATTGTCTATGAACTGTTGTGTTATATGATACAAGTGAGCACATCAATGATGGCTTGCTAACTGAGTTCACAAAACTCATCAAAATTGTAACGTGACTTTTAGGTACGAGAGAGAAGACTTAGTGTTACTAAGACAATTTAGAAGAAGTCTAGTACTACATTTTGGACTCAAGAAATGGCTCAAAGGTAAGTCAGCTGAGACTGAAGGTTCTAAATAGAATTTTTGTACAATTCCTCTTTCATATAGAATGTGTAAAAGAGCAGTGTACTTTTATAGTTTTTGATGTTGTATATATATATGTGGATCATGTAGTGTAATACTACAATGCAAATTATGTTTTATGAAATGAAATGAGAAATTGAGTTTTAGATATTGGGTTATTCATGTTTTTAATTATGATGCCATGATATATAAGTGAATGCGATTGCTTTAGTGCACTGCTTCCACCGGGCATGTGCTTAAATGTCTTATGGACGTATGATCATATGTCAGATGAGAGTGAGGTGCTACATATATAGAGGTGTAAAGTATTTGTTTAATGATGCAATGTGCTCAACTAAAGGAATTTGTAAGCAATATGGTGGAACTCAAAGGTCTAGATGGATTTTTAAGAGATGCTGAAGAGCTTAAATTTTTTTAATCTTATTCCATAATCATTCCTTTCTTATAAACAAGATTTTATATAGTCCTTTAGCTTCGATTATATCAAGCATCAATAAGGTTTAGTGGTGAAATATTGATATAGGGCTCTGATTCAAAATGTAGTCTATTGTATAGAACACTTTAGCCTATCGATATTTAAGAAGAGTTTATGTTTTTAGCATACTCTTTTTCATTTCTACATGACTTTTACTCTTCTTCTCTATCACCCTATTTTTTAAAAGTGCATAACTTGTTGTAAAATGTCTTTAAATGCCACAATTTTCATAAAATTTTTAAAATTCTCGGGATAAGAATTCATCTCCATGATCTATTAGCAAAATATTTAATTGAAAATTAATTTGATTTTCAGCAAGAAATTTGAATTTCTTGAAAATGGATAGTACTTCTAATTTGTGTTTAATCAAATAAACTTATATCATCCTGCTTTGAAGTTATAACTAAGTGTCATTTTCCGTAGAGGCTTCCAACACTTGATTCTTATCACTTAAGGAAATAGGAAACATGTTTCTTAGCCACTAGAACTTTAAACATCATTTATTGCTTTGGTTTATCTAAAAAGAAATTAAATGATAAGTCCTAAAAAATAAGTGAGTACCCTTCTTGTAGAAATTGCCTTACGCTCAATAAGTTAGAATCCAGATCAGGTATATATATGGCATCTCCAATCTAGATTAGGTATATATATGGCATCTTTGGTGAATTTTGAACTACCAAATTTCATTTTTATAACTCCTTCTCCTTGTGTTGCACATATTATGTTTTATCCTATCTTCACTTATTCTCAAAAGCTTGTCTAAGTTATCAAATGCTTCTAAGTTTGTTTTCATATTTTTGCCCATTATCCATACCTTAAACATTTGAAACATATGAATTTATCGTAGAACATGTAAGAAATAGGTTTTCATGTTCAATCTTTTCTTTCTCCTCGGTAGTGAAATTTGGATGCTTTTCTTTCAACTTATGGAATTTTTATATATATGCATATTTATCATTATAGTATCATTGAACTAAGAGATATTCCAATCTACATTTTAATGACAACAAAATATGAGTACTACTAATGACTTTTTTTATGAAAGCAATGTGAAATATATTTTATTCATGCACAAATCAAGAACAATCTTATAAAGAAAATATGGGATTGAATTCATTTAAGTAACAAAACCAAGACCAAGGAAGATTAAGGCACAACAAGGTTGTAATTAAAAATTTAATAATTATTTTACTTCCTACTTAGTTGCTTTGATACTTGAAGGCTCATTATACATAAGTATATCATCATTTTAACTCATTACGTAAATTTTTTAATCGCTAAGAGGAATTAAAGTTTTAAATACAAAAAAAACATTTTTTATATTTACAATATTCTTTGGGTTATATTTTTAAAATGTTAAAAAATTAAGTTTGCTAATTTAAAATGTTTTAAAAAAATTAGTTATATTGGTCTACTAATATAAGTTAGAGGTCACTCAATGCTTATAAAAATTATCAAAAATGTGTATAAAAACTTTGTACCAACATTAGTCACACATTGGTCCAATGTTCTATGATGGTTGACCAATATGATGCAGTGATCTACGTACAATGACTACTTTTTTGTTAATGCATATTATTCTACCAATATGTAATAATGATTGACCAATGGACTATAATAGTTCTTGTGGCTATAATGCTATAATACATATTTTTCATTGATTTTTTTATCAAAAAAATATTTGAGTTTTATATAAACACATTTTAAAGAGTTTTCAAAGATTTTATGAGAACTCATTATTGCATTATGAAGTTTTTGAGCCTTTAAATTATTAAAGTGCAAATAAGTGTTTTTTTAGTAGTAAATTTCATTTATGAGTTAAAGTTACTCTTCATCTTGAAAGAAGATTGTATTAAAGGTTACTCTTCATTAGAAAAACAAAAAGGAATGATAATAAGGTTAATCTTCACCTTATGTAAAGAACAATCTTCATGGAATTCTAAGAAATGTCTTAGAATGTGCATAAATAAGAATTATATATTAAACCAATATAAAATTAGCTTGCATTTCTTCTTCCTTACATTCTCTAAATTACTTTTTCATTATCTGATTGAGTAATATTAAATTGTCTCTTTGTATCATCATATAATGATATTTTTTAAGTTGTATCCATTAAATAAAAAATAGTTACTAAATTCACCAACACCTAATTCAGCTCTTAGGTCCCATTAGGAATCAATAAGTGGTATCAGAGTGAGTCTCTTTGCTGATATTTCAAATAAAATTTTATAGTAAAGATCATATCAGGCATAGGATGTTTTCTCTTAGGTGCATCATCATCTAACAAAAAGGAACAAAACATTAGTAGAGTTACTCTCCTTAATGGTAGAAAAGGTTTTTAAATAAAGGAAGAACGAGATCCTTAAGATAAAAGACTTATATATTTAGATATCATAATCATTTATATACTATTTTGTGCACTAGGTAGGAATGAATTCAATAAAGTATCCATATGTGAAAATGCTTATAAAATTTAAAACACACTTGAAGTCTTACACGAGAGCACTAATCAAGTTAAAGAAGTAAATTAAGCATATTAACTGATTAATATGAATTATTCCAAATGAAGGATGATGAGAGTATATCTAGCATGTATACAAGATTTGTTGATAGTATTAATACTCTTAAATATCTTAAAAAGATATATTCTAATGTTAAGATTTAGAAAAAGTTGCTTAGGTCACTTCCTAAGATATAAGAAGCCAAGGTGATAGCCATTCAAAAATCCAAGGACCAAATGATGCTAACATTAGAAAAGATAATTAAATCTTTCCTTAGCTATGATATGAGGCTTAAAGAGACAAAAGAAGAGATAACTCCAAAGAAAAAGAACCTAGCATTTAAAACCTTAAGGAAGTAATCAAGTGAGGAAGATGAGAACTCCTCAAGTGGAAGTGAAGTTGAAAACATTGCTCTTATCACTAGGAAATTCAATAAATTCTAAAAAGAACTTCTCTAAAAGAGAATAATTAAAAGAAGGTACGATCGATTCAAAGTACAAATCTTCCAACATTATTTGTTTTGAATGTAGAAAAAGTATCCACATGAAGTCCTAATGTTCTCTTCTAAAAAATGATAATAGAAATGACAAGAAGTAGATAAGGAACAATAATAAGAAGAAGGCTCTTAAAGCATCAACTTAAGATAAAACAAGTGACTCCAAAAGTGAACATTTGAAGGAGAAACTACCCATATAAACTTTATGGAAATTAATAATAATATGATAGTTTCAAGCTCTAATTGTGATAATAATGTTGAATTAACTTAAAATGAACTAGTTGAAAGTCTGAAAAATTATGAGCATAAAAGGAAGAATCCATCTTCCATACTTCAAGAAACTTAAAAACTTTTAAAAAATAAGTAGGCTCTTAATGCATCAAATTAAGATGACACAAGTGACTCTAAAAGTGAACATTCGAAGGAGAAACAACCATATATACTTTATGGAAATTAATAATAATGTGGTACTTTCAAGCTCTAGTTGTGATAATAATATTAAATTAACTTAAAATGAACTAGTTGAAAGTCTGAAAACATGAGCATGAAAAGGATGAATCTATTCTTCCACACTTCAAGAAACTTAAAAACTTTTAAATGAATTTTATGTATGAAAATAAAAAGGTAAAAAGAAAACTATATAGCGTCAAAGAGTGTGACTATTATAGATAATGAAAACTGAAAAGCATTAAAAATTAATAATGAGACATTTAAGAAGGTCAAATTTTTAAGAAGTCTTTCTCCAAATTCACTAATCGAAATGAAAATAAGAAAGTATGTTTGGAGCTCAAAATAATTTTAAAAATAGGCATAATATTGGGTAACTTTTGAGAGTTCATCCAATACCAAAACTACAATTGTTAACGAAAAACATATAGAGTCTAAGATAATAACTAAGCATGGTGCAATTTCATCTAAACATTCATATACAAATTCTAGTAGTTCCTTAATCTATACTTAAAGTCAATCGTCACAAAAGCTAGCTTTAAGCTTCCACTTATAATAGGTTTCATACCAAGCATAATACCATAACATATGTTTACATCCCTTAAAAGTATCAACACAATCAAAGGAACATGTCTCATTATTACTACCCAAAAAGAGCACTAAATCCCTATAATATCCAAATCACATTTAAGAATGCATTTATTAATGAAAATCATAGGTCTCACTATCATGATGCTAACACATACTATTTATATAATATGGTATATAGTGTTTTGTGGTAAATTTAGGCATATTAATAACTTTATTTCTTCAAATAAAGAGTGATAAATAAAACCTTAAGAAAATGGGTTAAAAAGAACAAGAGATATTACAAATCAATGATCTTAGCTTTTTTAGGTACCTAAGAATTATTGGTTGCCTTGCTTTTTAAGTATATAAAAAAGGACAAATGGTATGTAGATAGTTGATATTCAAGGCATATCCAAATTTGTAACTCTTAGATAAAAAAGATGAATGATGTGTCACATTTATAGACAATGTGTCATAAGCTGGAACCACATCAGGCACATAACAACCGTCGCATACCCGAGCTAAAGATACTCACGGTACCTTTAACCTAACTATGCAAGGTTAAATGAATATCTATAAAAACATTTGGTCAGCACAAAAGGTTCGCACATAAGGTCATTTATAAACCATAAGATAGTCAAGAGTTAATTTGCGAAATTATAAAGCATATCAACATGATCATAAGCCACTATACAACAAAAGTACAAAATAGAGATTACCCATGTGTGGTAATACCCCGAAAATGTCAAAAGACCGCACGGTCCACTCAGAACTTCAAACTAACCAAATTAGCCTGCATGGTTGGGAAGTGGAGGGGGTGAGTATACTATGTACTCAGTGACCAGGAAAAAAAATATCACAAATAAAACCCGGTACACACCAAAACGGTCTAAATAACCTAAGGATAGTTTTACACATCTAACATGCACATAACCACCTATAAAGTGAATATGCATGACATAGAAACACATAGACCTAGTCTATAACTCATGCCATACTAGTTAGGAACTATATAGGCCTAGCCTATTAATCACTCATTTAGTGAACATAGTTTCCAGTTCTAGTACATATGAGTAGAAAAAATATCACATGTAAAAATCAAATCTCGTGAAGATGCCAAATCTCATAATAAGCCAAAATAATTATGTATGTCACCACTAGTTGGCCAAACTAGTGTGCACACCCACCGAATCCCGGTGTTGGCTTGACTTTCATCTGTGGTGAGTCCAAACTACAGTCGAAAAAAGCATCATGACCTTAGATGTTGACCTTGTCAGTGACTAAACCTCTAGGTGTGCAATCACCCGTGAGTTCTGTATAATGGTGTCATTATAAGGACTCAACTTTTATGTACCAGAATTAAGGGTACGAGGGTCGTTTACTCTGTTGTGCCTAGCACACGATTGGCCAATGGTTTCTTCACCAATCACAAAAAATCATATACAAATATTAAGTACAAAAATCAAGTAAGATACCATGCCTTTATTTATTGGTCCAATTGATAAAATGGAATCTTGTCATGGCTTTAAAACAAAAGAGAACACATACATGCAGCATATATGACTCGTTTATGCATATGTAAGTTCCAAAACATTATTTCATACAATAAAAGCATCTTTTGCACTCCAAGTGCAAAGTTGTTCAAAAATGTAGTTTTAGAAAATAGTGTCCTTTGCACTTCTTGTTGAAAATAATCTCATTTCTCAAAATATGTAATTAAAACATCAGTTGCACGCCAAGTGTAAAGAGTTATTCAAAACAATGTCATTTATTAAATACACAAGTATACTAGCATATATTTGAGATTCAATTCTACTACGCATTATCTAGGTTCAAAATTCACATACAAGTCATTATATATATCTTGGGTTGTCCTAGTCCCATTTAGGAGACATGTTTTCCCCAACTCACCTCAAGAGAAGGTGTACACTCATTTGACTTT
The DNA here is from genome assembly GCA_027478495.1 of Erythroxylum alaternifolium. Taxonomy (NCBI): domain Eukaryota; kingdom Viridiplantae; phylum Streptophyta; class Magnoliopsida; order Malpighiales; family Erythroxylaceae; genus Erythroxylum; species Erythroxylum alaternifolium. Next base: position 25,573,744 of record JANIIA010000192.1, read on the forward strand.
AACAATCCTCGGTACAAGCTCCTTGATTCACAGCTCCCGAGCCTTTATACATAAAAATGCAATCTATTTACTACTCAAACATATATTTCATATTTATACACCATCACATAAGTGTATAAAACACAATATCACAATTTTTAAGCTATAGGATTTAGCTATGAAGCTTCTCACATGGTTGCTTCTCTTATTGTTCACATAAGCTTTCTTTTACATTTTCCAACGCATTTAATGCCTATAATCCAATAGTTACACATTTCAAAGCATGATTAAGCACATTTTTCTCCAAGAACATTAGGCCACTTCTTATCAATCTAAGCAAAAATTCAAGTTTGCTATAAGTATACATGAAAGCTTCTTTCCAATGCACACCATTAAAATCCTTAAATCCTAAGTCAAATTCACTTAGGCATTTGGTCAAACATCTAAAGGCATAAATTTGAAAGCCTCCTTCTAATGTACTTCTTCCTCATTTTTCATCCTCAATTCACATTATACGTACATAATTAACATCATAGAATTCATTTAAACCATCAATTTCAAAAGATGTTCAAAATTTCAGAAACTTTCACCAAAGATAGGGCATTTCGGTTTTGGCTTAAGGAAGCTTCTCCATGACTCATTTCATTCATCTAACCTATTTTTCATGCATATTCAAGCATGGAGAACAACATATCTTAACACCAAACTCAAAATCATAATGTAAAGAGAGATAAGACAAAATTTACCTAAACTTTCCTTTGGTGATATCTTAAAATCCTTTGAGAATTCCTTAAATCTAATGATAGATTTGAGTTCCTTGATCCGAAATTAACTTAGAACACCTTGTTTTGGGTTGGAGAATCAAAAACTTGGCGAAGATTAAGTGATGGTCGAAACTTCCTCTTCTCCTCCTCTCTTCTCCTTTCTTTTAATTAAAACAAAGTGTTTTAATGCCAAATATTGGGGTGCATGGCCACATACAAGAAGAAGGGCCTAGAATTTTGAATCTTCTTTGACCAAACATGTTGAATTTACCTTTTTATCCTTAGTTTATGTGAAATTACCATTATACCCTTCAAACTTTTCCTAAATTCATAGTTAAGCCCAAAATTTGAGAATGACCAAAACTTTTATTTTCATTTTAGTCCTCAAACTTTTTCAAATTATAATTAAGCTCCTTAGCCTTATAAAATTACATATTGGTCTGCCAAGAATTGAAAAATTACATTTAAGTCCCTTAACTTTTAACAGGTTGTAAATAAGCCCTTATGTACATCAACTTTTTAAATTAAGCTTTCTAAGTGTCTAATAAGTCTATAAATCATGTCTAATCACTTTAAGGCATTATAACACATTTAACTCAGCCACCATGGCCATATGCATCCCATGAATTCGGTTTTACACATTTAGAAGCTTATATGTCAGAAATCTCCAAAATTTCGAATAACGATGAACTCTAAGTTTATGTAAGGGCATATAACATTAGATATCACTGAAATATATACCAAAATGATTCAAATACATTCTTAAACTCATATACAACCATGTATATATAAATATATAGTAGTATCTCCAAGTACAGACCAATACAAAATGGTTCAGAAAATTCGACGTTACAACTCAAGTAATGAAACATGCTTATTAATGTCCCTTTGTATAAGATAAATTTGATGACCGTATTAATAATCAAACATATGATTTGGTTATTACTTATAACACATATTGTTAAAGGATTTACATAGTAAAAAAAAATTTGATGGGATGTTTTCCTTCATAGATATATTAACATTTTTCATATGGACTAATTATGGCAGTAAACAATGTTCTCCTTCAAAGGGATCTTAAAGAGAAGTTTACATGCAACAACCACCACGACTGTAACACCCCCTTACCATTGGGTACGCACCGGGATGCCTGCAGGTCATTCCGGTACATATCCTATGATAAGGGAGCACTACGTGCGATCAATATAGTCACTCCACACGGCATCACATTAATTTGAATAGTAAAGCATTAACAGAAAATCACCATATTTTTTTTAAATCAACTTCTTCCTCTTTTCATTTCATCAAAATCAAAGGTTTGTACATCATTCCATACTGTACTGTACATAAATC
>JANIIA010000192.1:25576301-25592275 GCA_027478495.1 Erythroxylum alaternifolium
GAAGAGTGAGCAATTAAATTGTCATATCTTGCTACAGTGGAGAGACCCACCAAAACAAGGCATCAAGAAAGGAGCTCAAGACAATACACGTACCAACAGAAAGAGGATAGCTGGAAAGAAAAAAAAAGAGCTGGAGTGCTTTTTGTTTAATCACAGCAACCCCACCAAGGACGCCCACAACAGAGACACACCACGAGGAGCCCCAGATGCACTACACAGGAGAGGAATTAAATAAAAGGAGGCAGACACCAACACATAAGAGTAGAAAACGTGAGGAAAAGGAATGGGAGTTGAGGAGAGCTGCGGTGATAAAAAAAAAGGAAGAGAAACACACAGACCATGCAGTGTGCAACAATGGAGGTGAAGGGGAGAAAACGTTGTCATTGGTGTGGAAGTGAAGAACACGCAGGAACAAGGGGGAAAAAACAAGAAGCAGTACAGGAGTGACGCAAAACAGAAGAACATGAGCAGAAGGATGTGAGCAGAAAACGTGTGGGAACAAGAACGTGAGCGCAGCAGGAGAGGAGGAGCACCAGGGACACTCTGCACCAGCCAAAACGCTAGCCACCAAGGAAAAAACAGCAGCTGCTGGGAGGCACAACAAAGACGCTCCACGCAGTGACGCACAGTAGGGATAGAGGCGAGACGTGCACACCACCCAGCCAAAAACGCAGAGAGGGAGATCCCAAAAAACCTATTCATCCTCTGTTTATTACCTGGTGTCTCTTATGTTATTTGGTGACTGTGATTTATGTGGTTTTCATCCTATCATGAGTGAGTAGTTTTCCCGAAGCTTTAAGGTTGGGCTGAAACTTTTAGCTAATTTCTGTGGATTAAATCTTGGTTAATTTATAAGTATGAGTTTCATGGTTTGATTTCTCTGTTTTGAAATTGATTTTGCTAGTATTGTGTTTGGACAACCATTACTTGACATTAGTTGTTAATTGAAGAACCGATAGGTGAAAATTGATAACGAAACTCTAAAACAGTGAACTCATAAATTTCAGATTTAGACATAAACTGGATTTATGAGAGAAAACCGGGTTAGCAAAGAACTTAGCAGATTATGCTTGATTGCTAGTTTACGGTAGTAGATTAGGATTATTGCATAATACTCCTTTGATACCTTGAAAAATGATCTAAGAAACTCTAGGCTCAACCTTCTATCGACCAAAAATTTGCCTAATAAATTAATCTAGGTAAAGTCCATAGAAAACGCTAAAAGTGGAACCATCCTTGAAGCTTACCACACTCCATTCGGATTAATTCCTAGAGATATTCGCATCTTTGTTTAACATTGGTATTATTTATTTATTTATGATAGTTAAATTTCTTTTAATATTAAATTCCCCATTCTTACACAACTGCTTAGTCCAATTAATTGAGTGATCCAAGCTTAGTACTTACACAATTACTCCCTGTGGGACGATATTATACAATACTACTTGGGACCCATGAACTTGCGGAACCACACCACCTATAGGTTTGAACAAGCTCTCAAACCCTTAGTTCCTCCAATTTTAGATAGGTCCTATACGATAGAAAACCTACCCCTAACCACGAGATAACCTAGAATAAGCTCTTTTGATTTAATACGTAGCAAAATTTAACATACTAGGGAACGACTAACCTAAGCCATAATCACACAAGCTCGAACTATGTAACCTAGAAAATTGGAATCCTGGATTAGTTGGTTAAGTATCCTAACAAATCTGACTAGTTTACAGCCACTTGTGGAAATCACCAAAGACAATTACGTATCACATAGCTCAATCCTAGCAAATGAACTAAGAATTACACCTAGCGTAGCTAATCTTAGGTCTTAATTCCTAATTCATGATATTTTCTCAGAATTCCAATTCAATCCTAAGCTAAATCACAAAACTTAATTAATTCCAAGTCAATTCTCACAATTATTAAGCTAAAATTCTATCATTAACTTCCAACCCAAGACTAAACTAGCTAAACATAACTAAAATAATTTAAACAAAATTTAAACAAACTAATAACACAATAAAATAACTAAAATAAAGGGCTGAAAATTAAATAAAACACAAGAAATTAACAAACTAAAAGCTGGAAATTTAAGAACAACACTCAAATTAACCAAAATAAAGCATTTCATTAACAAATATCAATAACTAAGATTCAATAAAAATATTCAAACAAAATACATCAAAGATAACAAGTATTTAAAGACTAAAACAAGAAATAATATTGCAGAAAATTAAAGAAGAGGAAAAACTAAGAAAACTAAACAAAACCTTGCGGAAACTAAAGAAGAAAGACGACAACTATGGAAAAGAAGCGAAAAATAAAAGTTAATCGCCCTGCTCCTCTCTCACAGCTCTTCTCCTCACTGTCGTTAGTCTCCTATTCATTATGTGATGAATAAATATTAATGGCCCAAGCTCTTATTCACACAAAAAGCCTTCTTTCTTTTGTAATTTGTCTTTTCTTGTCAAGTTAGTGGGACACTTGTCAAAGGAAGCCCACTCTTCATTTGCTTTTCACGTTTTTAAGCTCCTAGAAGGCCTTTTTGCTTTGTCTTTTTTTTATTTTTGTCTTCTCATGCCTTAAGAGAGCTTGGATACATGTCCATCATTAAAATGAAGCTCCTCTCCACTCTTTAAAATATTGTCGTTTTAAGCTCCATTCCAAGTCGTTTTTGTTTCTCTTTTAAAAGCTCTCCGAGCAAGCTTTGTGCTGCCATTTCAAACCACCAAGAAAGTTGTCCTTTCTTTTGCTTGGCCAAATAATGCTCCTGGAAAAGAAAGCTTCTTCGCTTGTTTATGCTTTAAGGCCACCACTTGTCAACAAATCAAGGAACGCTCCAAGCTTAAATGTTGTTATCTTCATTTTTGTTTTATGATGCCACCAACAAGCTATAATCTCTTTTTATTTTGTGTCTTTTCCTTGTTAAACATTTTTGTTCCAATTTGCTTTAGAATCTTGTCTTTTTGGTCTCAAATATATATCAACATATCCAACCTAGCTACAACACAAATTGAACACAAATTAAGCATTTGTCGTGAAAATATGATTGAAATCACATGGAAATACATAAGAAAATATAAGATAATTCAATCCTATCAGATCCCTTATCCCCGTTTCTTTTTGTTCTTTCAATGGAGGTTCTATTTCAACTTTTAAAGAATAACCTTTCCAATAGGGCAGAGTTCAAATTTCACTATAAATGTGAAAGAGTTTCCTTCTCACTTATTTATGCTTTGTAGATGATCTGGTTTTATTCTCAAAGCTCATCTCAATTCAATTCATGCTATAATGTTTATAGCGAACTAATTCACCTTTATATCTGGTCTTGTGACTAACCTAAACAAGAGTCACTTATTTCTCTCCTCTAATGTTGATTCCCTCAAATCTAGTATTGTTTAACTCATTGGTATGTCTAAAAAATCTCTCCTTATGACTTTCTTAGGCCTCTATATTACTACAAGCAGAATAAATTTTAATAAGTGCATGCCTCTGATGGAGAAGGTATATAAAAGGTTAGGTAATTAGATTACAAAAGATATTTCCTATAAGTACAGGTGGTAAATTCAGTACTTAAGTCATTGTGTATTTACTGGAGCTCCTACTTTTTTCTATCTAAATATCTTATCAAATCTTTAGAAGGAATTTTCTATGGGTAAAATCTAGAGGAAATATTGGTAATGTTAAAGTGAAATGGAGTGATATTTGATTACCAAAGGAAATGGGAGGTTTGGGTATTATAATATCAAATTATCTAATAAAACTCTTATAATTAAGAGACTACCAAGAGTGCTCAAATATAGGAATTCCATTTAAATGAGATGGGAATATACTTATTTCCTCGAAGGGAAAATCATATGGGCCCTAATAGTCAGGCTATCTCATTCTAGTTTTATCAATCAACTACTAAAAATCATAGATGAAGTTGCAAGTGAAACTTTTTACAAAATTGGTGATGGAAATCCTGCTTTATTGTGTTATGATAATTAGATGGAGTTGGGTCCCCTAATCTAACTTCGGGAGGCTATTTTAGCTTTCTCTAATTTTTTTGATAAGAGCACAGTCTCCTCCTTGATAGTTGAGAACCAATGGATTCACTTTCCAGAGAATATTTAATAGTTATTCCCTATATATACTCCTAGTATAGCCTAAAAGGACTACTACTTTTGGAATAGTTTAGTTATTTAGAAAGTTTCTTTCAGGGTAATAAGGAAAACTTATCTTTCTAAGATACCTAATGTGCTTTGGCACAAAGTTATATAAATGAAAAAATCAAATTAGGTACTGCCTTCATCTTATGGTTGGCTGTTAGAGACTGGCTGAAACATTAGATAGGTTCGGGTGTTTGAACCCAAGGGATGATTGCATATTCTACAATTGTGAAAGGGAAACCAAAGAACATCTATTTTTTGAATGTTCCTTCATTGGCCTGATCTGGAAAGCCTACAAAGGACTCTATCATTGGAATTCCGATATCAATTATATCCCAAAAGTATGGTTAACCTCCCAACATTTTATTAAGGCCCCTATACTATATTCTTAGCTATCACTACATAAGAAATATAAATAGGGAGAAATTTGAGAAGATTTCATAACCAGAAAAGGTCTTTTGAGGCTTTCATAAGAGCTATTAGTTATAGCATTAGAGAATAATTCCTAAGTTTGATTTAGCTCTAGAAGTTCACCTAAATTTATCTGCCCCAAGGTAGATCTAAAAGCCGTAAGTTCTCAGCTATTTGTGCATCAAAAACCTAATATAAAAATCATATATCAGAATGCTCATGAAATTTTTATGAGGAGAACTTTGGAATTGAAGTTTACCTAGCTCACCGAAGGGTCTCCATACTATATGGAACTCTAATCTTTATAGTTCTTGATGATCCCTACCAGAAGATCCTTAAAGTAATATAAAAACTAAAGACATAAGAGTTATTATGGTCATGAATCAAGTAAGGATTATAAGAGATTAGCCAATGCTCCCATCTAAAAGAAGTGGTCTTAGTCGCCTATGAATCTCCCTTAGGGTATGTCTCCAAATTCTAAGTTATAGGATTAAGAGTGATTTGTATTTTTCTAACTTTTAGAGTATTTGACACGCGAGTCTATTCTAATTCTTGGTTTTAATTATCATACTGTAAGGATTGTGTTCTTATAAGATGGATCCATCTTTTTTGTAACATTTGCTAACTCTTTCATATTTTTATAATTCAACTTTTAAAATTTCAAAAAAATCTTATTCATACTCTTTTAGGCTTATACTGAGCATAATGTCATGAAAAATGTTTGCATTCCTTATAAACATCTTTATAATGAGAGAAACATACCTCATATATAAAATTATGCTAGAATTCCTCACTACCTAAAAAGAGCATTCAACTCCTTTAATATCTAAAGGAAGGATCCCCACCATTCACATACTCATAAAAGAATAAGAAATGCATTCATACATGAAAAAAAATAAGGTTCATTAACATAGCACCAATCCATATTATTTATATAATGTGATATGACATTTTTCTAGTAAATATGGATATATATGTATAGATTTTGTTTCCTCAAACAAAAAAAGACAAGTAAACTTATGTAACTATGGATTAAGAAGAAGGAAACTAAAAATCAAGAACATAAGTTCATATGGGTACCTAAAACAAGGTGATGACTTTATCTTATAGGAAATGAATAAAATGTATATGACTAATGAATGCTCAAAGGAACATTTTTGTTCTTGCAAAGCATATAAAGTGTTTAATAGGATGATTCTTATTATTGAATATTTTATACATGTTTTTTTATCTGAGCTCCTCACCTATAAGAAAGTCTTAAAGATGTTCTAGGATGTGGAGAAATTAAAAGTTAGAAAGAGAAAAAGAATAATGACCAGGATCTTTCAAAAGAGCCAATTATTAAACCAAACAAAGGAGACGTGAATGATGAGATGCTTCCAATAGATTGGAAATTCAAGAAGAATCACATCATATTAATGTTCAATATTAGGTCATTATTGGTTCATATTGTAGAAATTTGTCATATCATGCATTTATTTGTAAAATTGAGTCCAAATCCTTAGTAATGAATGTTGAGTTTCCACTATGGATAAGGAACTGAACATTTTTTATTTTATGGACCTTATTATTTATACTTAGAAATTATTTATAAAATAAGAACGTTGAGTTAGAATTTATGTGTATTAATTTATATTTTCACTAAACATATGAGGGATAATAGATTTTACATGATTATAAGATAATTGGACGTGATTAATAGAAATTTTATGTGATTAATAGACATTTTGTGAATTATTATGTGTTTTAATTTGAGTTTTAGGTTTGATCTGCAATTATTAGGTCATACTCGTCTACTAATATCATAAGTATGGTCGACTAGTGTTCTCAAAAATGACCAAAATCTTAGATGCAGTAAGTTTGCTTAATGTTTGGTCAAAGTTTTGGTTAACCAATCACTTACATTAGTCGAACAATGTAATTTAGTAGTCAACCATAATTCTCTTAACTGAAATTTTTGTCTTTTTAATGAGTTTGTTAAGAGTTTAGATGATATTATTGGTCAAACAACACCTTACATTGGTTAACCAGTAGGTCTATTTGATCAACCAATATAGTGCCTTTTGAAACAAAATTGTAATGTCTCTATGTTGTCTCTTTAATGTTAATTTTCCCCTTTCAATGCTAATTTATCTCTCCTCTCTAAGAAAAACCCTTTTCTCTTTCTGTTCCACTAAATCTTTAAAATTTACTTTCCCCTTCTTCCAACTCTTTAAAAATCGCTTTCCCTTCACCTTTGAAGAATCAATATTGCTAAGTCCTCTCACGTGAAACTCAAACATCTTCCAATGTCTCTTTTGCTTCTTCAGTAATCTTCAAGCAAATTTCTTAACACCATTGAGCTCCTATACTCTCATAAGGCCAAGCTCCATCAATATTCGTCTTTAATTCATCCAACTTCGTTTAGGATAAACTCTAACTATAATTTGGGAGTTACTTAAAATCCATGAATTTTTCATTCGATTAGTGTTTCATTTACCTTATGTTGATGTTTCAATATTTTTATGCAATCAATTTCAGAAAATATCCTTTAGATTAAATCAATTTGGAATTTGGGCAAGTTGGTTTTAGAATTAGGGACTGTTTTAATACCTGGCATACCTTCAGTTATTTTTTTAAATAATAGTTTATTAGAGAAATTAAATGTTGAAATCAATTTGGAATTTGGGCAAGTTGGGTTTTAGAATTAGGGACTGTTTTAATACCTAGCATACCTTCAGTTATTTTCTTAATTAATAGTTTATTAGATAAATTAAATGTTGAATTAAGGGTTTTTAACTTTCAATTGCATCATATTGTGTTTAAATTTGAATTTTTGAGATTGTTGCCTAATAAAATTTGGGAATTTTTAAATTACTTAAATTTATGCAATCTTTTATGAAATTGATGGTTTATTAATTCAATTAGGAATGTATTTTAGCTTTAAAGTTATTAATTTATAATCCTATTGAATGAATTCAATATAAAATTTTTGAAGAAATTGGGATTCCTTTTAATTAGGTATAATTATGGATCATTATCATAAAATTGAATACATTTCACATCTTATTTGAGTTTCTAAGTGCGATTTCATTTTTCCATATTATACCTTCTCAATTTTTGACTTCTTCAACTACCTTATTTTTGACAATTTATCAACTTCACATACTTTATGTTCATTTTACTTATTACTTGTTATGATGAATAGGAAATTAAAGTTAGTGAACTTAAATTTATGGAAGTGTTTTCCCTGTAAGTGAGCATACACCATTGGTACCCACCCTTTAAAACCTTTTTTAGCTACCTCCTTACCCCATTATTTTATGTCATTCATCCACTCTCACAACAAAAACTAGAGGTAATTATAATGTTGTGTCTAGGCTACTCACTCAAGGTAGGACTAACCCCATTTATTTTAGGATTTGGGGGCCTCAAGAGAGATCCTTAACTCCTTTACCTCCTATGCCTCCTTATATTAATAAGGAAGAGTATCTCAGCACTCACTCTCCTCAGTTTAATGATTATGCTTTATGAGAGTTACACAAAAACAAAGTCATTTCTCCATCTTGCCTAGAATGGTTTAAAAAATATTGTCTAATAAAATTCTTTTGATCAAAGATGGGAAGCCTTCTTATAAAAACCTATCATATAGGCCAATATATTTTATTTTATTTTATTTATCTTCATCATAGAGTGATTTGAGGTGACAATTATATTTTCTTTTAAATCCAAGGTGTTGACATCCATCTCAGTTATAATCTTATAAATTAGATTATAGGCATTTCTATTCTAGAAAATATTTCCTATTATAGATGTGATACCTAATATCAAATTCAACCTCACTATGTTTCTAGTAGAGTTAAAATCATTTTTATATTGGGTACTAATACATAGGTCATTAAAATACCTAAAAATGTTTATATAATTAATGTCATTCTCATTTTCTACATCTTTTTATTAAGTATAATTTTATTTTTTAATGGTCATTTTACATTTCTAAGCCGTGATGACCTTTAGTTCCTCTCTACCCTCATATTAGGAGAGCACATTCATCTTGGTACCTTCATTCTTCTCAATATGGTGTATTTCCATCAAAATAAAAAAAAGAAAAGAAAATATGCCTTATGTTTTAATACATAGCCTTATCTTTCATCATTTTTGTATAAATCTCTTTTTTTATTCTTCTACTCTAAATCATATGATTTACTAATTAATTGATGTTCAAATGACTCGAACACATCAATGGCAACAGCTTCAACCTTAGTAGCCTTCACTAACAAATGAGGCTCATAGATATGACATTGCTTTTGATAAGCTTCTACTTGGTCACACTGTTAAACTCCCTACAAATGATGAGACTGCTTCCTCCTAACCATGTCATAGGTCTCCACTTGATGATTATTTGGAAGCTATTAAGTATCAACTTACTATGCTACAAGGTGAACTTGAGTCTTTCTAGGAGATCGTGATGCATCGCCTTGATCACCTATATCATTTGATTGACTCTGAATTTCATCCTCTAACTAATTGATTTTTTATGTTTCTAAAAAGGGGGAGAGAAATTTAGTGATATTAGACTCAAGGGAGTGAAGACATTCAAGAGGAATGAATTTTTGTATTATATATAGTGGTGTTTTAAGTGAAAATGACGTTCCTCTTCACCTTATAGGAAGATTACAAAAGGGTTCCTCTTTGTTTATAAAAGATTGTACAAAATTTAATCTTCATTTTGAAGAAAAGAGTTATAATGGAATTCTAAAAAGAGCCTTCGAAGTAAATATAGGCAAGGGTTATTTGTCGAACAACTATAAATCAATTTTTCTTTCTCTTCCCTTACCATTTTACATTATTAATTAATTATGCTATTCAAATTCATTCTTTTATATCAAATTTGCATCTTTTATAAATTATGTTCATTAACACACTAAGTTAGCAATATTTCGTTCAAGTTTTATCAACACCCAATTTACCCACTCTTTGGTGTCATTAAAGACTAACATTAAGGATACATTCTTATATTTGATTTGCTATTTAGATGCATATTATGTTGGGATCCTCTTAAAAAGGAAGAGCATATTAGGTACTTTCCAATTCCTAAGCAATGCAATAGTCTCATAGTTTGTAAGAAATAAAATCTGGTTACATTATCAATTACTAAATCCAAATATATGGTAGCCAGTAATTATAGTGCACAAGTTTTTTGGCTTAAATAATAACTTGGAGATTATGGTATGAAACTAAGAAAGACATTCATTAGGTATGATAACACTAGTGCCATCTGCCTATCTTATTCAAAGTTCAAAAACCAAACACATAGAAATTAAATATTATTTCATTAGAGATCATGTGCAAATGGGGACATTGAGTTAGAATTTGTTGATACATTACATTAATTGACTAGCATAGTCACTAAACCAATAAGTGATGATTGATTTTACACAACTATGAGAGAATTGGAGATTCTTGAAAGAAATTCTATTTAATTAGGATCTCTTTGTAATTTTATATTTGTCCTTAATTGATATTTTTATAAATTATCACATTTTTTAATATTTATTTAGAGGTCTTTTTGGATTGAAAACTATACTTTTTGACTTGTGCATCACTTTAATGAGTTGTTCAGTTTTTTTTTTTTTTTGAAAAATGAATGGTATATTACGATAGAATAAAACTATTACAACATGACAAAAATCATGAGATCTAGACAATAGATGCCTACATTTCGATTACTGAGTAATTAAAGAAGACAAGGAATAGAGATTACAAAATAAGATAATGCTAAGTTTCAGAAGTTCTTAGCCGCCATCTACTCTTCATGTCCGAGAAGAGGGAAAAATGAGATTTCTTAGCTATTAAACCAGCTTTAATATGATTTAAGATGTCCGCAAGCTGATATTTGTCCTCCTTCGTTTCTGTAAATCAACGTCGATTTCTTTCCTTCCAAATGTTACATATAGTAATGGTGAATGCTGTTGTATACAAAGATATACTAGAAGTCCCCTTCTTTGTTTTGCTAATAATCCAATGCAGTACTTGAGTCCACTCATAGCTATCATTGTGTGACAAAAACACGTGTAACTTGAGTCCACTCATAGCTATCATTGTGTGACAAAAACAAGTGTAAGATGCGGCTCTATATAGCGTTAGCATAGTCACAGAGAAAGAATAAATGCTCACAACGTAACTCTCAACTGCCAGATTGCATAACAAGCATAGATCCTTAACATTCCCATGCCATTGATTCCATGTTTTTAACCTGTTTTTTATTGCTAGCCACGTGACGAATGTGGCTTTGGGACTAATAGTGTTGTGCCACAAAAGATGAAACCAAGGGACCAACATGGAGCAATCATATAGCAGGCGATAACAAGAATGATTGGTAAAAACTCCATTCGGTTGTAGCTTCCAGAAAATGTTGTACATCATTGATGCATTGTGTAAGTTTAGGAGGTGAGTCATGAGAGCAGGGAACCCTCAAAAATTACCCAGCCATTCGCCATTGAGAAGTAGCAAAGATACCTTGGAGTTTAGACGTAATCGATTGTGAAGCCTCTGAAGATCAATATTGTGCACGAGGGGACTAATTTCTAACCAATTATCATACCACACTCAGGTCTTTTCTCCATTATCGATAGAGTGCTTGATTTGAGGATAGATTAATTCCCTTAGCTTCATTATTTGTTTGAGTATCCAAGATCCCACTCTTGTATAATCGGCCTATCAGAATTTCGTGTATTTCAAGTAGTATTCGTGAATCCATTTTGTCCATAATGCATTTCGATCCGTATATACTATCCACAACCTTTTGCATATCAAAACTTGTGCATTTTTTAGATTGAGATAATTCCAAGACCACCATGTTTTTGGGGTTTCGTAACGTCACTCTATTTGACTCGAGCATTGTTCGAGTTTCCAACTTGTCCTGACTATAGAAAAGATTTCAAAATGCAACATGAGCAACCCAATGTATATGTAGGCTTGTAAGCACTGAAATAATGAGTGTAAGTCAAGCAGTATAAGAAAGGAATCGATTCTGCCAAGCCATCACTCGGGACTTCATTTTTTTGATAATATATAAACAGTCAAGAAACTTCGGCTTTGAAGTCATAATAGGGACGCCCAGATAACGAAAAGGAATAGGACTGTGATGGAGTCCAGTGAGTCTTCTAATGGCCGCATGAATTCACACATCATCAGAAGTATAAAAGCATCTCTTCTCTAAGTTACGATGGAGTCCAGACCATTGTGCAAATAAATCAAGTACATGCATTATGATTTTGATAGAAGCAGGATCAGCTCCACACAAGAGTATCAAGTCATCAGCATATATGAGATGGGTAATGTTAAGTTCCTTACATCTATAGTGATATTGAAATCCACCATTGAGAGGGAGCAGCTGGTTTAATAGTCTAGAAAGTCCCTCCGTAACAAGTGTAAACAAGTACGGCGATAATGGATCACCTTGTCTGATCCCCTTTGTAGGTGTGAAAGGCACAGTGGGGCTATCATTCACTATGATACTCAATGAAGAGGTGGTAATGCATGTCATAATCCACTGAACAAATTGGTACGGAGGATGAAAGTCATCAAGACAAAGCCTTAAAAAGTTCCAGCTAACTATATCAAAAGCTTTGAAGAAATCAATCTTAAACAAACAACTGTTCAATTTCTTACTCGAATGATATTCTTTCAATAACTCTTGAAGAAGAAGAAGGCTATCCCGAGGATTTCGATCCGGAAGAAAAACACTTTGTGCAGGATTTACAATTACAGGTAATACTGACTTGAGTCGTTCAGCTGCAAGCTTTGATATCACCTTATAAATGGTTGAGCAGCAAAAAATAGGGATGAAGTCTCTCATGTGACAAGGGTTTTGTTTTTTCAGTATCAAGCAAATATAGGGGTGATTGAGGGCCATGAGCATTTTGGAAGATTCAAAAAATTCCAAAACAGCCTCAGTAAAGAGCTAACCCGTTATATCCCATGTACCTTGGAAGAACAGAGTCATAAATCCATCCAGACTGGAAACCTATCAAGGATGCAAACTAAAGAGAATTCTCTTAACATCGTGCGCAGTAACTGGGGAAACCAGCATTTCTTTAGATCCTAGATCAATTGAGTATCAAAGAGCCACAATATATTAGAACTAGGTAAAGAGGCATCTGTTGTCCCCATTAGATTTATGAAAAAATTCCTGGCAATTTCATTAAGGTTTCGAGTTCCACATGTTCAACCCCATTGCTGTCTTGTAGCTTCAAAATAGTATGTAGTCCTTCTCACTAATATTAAAGGGTGAAAATTTTTCATATTAGCATCACCCTCTTTCAGCCATGTTATATGATATTTTTGTTTCAATATAGAATTATGAAAAGCAAGAGCTGTTTGGTAGTCTTGAAGACACGCCATTTCAGTTTGTTTAAGCGTTAGTATAGAAGGCTGATCATAACATGCATTATGTGCACTAATTAGCCGATCCTTCAGTGTTTGAAGATTAGGGTATCTACCTCGCATAAATAGTTTGATTGCTGATTTCATCACTTTATCCTTTAGATAGTTTCTTTTTTATGTTTACAATAATAGGGAGAAAGTACAATAGATTCAAGGGGAGACGTTAATTTCTAGGATTTTTATAAATTTTCATCATATGTTATTTGATATTGATGTTACATATTTTTTATTAATTATTAGATATGTTTGAAGATTATTAGTACTACTGTTTTTAAATGAAAACAACGTTAAGGCTATTTTACTTATGCAAAAATCAAGGGCAAAATCATAAAGATAATAAATAAAAGTTAAAATCAATTTCATTCAAATGAAGAACAAAATTAAGTCAATGAAGATCAATGAATAACAAAGTTGTAAATAAAAATGTAATGATCATTGTACTTCTTACCTAATTGCTTTAATACTTTAGAAGCTCATCATGCTTAAGTATATCATCATTTAACTCATTACATAGGTCTTTTAAATCATAAAGAAGAATTACGATTTTGATTACAAATAATACTCTTTTGATCTTTAAAACATTCTTTGGAGTATATTTTGAGAAGTGATTGAGTCAAATTTTCGTTAATAAAATATGTTTGATAATTTAAAGATGCAAGAAACAAGATGTTAGGTACATTGGTTAACCAACATAAGTTAGTGATCGACAAATACATGTTAAAGTTATCAAAAATATGTTTTGAAAATTATTAGCAACATTGTTTGATAAATTGCTTCCCAATTTGCTACAGTATTGAACCAATCTCCTAGCAATATGCACATTGTTCAACCAATATGTTGTAGTAGTTAACTAATATTTACAATGGGTATGTTTTTAATTAATCCATATTGGTCGACTAATATGCAACAATGATCAAGCAATACATTATAACTAGTCATTGGCAATGACTAGTTCTTGATTCCAACGACTATATTGAACCTCAAAGGCTACAAGTACATGGTCTTTATTACTTTCGATATGAAAAAATATTAAAGTGTTTTATACACATGTTTTTTAAAAAAATCAAAGATTTTATGAGCATTGTGAAGTGCATGAGCGTTTAAGTTATTAAAGTGAGAAAGCAAGATTCTTTTGATTTGTAAATTCCATTTATAAGTTGGAGTTATTCTTCACCTTGAAGAAAAATTGTAATAAAGGTTACTCTTTACTAAAAAATAGAAAAAAATTGATTATGAAAATATAAATCCTCATGTTTTTAAAAGAAGTCTTAGTAGAATTTAAGAAGTGTCTTAAAGAATGGATATACGTAAGGGTTATCTATCAAACTACTATAAATTTTATTTTTCCTTCCTTTTTCCTTACATTCTTTAAATTACCTTTTTATTGTGTGACTGAATTATATTAATTATTTCTTTATATCATGATATGTTATTCTTTAATAAATTACAACCATTAGATGGAAAATAGTTGATTAAATTCATTAATACCTAATCCACACCCTTAAGTGCCATTAGGAACTAAAAAGTAGCATTTGAACTTATTGTTAAAGGTGTCACCTTTATCATCAATTGCATTATCAAGTTCTAACCATCTAATCACCCTCCTCTTTGAATGTGTGTTTATCTTTGTAAAAATTCAGCTTGTATGGAATGCCTTCTCAATTTAGCTTTCTTAATACATTTTCTCCTTTCTTCATAAGATTACAAAGAACCAAAATAGCTCATCCACCATTAAAGCACTCAAATCTTTTACCTCTTTAATGATTGTCACTTGAGCAAACTCCTCAAAATTTTCTCAACCTTTTGATTAATCAATAAATCACCATAATTTCTTGTTTAATTTACTATTTATATCATCTTAATGAAGCAGCTCTCTATACAGTTGTTGTTCTTCATAAAAGAGCTCTCAAATTTTTTATATAGAGCTTGAAGCTTACATATAAAAATCTTTGAAGTACCTAGATGCCCATTCTTGAGTTCATCCCATGCCTTTTTTGTTTCTGTTGCGGCTGAAAATCAAGGAAAAATAACAACATTGGTAACTTGTTATATGAAAAAGAGTGCCTTAACAATTTTCTTAAAATCTTTGAGTATATCAACTAGAACTTTGACATCATAGTAGCATTTCTTTACCAACTCCTTATGGTTTTAGAAGATGAAGAGAGCCTTCATTTTAGTGCTCCAAACATCAAAGAAAATTCCTTTGAACACTGAATTGAAAGAATTGTTGGATTCACACTAGCAAAATAACTTGACATTCTCTGGGGCTGTGAGACTTTAGTACCAAACGTTTCTTCTAATATATGCAATAATGAATCAAAGAGTTCCTCTTTTATACTATAAAATAAAGAGAGGTATAAAACAAAATTGAATGAACATATAAGACTTTTATCAAATAGGTTATGCCTTTACTAGATTCAAAGGACAAAAAGATGTCAAGCTGCCTAAATTTAAGAGCCACATTGATTCAAAGATGTTGTAAATTCAAAAGCTTGTTTTGATACTATGGATGTTAGAAATGGAGGGATTAGAAAGAAATCAAACATGAAAGCTAGTAGATCTACTAAAAAATTATAATGTTGTTAGGTTAAAATGGATCTCTAAGCTCAAATACAAACTTGATGGGTCGGTTCAAAAGTATAAAGTAAGATTGGAACCATAGGGATACATGTAACAAGAAAATAATAATTTCGAAGAAAATTTTTTTTGATAGCTGGATTTGACATTATTCTAATTGTTTTGGCTATAGATGTTTATTATAAATAACATGTGTAATATTTTGATGTGAAATCATATTTTTTAATGTTTTTTAAATAACAAATATTTATAAAACAACCAATATGATATGAGATTCAAGGCCAAGAAAATAAATCATATTGATTAAAGAAAGCTCTGTATAGGTTCAGCAAGCACCAATGTTAAGTCAAGAGGACTTTACGATGATTAATTTTGATGACAATCAAATAATAATAATGTTAGAAACAAATGAAC
>JANIIA010000192.1:25596439-25625503 GCA_027478495.1 Erythroxylum alaternifolium
AGACAATAAATAACGATATCTTCTCCGCCGTATCTAATCTTTAATTCTGACAAAATCTTATTGAAAAGTGTGAATAGGCGACGGATTTTAAGAGATACGTCTTAGTTTCCTCCAAGAATATTTAATGTGAAGTGATCGAGAACTGCCAAAATTTAACGTTTGCGATGGACGTTTGTTTGGTCCAAGAAAAATTAAGGGAGGCCTCCAAGAAATTTTAATGCGAACCGATCGAAAACTGGCTAAAATTAACGTTTGTGATGGTCGTTCGTTTGCTCCAACAAAGATTATAAGGGAGGCATTAAATGTGAGATGTTGATTTTATTAGATATTAAATTATTAAATTCTACAGTACAACAAACACAAATCCATGACTGAAGAAAGAGAAAAAGTAAAGCTTAACACAAAACAACGAGAAAATATTTCCTGACGAAGTAGCAGAAAAGAAAATCGATGCTCTCTCTCCTTTAACCCAGTTGATCATTTCCTGAAACGTAACAACAACAAGAAGACAAACAGAAGAAGTGACCACAGTACAGCAAACACAAATCCATGACTGAAGAAAAAGATGAAGTCAAGCTTACCAGAGCTGCACGCCCCAACCGTTAGGGAGGCGTACACATAATAAAAACTCGATTAGGGAGCTGCACACATAATAAAACCTCGATCAAAGCCAAAGCAAAAGACAACAAATACAAAACGATGACTGAAGATAAAGACAAAGGAAAACTTACCACAGTTACCCAGCTGTAGACAAACTAAACGCAAACAGAAAAAAAAGTGGAAGAAAAAAGGAGTTTATCACTAGAATAAAACCGGCGTCGTTACCAACCTATACATATAATAAAAAGTCGACGAAAGTCGAAGCAAATAAGGAGAAAAAAGGGAATACAAAAGCACACCGTTACCGACGAAGGAGCTAATCGCTGACACTAAAACGCAAATGGTGAAGATAGTTATCTATGCTATAAACAAAGCCGCCGTTACCGAGCTGCACACACAGACACAATAATAAAAACTCGGTGCGAGAGAAAACAGAAATGAGAGGGAAATGAAAGAGAGATATAACCTTGACATAAAAAAAAGCAGCTTACCACTGAAACAAAACTGCCCCCGTTACCCAACTGTAGGCAGAGGCATGCTATAAACAAAGCCGCCGTTACCCACCTGTAGACATATACATAATAAAAACTCCCTGTGAGATATACAGGATGCTAAGAGAAAAGAGAAAAGAAAAGAGAAACGAGAGATTTATTCATAGCAGAGATTCTGAGAAGAAAGCTATTCTGAGAAGAAAGCTCCTCAACCTGATGAAGAACAACCTCCTAGGCTGATAATGATAATGATAAAAGAACTCGGTGTGAGATACAGAGAGAGAGAAAAAAGAGAGAAATGAGACAGAGAGAAACAGAAGAAAAAGCTAAATATATACGACATATAGAAGGGGGGTAATGACCGTCAGATTAAACGGACGAAGGAGATGAATTACGTGGTCGTCCATCCCCTTCGTCCTTAGTATATATACTTAATAAACTACTAAATTTAATATTGCAAAGACTGTATAGTTATGTGTAGTAAGCTATTGACCGTATTATCGTAGGGTTCATTTCATCTGTTTTCATTATTTTACAATTACCTTATTTTGTTAGCATCTATCCATTCTCATAGAATAACGTAAGTACATGCTCATGGAATAACGTAAGTACAAAATAATACTTACGTCATTCTATGAGCATCAATTTATTCAATAAATGAGTCTCATTTATTGGATAAATAGTTACTCATAGAAAAAAGACTATGTTTAGTTGAACGTAAAATTTTTAATAGAATAAAATGAAATACAATAAAATGAAATAGCATGTAAATGAAATAATAAAAAAATATTGTTTGGAAGGGACGGGAAGATTTATAATGTAATATAATGAAATATTATTTGAATGATGGGTTTATAATGTAATATATTATAAATTTATTTATTATTTTACTTTTCATCCTAAACTTTTCAAATTGAAAGTTTTATATTTTTACTGTTTATGATTGAATGAGATGTAATATGAAACTCTCTTCTTTTATCTCATTATATTCTATTCTATCGTAAATCATCGCAGAATAATATTACATATTATTAGCCAAATGTAGCCTAAGATAGACACAGAATAAACTTTTCCGGTTTGCGTGACCTCGAGTTTTGCTCGAGGGGAGTTAAAACTGAAACTTTAAGATTACACATCTACCTGACAACAGTAAGAATTCTATTTTTCTTCGGAAGGGTGTTCTGTGAAGAAAATTGTCCCCTGAAACGTCATCGGTTCCGACAACTAATTGGCCACTAACTTGTTAGTAAAGTCAGATACTCAAAACGTGCCATGTAATGTTCATGTTATAATCCAAGTATGTAATTGGTATGTAAAATGACCCACCTTTCGTAGTTGACCCCATCTCTCACTTCGTTGGGTTACAACAAGTCACTGCGTTTGGCTTTAAAGGGACCTCTCTACCAAATTGAAAACAACTCGAGTGGAATAGAGATGATAAGGGACACCGTTGACCTTATTCACCGTATGATACACAATACTATATTAGTTAAGCAACAACCGGTCATCGCGAGAAAGAAAAAGGAAAAAAAAAAGTTATTGGAGGATTTTTTAAGAAACACTAATATGCTTTAAAAGCAAGGATGGATGGAATGAGATGTTATATCTTTTTTTTTTTAATGGAAAACCAATTAACATATAGCTTGTCGAAGTCACGATGCGTTTTTTGCGGCTTATTAGGCTCTTCTTTTAAGTTAGTTGCATCTTCGTTGATAAGCGTCTGCCGTGAAGTTTTAAGAGCTAATTCATCCATTTCTCCATTATGATATGCTGATTTAAACTAGCAGTTAGAAGCTTGAGTCATCTACAGAAGATGTTTTTGACATTCTGATCAGTTTTGATAGAGACAAAAAGGGTAATGTATAATGTGATTACTGTTTAACCATGATAATTTGAGCATATATAAAGAAAATGAGATGAATGATAACAACTGAGCAGCAATAGAATAACGCTGATTTCATTCATGTGAATCTTTGGAGTGTGCGATGGGCTTCCAGCAATGAAGAAGAGAAAATTTGGAAACAGTTATGTTATCAACTATCAAACGTTAGTTAAAAGGGCGATTTGTAGGTGAAGTGCAGGAATATTAACAACCAAAACACTCTATACTCATTGGTCTTCAATTGATTCCGATAATTGGGTAGAAAGCTATAATCATTTACTAAACTTTTTCCTATCAAGTTTGTTAATTCTTCTCTATCGATCACAATCAAAATATACAGTTAATACAAACAAACCCATACCAAAACCACACCCTAACTATATCTGGGCGTTGATGATAAAATTAGTCAGACACAACATTGTTGGAAGCTTAGTAAGAAAAACGTATGATCAAATAAACATAACGTTTCTCCAAAGTTTCACCAAAAACCAAAACTGATAACAGCCCACCTGTGACTCTCCACTCCAAAGTCTTACCTCTCACCTGCTATCACTCTCTAAAAGCCAGGAAACCCAGAAAGCATTTTACACTGAAAATGCAGGATCATGAACCATTAACCTTTCCAGGAGTGCCGGGTTCTTCCTAAATGTGTTGCTTATCTTGTTCCTTTTGCAGGTTTTTAGACGATGAGACCACTGAAGGCTACGGGTTTAATGTGAAAACCCGCACATTTCAAGCAGCAATGTGAGGAGCCTTGGAAACCGGATTTTACGTTTTCTAGCAAATGATGGTAGCTGCCATTCCACAAACAGCTTCTGCTACTTCCACAACTGAGAAAACCCCAAATCAAACCTCAAGACCTCCACTTTTACCCTCTGAAAAAGACCAATGCAACAATGGTGTCGCGCACATTTCTACCAGAAAACCCAGAGGCAAACAAGTCCCTTCTAGGTACCTTTCTCCTTCTCCTTCAACATCAACCACCACCACTACTAGTAGTAGTACTACAACTACTACTACAGAGTCTTCAACTTCCTCTTCTTCGTATGTTTCAAAGAGATTCCCTTCCCCTTTACTTTCACTCTCTACAAATTCCGGCCCACCACACACACCAGCACCGAAGTTTCATTCTTTCTCGGGGCCCAGAAGATCCCAATCTGTGGATAGAAGACGACCTGCCACTCAAAGGCCATCAACACCAAGCCTAGAAAGTAAGGAAGGCAATGTCACCGACATGTCTACTGCAACAAAGATGTTGGTCACTTCTAGTCGTAGTTTATCAGTGTCTTTTCAAGGTGAGGCCTTTTCGCTTCCCATTAGTAAAGCTAAGGCTGTGACACCTCAAAATGCTGGAAGAAAAGGGACTCCGGAGAGGAGGAGGTCTACTCCGGTGAAAGATCAGGTAGAAAATTCGAAGCCAGTGGAACAACAAAGGTGGCCCGGTAGGAGTAGAGAGGGGAATTCGGGTTCGAGAGACAGCAACACGTTGTTGTGCAGGAGTCTGGATTGTATCGGCAATAGTGATAAGATGATTATGGGATCTGGATTGATGGGGTTCAAGTCATTGCAGCAATCTATGCTAGTTAACGATACTAGAAGATTGAGCTTGGGTTTGGGCGGTGCTAAGCAAAACCCAGATGCCAGTTCAGTAAATGAGTCATCTTTTACTGGTGACCTCACTGCATCTGATAGTGATAGTGTGTCATCTGGAGGTACTTTCGGTGTGCAAGAGTTTGGTGGTGGTGGTGGTGGTGGTGGTGGGATGTTGAAAACAAAAGGTGGGGGTCGTGGCATTCTTGTCTCTGCGAGGTTTTGGCAAGAAACTAATAGCAGATTGAGACGTTTGCAGGATCCAGGCTCGCCTTTACCTACTAGTCCTGGTTCTAGAATGAGTATTTCTTCAAAGATGACACAAGCTAAAAGATTTAGTAGTGATGGTCCATTGGCGTCTCCAAGAACAATTGCTTCTTCACCTGTTAAGGGAGGAACCAGGCCAGCTTCACCTAGTAAGCTTTGGACATCGTCTGCTTCTTCTCCACCAGGAGGGATATCTAGTCCTTCAAGGGTGAGACCAACGAGTAGCACTTCTAGTAGTACACCTTCAATTCTTAGTTTCTCCGTTGATTTAAGAAGAAGTAAAATGGGGAAGAATCGAATAAATGATGCTCATATGTTGAGGCTCCTTTATAATCATCAATTACAATGGCGGTTTGTAAATGCAAGGGCTGATGCCGCATTAACGGTTCAGAAACTTAATGCTGAGGTATGGTAATTCGTCTATTTTTAGGTGGACAGTTTGCTGTTCAGATCCTCTGTCCAGAATAACACTGTCCAATCCTGTCCAAAACGAGAGTCTATAAACTCACATCCAATAGCCAAAACGAAGTTATTTTAGACGTTGGACAGGGTTATTTTGGATAAGGATCCGAACTCGGACAATTTAATGCCATATTTGCTTCTTTTATCTAGTAATTAACAGCTTTGACTGAAATGGTTATTGTTGGTCATATATGAGTCATACCTCATTTTGGGGTGTAAATATAATTTTAACTCTTGAAGTCTCGCATGATAACAGTTGCTGTGTGCTTTCCATTATAAAACTCAAAATCTGTATTCAGTTAGATATTTGTTTTAGCATAGATAAGTTGTTTATAACCTCTAATATCCATGAAAAGAACTTTGAACCCGAAAACAAAGGTGTGGAGGCGGCAACTGGAACACCAACAGAGGTATGAACTAAATGAAGCAAGGAGATTATTTGTGTTTGAGGATAGTTGAAGGATATTGATAAGAAGGTCTTGAGGTTTCTGAGCACATAGAAGACTCTAATGTGGTTGGAGGTTAAAGATGTACTGACTAAAGAAAGTGATTCTGTAGATTTGACTTTTACTTGCTATTTGCAAAAAAAAAAAGAAAAAAAAAGAAGATTCCACTCATTGAAGGTCTCATTAAAATTAGTTCGTGATAATTCTACCTATTTATGTGCCAACGAAAATTTACCTTTAATTCTTAAAATCCATGAGCGAAACATGATATTTGATCTTCATGGCTAGGATGGTGTAGCATTTTTATGCTTTTTGTAACAGTTCCGAATAATTAAAATGTCATTCTATCCCCATGCTCAAGTGCTTTCTTTTATATTTGACTAAGCTCAAGATGAAGGCCTGGGGCTTAATCATGTAGTGGTATGTTAAAGGAGAATTTAGTGCTTTAGTTTGTGGATTGTTATCATCCATGTGTGACTTTGGACTGTATCTTTTTGGTCAGAGTTCGCAACTAATTGAAATGAAATGTAGAGATAAAGAAATGGAAACTTACAGTTTGTGAAAGCTTCTTTAATCCAAATAGACCAAGACAAAGCATATCTTAGCTGCATATTCTATGACCAGAACTCGAGGTCTAGAGAAATTTCATATTTGGTGTATATTAACTCCTGTAAATTGTATTCTAGAGGTGGTTCCATCAATTCCCCTAATACTTCAATTCTCGATTTTAAACTTCTGTAGACTTGGTCTTTACTAAGGGGCTTCGATGTGCAAAGAAAAGATGTTTGATGTGCTCTTATACTACTAAGCAGAGAGCACTATATCAATCTTACATAGTTATTTTTATTCTTTCTACCAGAAAAATTTGTGGAATGCATGGGTGACAATTTCAGAACTACGCCATTCTGTCACTCTTAAAAGAATCAAGCTTTTATTACTGAGGCAAAAGTTGAAGCTAACTTCTATCCTGAAGGGACAAGTAAGATCACTGGACTTACTTTATTGCTTAAATGTTTTTACGATTATCTGTGTTTTGTGTTCAATTAGATCATCTTTACGATAATTGTGAAGTTTGTCAGACTTTATTTGATGACATAAGCTGGAATTTGTGGTGAACATATTCTGGGATAATCCATAACCAATCATGGAGAAATATATATTGCCATTCCACCAATTCTCAGAATAGTTTTCTTGACAAATGTGGATTCTGCATATCGTCTGTTCTGCACTTGTGATGGGATTCCCCTTCTTTCTGATTGTGCAGTCCATACAAGTCAAATGCAGTAATTCAGTTTGCAGTCTGTAAACCCGTGAAATCAACTACACCTCCTAGAATTTATGCCATTTGCCCGAAATAATACGTATATATGTATGTCTGTATGTACCAAAAGCATATAACACTAACAAAAATATATAATGCTTCAGGACTTGCTAACATTCTTAATGATTTTGTTATCCTTTCCTTTCTCTTCTTGAAAATGTTTCCTCGTTATTTCTTTTGACATATGTAGTTTTTTGGTAACCTGGTTGTCTCATTCTACCGACCAGGAATAATACCCTAAAATGCATTGTTCTGGAAAAGTTTTCAATTTGTTGCAAGGTCATTTCTAGCTATTCAAGCCAATCTAGAAATTGAGCAATCTGGAATATTTGTTCCTTAAATCTAGTGGAGGAATTACCACATAAGCTAGAAGAAAAGAAGCATTCTCTCTTTTAGTGGGATTTGAAACTTTTTTTGCACATGGTCCTCAGGGACACTCACTATGCCTGAGATGCATGATGGAGAACTTCCTAACCCACAACGTAATTCAATAGAATTCCATTCCTAGACATATTAAGAGCTGTAAATTGTCATTTATCCAGCTGTTTATAGTAATAGTTCTGCAGAAAAGGAAATAGATATCTAAGATTGATTGTGATCATTGATGTTGATGGTACTGGACTGCTGGTATAAATTGTTTATTGGAATGTAGTACCTTCATGCTCAGCTTTCAGTTGGCTGATTTTGTGGTGGAATTGTCTCTTTGTCATAGCTGAAATTAGTTGTTCTTGTAAATGTAGATTTCTTATTTAGAAGCATGGTCTAATCTAGATAGAGATCACTCAAACTCTTTGGAAGGAGCAACTGAAGCTTTCAAGGCCAGCACTCTTCGTCTTCCAGTTATTGGGAAAGCTGTTGTGAGTGCATTCACTTTTGATCTTTGAGTTTAAAGTGGATTCCTTTAGTGTAGTGCTTGAAAGAAACCAAAATTTCTTGCTCCTTATAGGCTGATGTGCACAATCTAAAGGATGCTGTTAGTTCAGCTGTTGATGTGATGCAAGCAATGGCATCCTCCATATGCTCATTGTCCTGTAAGGTAACTTTTTCTTTTTTATTGAACGGTATGGATTCTAGTTCAAATAAAACTAGAATTTGGAGGAACTAGATTCCTCTGTTTCAAAATCAAGAACTTGCATTCAATTATCAATACCTCATCTGTCTTTCATTGGAAAACGTAGCAAATGGACTTCTAACATGAAGGTTAGCAAGTCAGTTTAGGTATGCGGTGAAGGGGAAAGAAACAACAGGATGCATGATCACTAGCGGAATGCTGATTAACTTATAACTAGCTTATGTTACCTGGAGCTGCACCCAGAAAGTTTGTAATAACTTGGTTTGATTAGATCTAATTGAGGTTTGATAAGATTGTAGATGGCAGTAACAAAGCTGGGTGACCTGCTTTTCAGGTTATTTAATTTCTGGTTCAAGACAACCCACTTTACTACCAGATAGGTCTGAAATGAAATGCCTGCCATCTGTACATCCTTCATTATGTTCAATTTCATGCAGACCCCCGTGCTCTGAACCTCTCTATAGTATTGGAAGTTTTCAATACTACCAGAATAAGATTGTTAATTTCTTGAAAATATAATTTATTGAGGAGACTGAGTAATTTTTTGTAATAATAAGTGAAACAGTATTTGATGTGGTGGCAGTGTTATAACAATTAGTTCTAAAGGCACTTATTAAAAGATTGGGAATGAAGTCATTGTTGTCTTTCCTTCGATCTTTTTGGGGCACATTTTAATAGGCCACGGCAGTCAATGAGGTTCCGTAAACCCAATCCCAGATATTTGGGATAAGTCGGACGTGATCAATATGCAGTTTACATTGCATGCATGCCGCATGGAACAAGAGACGAGAACGGGTCGTAGGGAACATTGGAAACGTGGGAAGTTCGAGTTGGAAGTTTACGTAGGAATGGGTTTTCGGGAGTTAGCATTTTACGTGTTTTTTCTTTCCGTTAGTGTTGTTTTGCTTTGAGCTCTGTTTTAGGTGTCTGTTTAAGTGTTTGAGTTTTCGTTAGTTGGCTGATAGTTTCCCTTCATTTTCGGCATGATCGTAAATGGCTTTGCTTATTTAAAGCAGCCCAGTAATTGTTATGAGAAGGAAGAAAATTATTCAACTATTGCGATTTATTCCTCACCCGAAGAGAAAACTATTTTACAATAACGTGATCACTTTTATTAGACTTATCACATTTGTCAACGGAACTGAAGCCATTTGTAGTTACAGGTAGAAGAAACAAATTCTCTGGTGGCTGAAATTGTGAATGTGACTGGCAAGGAAAGACTTATGCTTGAACAGTGTAAAGATTTCTTATCCTCATTAACGGCTATGCAGGTAAGGTGTTACTTTCTTATGGTGTAACTGGCATAATTTTTTCTACCCCATCTATTGATAAAATATATTTGATCTGTTCATAAAACAGGTAAAGGACTGTAGCTTGAGAACGCATATAATACAAGTAAAACGTTTTCAACTGCCAGCAGCCTGACAACGTATGTAGAACTGATCTCACTTTGACTTCTCACTCTCAAGTGCTAACTTTACGCCCGACCTCTTCTTTTCGTACTGGGTGGAGGTGTACCGGAGGTAATAAACACGGACTGTTGATTAGTTTAGCCTCACCTTTTGGCATTTTTTGAAGTAGTTGTGATCTTATAAGTAATTTATTCTATCTTCTTATTAGAAGATACAAAGAAAAGGCTTTCCCTCCTAGTAGTTAGTTGTATACAAGTACACTCTCGGTTTTCGTTCCAAAAGGAAATCGTGTATGTGTGTATATATGTAACATTTATGATTCAGCTCGTCGGTGATAAGTTGTGTAGTTATTGGAAACTTGATTTCCAATATCCTTTTGCGGTACTTGGTTGTTGTGATAAGTTCTGTTCCCTTGCTTCTAAGTTCGGTGAACTAGTTTCTAAGTCATGGTAGAATGAGTGCATCCAAAAGAAACCCAATTTCCTGTCTCACCAAGCATCATTCATCCTCTGGATAGCCGTTTGCCAAATTTCCTACATCGTGGAACAACAATATGCATGTCCAGTTATGAACTATGAGTGCCTATGTCTGTAATGTACAAGGAATGATGTGCCTTGCTGCCTTAGTCGATGATTATGGCCGAAAACTTGGCGTAGATTACTCAAACTAGGCCGGAAAGATGCAGCTTGCCCTCGTAATGACCATGGTCCAAAGCTGGAATACTAGACTAATAACACATCTTCTAGCAACAATGCTTGTTATATATGAACGCTCCATATGAAATACTCGATAAATGGTATGATAGTTCTTCCTCACTATATAGTCAATTTTGGTTATTCATTTTTCTCATTGCAAAATTTCTACATAAAAAGATAGCTAAGTGATGAAAGTCGAGTTGACTACGGGAACTAATCATATTCAACGACAATTCACGTTACAAGTTCCAGCGTATGGAGAAGTGAAGGTCCAATGAGCCCATTCCATAACCCAACATGCAATTCCGGGCATATAGTCAAACCGTCTTCTTTCACATCTCCTGCAATGTAATATGTGCATATAATTTGCAAATCATATGTATGTATACATATTATTGCGCCAATCGAGGCTTTAATAATAACAAAATATAATACTAATATTTTTATCTTTGGTGACATCAAGAAGTCAATTTATTAATGATCAAAAGGTCAATGATCATGTTTAATTGAAGGACAAGGTGATCAAAAGATCAAAATTAACAAAATTGAAAACTAAATACAATTCAAAAGACGTTCAGGACAATTCAATTCAAGTGGATCAAGAGTAAAGTCATTCTATGTATAAAAACAATTATTATAATCTTTCTTATAACCATTTTAGGTTATTTCAATAAATAAAAGGTTCGATTATTTTATGATCATTGACATTTATGTAATAATGCATGAATTCTTTCATAACCAAAAAAAAATTATTTTATATTTTTTTAAAAATTCTCTTAATTTTCAGATATACTTTAATAAACTTTTGATTTATGAATGGTTATAAAGAAAATTTAGTGGGATGTCAATGATGAGAAACTGAATGTTTTAAATAATAAAGCAAAACCTATTTTCTTGGTTCAGTTGATAAAAATGTGTTAACTAGAGTGTCATTGTGTGAAAATGCTTATAATATTTAGCGCATACTTAAAATTATGCATGATGATGATATTAATGAATCAAGAAATGTAATGAAGAAGAAAGAAAGAAGTTCGAAGAAAGAAAGAGGATCACAAGATAAAGAAGATATCAAAGCCACATTGGATAATACGAGCAATTTGGAGAGTGAAGAACTCGAGATTAAGGTAGCATACATTTGCATAATGACTACTAATAATGATGTACCCTTTTAATCAAATTCTTGTATTGATAGTGATGATTATGTTATTGAACTTTCACATGATAAGTTAGTTGAATGCCTAAAAGCAATGAGCATGAAAAGGACATAGTCTCTTTTCAAGTATAATGGGCTAAAAAAATCTTAGATACATGCACAAATTACAAGTTGAAATGTAAATTACATGATGTAATAAAATCTAATAGTGTGGTTGCTACAAATGACAATGAGCATGATTTATTGTATAAGAATAAGACATTGAAGAAAGAGATCAATGTTCCTAAATAATCACTGTCCAAATAAAAAATAAAAAAATTATGTTGGCCCCTGAAATATTTTGTCGAATTAAGCATGACAGTTAATTTGAATTTTTGCCTTGGCTTGAATTATAAGGATTTAATTATTTATGTTAATGATGATTTTATTTCATTAGTAAGTGATTGATACATGCCGAATTAGGCAAAATTTCCTCCATAAAAGTTGTAGGTCTCTTTCTTAGCTTTCGAATGATATATAGTTTGTAATTTTTGAATTTATGGATTGAAAGATATGATGTTTGAAAAAAAGGGTGTTATAGTAGGAAGTTACGATCGTTATCCAGAACGATCGTGACTTTTGTAAAAATAACCAAAGTCACGATCGTACCTCGATACGATCGCGAAGGTCCCAAGATTTCAGACCGTCGCAATCGCGACCAAGTTGCGAACACCGATTCGCGATCGCGACTAGGCAATTAATCATCAAAATAACGATCGTATCATGGTACGATCGTTACCCGACTGTTTTTAATTTTTTTTATTTATTTTTACCTTTCTTTTTATTTTACCCCACTTTCTACCAATCCTTTTTGCACCCAAAAGCATTATTCTTGGTACATTTTGGTATGGATAAATTTTAATATACCTTTCCTATAAATATTCCTTTATTGCAAAAATCATTTCTTCAATGATTTAATGTTATGCCTAGGTACGATTCCACCACGTTCATCACGATGTTTCCAACATATCTAGAAAATGGTGACAAGTAGTCACTGTCATCTTTGTACTGGGACCCGGGGCCAACAAGTAATGTTGCCCACTTCCATGGTAGCATTTTGGAAGGTTATAAGGTTTCTTTCAGACCATAAGATGTAAACAGTAACAGAAAGAAGGATGTTAAAAAGGTTAAGGTCAATGTTTATGTGGCTTTGAGGGTGGTTAAACCAAAGTAGGATGGATTGAGGGTTTTGCAGGTGTGGAATGTTTATCTGAAAGTAGCTGAGGCAGTGTAACCAAACTGATTTTGAGAAGGAACAGTCAAAGAAGAGGTGATTGATAGATTCATTATCCAAGTAGCACAGGGAACAATGATTAGGAATATAAGTATAAAGGAGCTGATTCCTAGTCTATAGTTTATTAATGATAGCTAACCACAAAATAAAGACATACCTTGGGTTAGAACCCTTTTGCCACACTAATGGATACCAACGTACTTTCGACAAAGGTGGTCTCATCAGGGAATAAGCTGAAGCATTGGTATAAATTCTTGCAGGACTTGCAATCCATTCTAATCGATCGTATTGAGACCAATCAGGCTGGCATGGTAAAGGTTCGAGCATGCGAATGGTTTCAATTGTGGCATCTTGCCAACACCACATATTATCTCTAATAATATCAGTGACTTTTGCATTCATTGAAGTTCTAATCTATTAACAATTCTAGGCGTAGAGAGATCCTTGGGGATGCCTCTAGGGTGCCAAGGATCCTGCCATAAGAAAGTAGAAATTCTATCGCCTATCTTAAATCAGAAATAGTTCCCAATAATATCCCTAACCTGAATAATTTTCCTCCAGCTCCAAAAACTATTATGAGACAGTTGGGCACACCACAAGTTGTTCCTTCTATGAATAATAGTGTGGACCCAAGAGCTTCCTTATCATTGAAAAGAAATCAAATTCTTTTACCTAATAAGACATTGTTTCAAGTAGACAACTGTTTAATCCCCAGACCCTCCTTTATTTTAGGTCTGCATATGTCATTCCATTTGACTTTTATACAAGTATTTCACCCAATCTTGTCAGACTACAAGAATTTGCTAAGTTTAGACTCAATTTCTTTGTGAATATGAAAAAGGCCAAATTTGGGAGAATCATCTACAAAAGTAGGCTGTTGAGAACGCCAGATTTTGCAGTCGCTAGGACAATGCAATCACATCCAAAACTCAAAACAAAAGCAGGCTGTTGAGAACGACAGATTTTGCAGTCGCTAAGACAATGCAATCACATCCAAAACTCAAAAAGATTTAAGACTTGTAGCACCCGTGTAAAAGAACTAGGTGTATAGAAAGTCATTCTTAGTCTTTTTGCCGTCTCAATTTCATAAGAATCTTATTGCCGGCTGTCTTGTAGCAAAATGATACAGACTTCTATCAGGAAATTGCACCAAGTTAACTGTTTTTATCAGCTTTCTTTTCTGGGAATAGGAATTTCGGTTGGCGTTTGAATTTGTAATCTGAAATAAAAGCCAAAGCAAACCAAAAATGGAAGATCAAAGCGGTTATATCGTTTGCTTGGTACCATGATAAGAAAAAATCCATAATCCTTCTTGACGGCATCTACGGAGAAGAAACGATTCCAAGATACTGAACAGTATATAGGCCTGAACATGGGGGCCAGCAGACGTGATGGATCAAAAAGGCATCTGGAAGAAGGAATGGGTTACGGAAACTCGTTACCAGTACCAAGCATCCTGGAAATAGTGGGAAAAGATGCTCCGTGTGTTTCAGGATGAGAGAACATGTTGTGCATGAGATTCTCTAACACAGGGTAAGAACTGGGAAGTAAGCACAGAGGATCTCATCCCGTGTGTTCCTGAATGTCATGTACAAGAATTCAGTCGTAGACCACAGGATACAGAGTCGTGTCCAGCTTTGTTTGAAATTCCAGTGATAAACTTATGCTTGCTTGTGAATGGAGATGAAGATGAGAGTAGAAAGCTTTATTTTGCCTGCAAGGAATGGTGGTTTCTTTCAGGTAGCAACCAACTCCATTGTGCCTGCCTCAACTAAAGGTGCCTTATTTCGTATAAACGTACGACCGAGTGTTTTCTTTTTTTCTTTTTCAGGTCACGAATCCTGGAGTACCGGAGGTTGTGCTACAAAAAATGAAGACAGCTGTGGCAGCATTTTTTTAACTTCCACTGGAAGACAAAAAAGAAGTATGCAATGTCAGCAAATGTTAAAGGATATGGCCAAGGCTATGTAATCTCGGAGCAGCAAAAGCTTGCTTGATTGGTGCGACCTTATATTCTCATTGACATTCCCACCCAAATACAAACCAATCAAGTACTGGCCGTTGACCATACCAGGCTTCAAGTATGTCAAGTTGTCAACAACCACTATTACAGAACCATCTTAGTAATCTGCTTATGTCAACAACTATAACAGAAATCCAATCTTTTTTTTCCTTCTTGACAGGGAGGCAATAGAGGAGTACTGAACAGAAATTTGCAGGGTGAGTGAGGAGAGTGTGGGCAATATATCTCTATTAACGGGAATGCAAACGGTTGGTCCGAAACTGCTGCACAAGGAGATGAAGCTGGGAATGCAAATGAATTACTAGACCTGATCTAGTTCCGGGCGTTAGCCCGCATTCTGATGCGACCTCCGCAACAATGCTTATACAAGATAATGAAATCGCAGGACCGCAGATTAGATAAAAAGAAAAATGGGTCACAGTGAAACCAATTCCAATTGCCATACCAGTAGATATTGGTGACGTTACGGAGGTAAATCGTGAGATTCTACAATAATACATTAACGGACATATCACATGAATCACAGCCATGATAAACCCAAAGAGAGGTCCTCCAAATTATTATTTTTCTTAGAAGCATTCATACATAAGAAAATTTCAGAATCTCTTAAATACAGCCCGTCTCGGCCCCGTCTTTTACGTATTTTAGGATGCATCCAAATGTGAGAATACTACCTTCTCTCTTTACACATCTTTAAAACTTGTACTACTTTTCAACTTTTTTTTCTCTGCAAGGATCAGCAACTTCCCATCTGAGCCTCAGCTAGCCTTGATTCTAGGTATAACTCAAGCTAACAATCTACAGTTTTAAGTACATACCAACAGATTTATTTTCATCCAGCTCCTGTCCATCTAAATAAATAGACAGGGCCGTCAATCTAGACATGAAAGGAAGAAAGAAGGGCTCATACTATTCCTCAGTTAGCTGTACATTCTCCTATGCCACTGATGCAGCTGGATGCAGGGTAAGAACACTGATCCTCCTTTCTGCAATAAAATTATGCCAATTGTTGTTAGTTTTACCACCCTTCTATTCCCATTTAATATAACACAAATTTCCATCTAAGAACCATAATAATCATTGACGAAATTAAGATAACTGCAACAAGACGTAGATTACCTCCAGCTGCAACTAGTTTCTCTACACGGGCAACTATATGCTTCCCGTAAGTATACTTCTTCAGAGCATTCAAGTGAACCTTTATTCGATTAAGAATCAGTTCAAGTTGCTGGTCATCACAAGTTTCCAGCACTTTCTGTACAACATAATTCGCAAACTGGTCTTTCATCATGACCTGCATATGATGAAGCATAAAAACAGATAACCAAGAGCTCAGAGATTTCAAATTTAGCACAATTCAAGGCGATTAAAGAATCATGTCATATGAGGCATATGAGAGAGTTAATAACAAACATTACAAACATTGATGGATAGTTCACCTACTTTGAGAGGAAATACAAAGGCTTTGTTTGGCAATCAGCTGATTGCATTAGTTTATAACTGATAGCCGATTTAAACAGCGGATTGCATTAGCTGTTTGTTAGAGATGTTTGGTAAAATTAACTATTTGGTATTAGCTGTTTATGTGTAAAATGACATATAAAGACATGACTTTAAAAAAATTATAATGACATGAGTATTATATTTTAATATTTTTTAAATACTTTTATAAGAATTTAAATATTTAATTTTACAAAAATTAAGTTTATAAATATATTAAAATATAATAATTATTATCATCTATCATAAATCCAGATAAATCTCTACCTCTAAGTAATATCTGGTCCACATTAAAGCCTGATCATTTACACAGTTATTAAAGATATACCATCACTGCAACAAAAATAAGAGCACGAGAGTTCCTGCTTGAAAGCAATCAGACCATCGTCGATAATATATAAACCAGAGCAATTGGTAGTAGTTAATAGATCCATTTGAGATTGGAGAGCATATTCGGCACTTGAGTAATCAGCTGAGGCAAAACGCTGCCCCTCCTTAGCTTGTTAAAAATCAGCTTATTAGGTTGGTAAAAACTGCTGGTCAATATGGTCAACCAGCTATGTTGGTTCAATCAGCTACTTTTTTACCTGATAAGCTAACATCCAAACAGAGCCAAAAGATATTTCATTCTCACACATAAAAGAATAATTATTGGAGGGTTCTTTATTCCCTTTACTTTTTATCTTTTTTCAAGGAGATGTTTGAGGGAAGGGGATGGGGTAGTGGGAGAGATGGAGGGCCCTGGTGCACCAAAGAAGGGAACTGGTGACCTGTGAAGATTATATAGAACTTAGGCAGAAGATTAATATTCTCGATTAAAACGTTGCCAAAAAGTACATCACCAGCAGTAACATAGAATGGAAATATAGTAACACATGGTATATGAATAAACTGGTAAATACAAGGGAGAGGCACAAAAAGAAACAAGAAAATGAAGACAACAAAACCAACTTCTAAAGATTTGGAAGTTTGCAGAGTACAATCACATACCTGAAGAGGCTCATTTTCATCAGTAGAACCAAGCATCTCATCAACCAGGGTCTGCCTTTCTGTAGGAGTACCAAAAGTTAGACACTTCTCTATAACGTTGGAGGCAAACTTTTGTTGGCTCATTTGAACTATTTGCCCAGTTAGCTTAGTAATTATTGCTGAACGTTCATGTGGTTTTCCATGCTCCAGGACATGCTGCAACATTGTAGAAAACACCCATGTGAAAAGAGACAAATAATTCACACTAATCGCAGGCAAGGACATGTATGGAGATGGTTGACAAGTGTTAGGTTCATGATGGATAAAACCAACAGTAACTGAAGGCCGAAAATTTTCCCCAACACTTGAGGTGGCAGCAACTAAATTTCCCTTTTGCATCAGAGGTTAGTAATTCAGCGACTATATGCTTGTTTAGAGCAAATGTGAGGCTTGGAAAATGATTAGGCTATGACAATTGCGCACGATCTCTTAACCTAAAGGAGGCAGGCTATTCAAAGAATCCTTATATTGAATTCACAGACTATATGCTTGTTTACAGCACATGTGAGGCTTGGACAATGATTAGGCTATGACAATTGCGCATGATCTCTTAACCTAAAGGAGGCAGGCTATTCAAAGAATCCTTATATTGTATTCACAGACTATGTCATTGCCCAGTTTGTTATCATGAAAAACATTCAAAATGGCAAACAAACCTGTACAACATAATTCCCATATTGATCTTGTGCCAACAAGCAAACAGACTGCAAAATTTCATCCATCATTATTTGCTGAGTCTTTGCATCATGACAATGCTCCAGAACCCTCTATAAGAAAACATACTTGCCAAGTTAGAGTTCTTACTGTTGGAACTGCATATCATTGTATTAACAGGTAAAGCATATGTACATCCCGCAATGATGAGATTACATTTACAAACCTGTATAACACGACAACCATACGGATGGGTGGATAATGTGACAACTTGATCATAAAATGTTGAAATAATAAACTGTATAGCATTTTCGGGTACACATTCAATACACTTCTGGATGACATGGTTTCCATTCTGATCACGTACACAACGCATAATATGACCATCAAGCTCTTTCACCATTTTAGTCTGCTGGTCCAGCTTGACAACTTCTATAGCCTGATAATTCGGATCAAAATATGTAAAAATAAAAGTGAATTTTCATAGCCAAGTTTAATATGTAATTCTTCACCAAGTCAACTTCCAGTATCAAAGATCAGTCTCCACAATATAAATATGTATCAATACGGTCAAGACACAAGTGTGATATGTAAGCATGCACCTTTTTCCATAAATATAACCATAAAAGTACATAAAACTTCAACAGAGTAAGTTTGTTATATGCATAACCAGTTCTCTTGCTCAAAGAAATGTCACAGAGGGATCATTAAATAAGTATACCCTTTGGATCACCCGGCAACCATACATTTGAAGGCTAAGAGTCAGCACATGCCCAGTTAGCTGGTCAGCCAGTTCTCTTATTTGAGACACAGATCCGTGCTCAAAAAACTGCAGACAAAGAGAAATTTAGCCAAAGGAATATCATCTCATATTTCTTTTTGGATGTATCCGATTCTGAATGCAATCATTGCATCACATGATCAAATTCAAGATAGTACAAGTCCAATGCAACCAGAAAATACCTTTTGAATCACATAATTACCAAACACATCAGTCATTAGTGAAAGGACCGGGGGCATAATTTCATTGAAGACCATGTTTTTCTCTTCTGTTGTGGCAGTCTCAAGTTTCTGTTGAATAAATCGACTCCCATACTGATCAGCACTATTCATCCAAGAAAAGTATTAGATATATAAAGGCCCGTGGTAAATAGAATTGAAGAGTGCAATCATGTAGGTCTACCTGAACTCAACAACATGACTAGCAATTTCTGAAAGTTCAAAACATTTAGTTTTATTGCTTTTGAACTCATCCAGTAAAGAGGAAGGAAAATTGCCATTCAGGTTAACACCAGATTCCGAGTTCCAGGCTCCAACAAGACCCCCAGCAAGATTCCTCGTCCCAGATGAAAAATGCACATTTCTTTCACTCTGCCTGACTGGACTACCTGATCCAATAGGAGAGTTCAGAAGCAGAGGCCCCACTAATGAGCTTCCAGAATAAGACAGATCAAAACCAGGTGCTGGATTTCCATAGAGATTGTGACTCATACTACCAGATTTGCAAGGGTAGGGCACCCCATACTGTGATTTTTGAGGTGCAACCAATGCTCCAAGATAAGCCTTTTGTAGTAGATCAACATATGGATTACATAAGTAATCTCTACCAATAGAAGGATTAACAACACCATAGTCATTGGATTGAAGGTACTGCAGATATAATGGGTCCACAAGGAGGCCCTGAAGAGCAGCATTACCTCCACTTTGATTTTCAACTCTACGAAGGTTACGCAATTCTACTGCAGCAACCATCAAATTTAGGTCTAATGTACCCAGGGATCCAGAATCCAGCCCAGTTCCCTCCATTGCAGATGCAGCAGCCATATTATCAAATATTGGTGGAAATTTTCCACTCCCAAGCTGAGCTCCAGTCATAGATGGGAATGAAGAGTTGATCCGATACCCACTTAAATTATGGTTTGCGAGTGAAGAATTTAGGTAGTCCATGTTTGGGATCTTAATAGGAGAGCCACCTCTGCCACTAAGAGTTGGGGTAGACAGTCCTTTCATGTGAGAGTTGGGAGAAACAGAATTCGCATACAAGTGTTGGTTGACATTGTTATGGCCGCCTACCATATTGAAGGGGTTTTGGTGATAATCAACTCCATTTTGAGCTTGAGAATTTGAGTGATTCTCTCCATCAACCACCTGATTTGACGAAAGATTTAGTTCCGAAAAAGCACCAACCAGCTCAGTAGATTCAGTCAAACTTGATGAAATCCCAGTGAATATATTCGGACTATTTCCATCTCTCTTGTCCATAGAACATGCCCTGCCTCCTCCAATGGGTAGAATTTGAGGACTGGGAACTCTAGCCATGATCTGAGGGTCAGGCGTGCCACTTCGTGATGAGGCACCTAAGACTGAAGCGTAACTAAGAGATGCTGATGAACCAGTATTTGGGATCAAAGACCCACCCTGTTTATTTGCATTACTGCACAAAATATCAACAGACCCCAAATCATGTTGGAGATGAGCAAGCTGGGCTTCAGAGGGATCTATGTCTTCCTTAAGGACATTGCAGCTTGCTGGATGAGACGAATGCCTCAAGATGGGTTTTGTATGACCCCGACAATCCTGCATTGCAAAGCGAATTTGTAAAACTAAAACAGGGACCAGAATAAGAAAGAAAATGCTAGAAGATCTTGACCCAGCCGTAAATAAAAATTAACATAGATAAACGAGTTCAGCAAAGATAGTAATTAGACTTGATCTCCAAGAAATTAATAAACATATGAATGTAAGCTAGATGAATATACTCCGGTGACCAGTGCTACTGCAGTCAGTTATAATAATAAAAGACAGTTCATACGAAATTGCACCAAAAAAACTCGGTATTGATACTTTGTACAGGATGCAAACATTACTTGCAGAAACATGCTGCAGGATTGTGCGTGCTATAATATTTGCTTAATCATAAGAAGAGGGGTGAAGTAAGTCTATGTTATAAGACGTTTCAAAACAGAAAAGCCCATAGACAACTCTAGGTGGCACCAAGATAATTAGATTGGTATCCCCACATCAACTATTGATTGCATAATATATATGTCATGATATAGGAATCTAAAAAAATCAAACCAAGTAAACAGGCAACAAAAACATAGAAAAGGCAGTATGTAGGTCGATAATTGAAGAAACCATATTAATAAAATAAACATCCTTTGCTCAAGAGATAACGCGAAGGATATAAGTAACTGTTAAGGAAATTTTCAACAAGCAAATAAAACCCAGCAACCACATATGAAAACCGTTAAAAAAGAAAACAAAGAATGCTACAGTTCCGAGCTTCACCTGAATCATCTCTGAAATGCTCTTTTGCCCCACTCCTAGACCCCACCCGGCTAACCCGCTCAGCCCATCTCCTCCCCACTCCTCATTTCCACCATTCCCGCTCCCGTTGTCATACTTCCCTTCACCAAATCCTGGCTGCACAGAGAAAAATGAACTCCTCCCTTCCTCATCACCAACTCTACTCCCCTTTCTTCCATCTCCAACAACAGAATTGACCCCAACACCGTGTAATTTCTGATCAAACCTCCAATCCTCCTTTGAAACAAGAGGAGGTGGCAATCTAGGATTCAAGTTCACATTAGAATAATAATAATTAATACAAGCTGGATCAGACTTTATTTCTTCTTCACTCAAGAAACCACCTTTATTGCTCTTTCTTACACCACGGAACCCAGCAGCATCAAACAACCCTCCAATCGAACTTAAAGACCCTTCCACTGTAGGCGGGGCCGACCCACTTCGGAAAATGTGCTCTTTCTCTCTTTCGCTTGCTGCCTGTTGTTGCAACCTTTGCTCTCTGATCAGCTTGCCCAAGTCCTTGTTTTTGAGCATTGATCGGATTGATATATCGGGTAAAATATTAGGATATGTATCTGTGATCATTAGATAAGCGGGCAAAGATTCAATCTTTAAACTAAAAGTATAGACAAGAAGTCTCAAATAAGTTGGTTTTGTTGATCAAAAGTTTCAAAGCCAAAATCCTTGTACGAAAAAACAAAAAGAAAAAGAAAAAAGAAAAAATGCCAAGGCCCAAGTCTTGGTTGTGTATAAGAATAGTAGATTTTGTGAAATTTTGCGTGCATATACAAGAGATCAGATAGAAATGGTGAAGTGATGCAACTGACAGAAGGTGAAGGTGGCTCTCGCCATGCTTTTTAAGAGAGAGATTGGGCAGATAGAGAGTAAACACAGAGAGACTGAAGTGAAGAAATGGAGGAGAGTGATAACCATAAAGTGGTGGACAGATCTAGACCGTTGGATTTCAGAAGTGACCGCGGGGAGTATATGTTCTTACAATAGGTATTGGGTCGTTACTCCTTATGCCCGTTTGTTGGGTCGAATAGTTATTCTATTATTGATATATTAGTAATAAATAGTTATTTTTTGGTTTGGTTAAAAAATAATATGTAGAATAACTAATTTTAGGTTTAATTAATTAATTTTAGGTTTAGTTATTCTTATATTTTAAGTAATAGTTAAAGATGTCTCTCTTCTATCTTTACCTAGTATGCAAAACGTGGAATAGGTTAAGACGATCTTTATTTTTTTCTTACATAAGAAAATTAATAATAGTAATGATAATAATAAAATAAATATAATATAATAATAATAATAATAATATAATTAGTAGAGACTATAATAAATATTTTGATATTTTTATTAGTTATTCTTTTATCATTTCAAATTTAAATTTTAAATTAAACATTCATATACATCATCTTAGGAATAAACCAAATTAAATAATATCCATTTTATTCCTTATAGTTTTATTTCCGCCTTGACTTAATGGCCTATAACTGTCTAATTTATGGGCTTTCCTTTTTTTTTTCTTTTCTGAAAACTTTGTTGTAATACGATACAACTCTACAGGTAATGCTATTATTTAGTTGCCACTTTTTACGGTTGCCGTGTTTGGATGTCTAAATAAGTACTTACACGCATAATAAGTTGGGTAATAAAGATGTTTAGTTTAGGGCACCTTAGTTTTACTGTTAATTTATCTTCTGGTTGAGACATAATTAATCCAAGATTAATGACCTTTTATTTTAGGCATTTAACAAATAAAATGCTTAGACCTTTTATTTCATTAACATTAAACCATCCTTTTCTTTATTTATAATATGTAGGCTTAACATTGAAAAAAATTCATAGTTATAATTTATGATTGTAAATTAAAATGAGCATAATACATGTCCAACACACATGCAAGTACCCTTTGCGTTCGTAAAGACAAAAATGAGCGTACGCTTTTGTTGTCTCAAGCTGAGAAAACAATGTCATCAAACTTGTTAACATACTTTAAATTGACTAGTCATTGATTCCCAGTTGATTATGGAATCTAACTATTAAAAGATCTTTGAATGATAAGTAACGCATTTATAGAATTCCACTGTAAGTAAGTTGCAACAGAGATAAAGAGGACATGGGGGCTGCAATTTGTTTTTATTTGGAATTGAACCTATGGAGTCAACTCCCTCCCAATGTCGATGTTGAGTTATCTAATCCATGGCCGTGTCGATATATTAATACTACAATATAATTATTCCATGCACGACGTCACAGCCTGTAATTAACTCCACTAAAACTCCTCTGCTTTTAACAGACTGGCCAATGATGGATTTGGTCGTCGTAATCTACGTAAATATTTTTTACTTCCATTGGTCGGCCGTTTTTGCAGCTTTAGTTCCTTTGATAGTTGGAGTTGCAGTAAGTTCTAGTAAATGTAAGGCTGAAGCTCGTCTAAGTTACATGACCCGGAAGAAGTTAAGCCTCCACTGAAACGCTCTCTTTGATGTCTCCATCAGGAAACAGGTAACTGTACATAAATCATTTTCCGTTCGTTCTATTTTAATTTGGACTTCTGTGGAATTTGCTGCTCAATTTCAATCTCATCCATAACTGATGTCAACTCTTTTTTGTTTGTCAATTATTTTGGTGTACTGTATTTGACTTCCAATGGACCGAAAGATTTGACAATAATACAAATAATGCTTAGCATTGCGGCCTGCACCGAAACGCGTATTGGTCCAAGAAAAGATATTTTTATGCACTGATTTTAGTGAATTGATCCGCAGCGAACCAAAGGATTGTTTCCAATTCCATTTTAAACCGACTAATTTTTAATTTGATTTAATTTAATAATTTTTATTATTCAAAATTAACTAATTTATTAATTAATCAGAAAATTTTTATAAATTAGTTGATTTTAAAATTTTTAAATAAAATAATTAATTTTTATTTAATCTTCTCTTTCTTTAATTATATTTTAACTTCTTTCATAGATATTACATTTCAAACTCTTCAATTTTATTTAATCTTATTTGATCATAATATTTTGTAGATCCACTTAAATATTAAAAGTTTTGAATCACATCAAAGTTTTTGATTAAAAGGTAAATACTTAAATATAATTAAGTTAATATATTCAAATATATATTAGTGTAATTTAAATGAAATTCACTAATTATAATGTTTAAAATATATGAATAGAGATGTTAAATATATATAACTTCAAATATTACTGATTCAATAATTTATAAATTTTATATAAAAAGTTACATGTGAATTACATAATTTCTATCATTTATGATAATTATTATATAAGCATTACAAATGTGATATTACTGAAGATAATTATTTAAAGATATTCTTAATCCTCTAAATTTATGTCACCAAATAAAAAATGGTATAGTTAACAAACACTATGTAATTTTTATTCATTATTATTACGTAACCAGGAAAATGTTTAAATACTGAAATTAACTTTATATATCATGTTAGAATTATTTAATATATATTAAAAGTTTTGTGTTGCATATAATTTATAACATATTAATCTTTACTTTAGATTAGATTGCTCTAAACTCTAAGATAACACCAAACATTTTTTTGATTTAAAAGGATGAAAAATGAAAATCCAAATGCTGAGATGTGAACAAAATGCTTAAATAAATTTAGTCATTAATTACATTTAGATAGAGTAATATTTTCATACATAATTTTGTACTGTTAAATATATTATTTTGGCATATTTTTAAATTGGCATATTTTTCTTCTCATCTTGAATTCAAACACTAGTTGGATAATATTTTAGATAGAATAGAATTCTACCTCAAATAGAAGTTGATTTTGGAAAGAATCGTGAATCCTACGTATGAAGTGGCTCAAGGGCATTATGATTTTTTTTATTATTGTGAATTAAGGGTTTCGTTTTTAAGTAGAAGAAGACGTCTTTTATGTGGTGTACGAGGGCAGCTTTAAAAGGCACAAAAAGGAAGGTTTTAGTTATTTTGAAGAATAAAGGGACATGTCTTTTGCAAATAGGTAGTACGGAAGTGGATTAGTTGTTGTTGGAAGAATATAGCTTTGTGTGGATGTCTTTGGGGATTGAAAACACCGTGTTTATAAAAAAGAGAAGTCGGCATTAATTACATAGCTTACGTGATTGTTTTTAGGCATATAAGATAAAGGTAGCTTTGGTTTGGAGTAGTGGAGTGCACTTAAGAGGCGTTTGGTTTGAGCACAGGGTTGGTTAGAGATATGGGTATAATAGTAGAAGAGGATGGGGATGGGTATGAAAAATAAAAAAAATGATGTTTGATTTGTAACTTGGGTTTCTGTATTAATACCTGGAGGCGCAGAACAAAAAATTCCTTCGTTGATGAGACACGATAAGGCAGAATAGGAGATCATAAAGAATTGAGAGGCGATAAGGAAGTAAAGAGGATGGTAGGGCAAAAGTTGGGGATAAAAGAGTAAAAAAATAAACATAATAAAAACTTAGATTGGAATCAAAACTCGATACCCAAACTCCTTGGTGGGTTTAGTAGATTCATAAATTTAATGGAATAAATCCATTCTCCTAGAATTGAAAACCTCAAAATAAACACTATTTTTTACAATTATTTCATTCCTTCGTTCCCAAACTCTCAAACCAAACTCCTCATTATTATTGATTGAAATCAAAGTTGCAGTGGGTGTTTTATAAGAGCTGAAAGATATAGCTGCGATGATCCATCTCCAAGACAATAGGTGTGCATTAATTGAAGCTTGAGAATTATAAAGTGTGCAGTGGGTGTTGCATTAATAAAAGTGAAGATTGTGTGTGTGGCATTGAAGTGTGGTGAAACTGCTGCA
The DNA here is from genome assembly GCA_027478495.1 of Erythroxylum alaternifolium. NCBI lineage: Eukaryota > Viridiplantae > Streptophyta > Magnoliopsida > Malpighiales > Erythroxylaceae > Erythroxylum > Erythroxylum alaternifolium. The sequence continues at coordinate 25,622,458 of JANIIA010000192.1, forward strand.
GTCCTTCATGCGTGAGTCCTTTGTGTAGTGAAACTGCTGCAGTGGTTAACGTGCGGCAATTAAGTTGTTGTGTGTGCGTGGAATAGAAGCATGTGCGTTGATTGTTCAATGAAATAGATACTGCGGTTGAGGCGTATGTTGGTGAATAGAGCTTAACAACATTTGATGGGTTGTGTGAGCCACAACGAAGGAGATTTGTGAGTAAGGATTGACGTCGCAGACGTCTTTCATTATTGAGCATATCGAAGTGAATTGTTGGTGTTTATATGAATCAGCCTATTATTATTACGACAACTTCTAGATATATTTCAATGGAGCGAAACTCATCGGAAAGTTATTCTTTTTATCTCAAGTGTATTATCGTTTTTGTTTCTAGCTATTTTAATTACTTGAGTTATTTATTTAATTATCTTTATTATCAAACAATGTGTGAAAATCCTCTGTCGAGGTTAATACAAGACGGTCATACTATTGGATGTGAAATTCTTTGACGAGAAGAGAGGTTAAGAGATAGTGTCAAGGGTTGAGTAGTGTCGGCTCAGTAAAGCCTTGGGTAAATCTATTGTATTTCGATGAAAGAATTAATCTATGTGAGGGCCCCGCAGACGTAAGTAAGGAGTGCCAAACTGCGTTATCAAATTTTTGGTGTCATCTGCTATTTTTCGTTTGATTAATTTTTGTTTTATTTTTGCTAGAAAAAATTGTGTAAAATTGAACAGTTTGCGAAACTACTACCCCTACAGTTTTTCATGTACAAACGTTTATAAATTCATGAACTGATAAAGGAATAAAGTATTGCACTATTAGTTGTCCATTCATTAAAAAAAATCATTATAGTGCACCAAAAAATGACATGAAAAGCTATATAATTTGGTATTACTTGTATTTTTATATTTTTTCGTTCTATAATTTTTATTAAAATATAAGTTGAACTTTATTTTTTTAAAATTAACTTTAAAATTTTTAAAATATTCAAAATAAATTATAAATAGAGGAAAATTTAAATGAATTTAAGTTCATATTTATGAATGAATACTTTTTTGATAGTGTGATTTTTAACTTTTTAATAATTAATTTTATTCTAGTATATAATTAAAATTAATAAATATTATTTAATTTAAATATATTAATTAATCATAATAATCTTAAGTTTAATTAAAATTAAATCCTAATTCTTAAAATCAAAGCCCAGTTGATCTTGAATTTGAAAATTATTGGACTTGTTATACATCATCCACAAGATGTGGCTCAAGCACATGATTATCACAATCTTGTGCCAAGTCGTGTCATTCGCCTTATTCACTTGTAGGCTAATCAACCAAAATTGAAACAGGGGTTAAATCTAAAATACCGAAAGACAAGCTGCTAGTAGTAGTCTTGCCTTCTTCGATGAGGTATGCACTTACTTCATGCTTACAGAAGATCATGTCCTTACATCTGACAAATTTATGCTTTTCTGGTTCATAGAGTTTATAATCAAACTCCTCATTACTATGTCTACCGAATATGCAAGAAATAGTCTTCTAATCCAGGTTCGATTTCTCTGCTCCTTTGAATATTTAAAATAGTCAAATATATATTAGTGTAATTTAAATGAAATTTACTAATTATAATGTTTGAAGTATATGAACAAACATATTAAATACACATGATTTCAAATATTATTGATGAAATAATTTATAAATTTTATATAAAAAATTACATGCAATTACATAGTATCTATCATTTATGATAATTATCATGTAAGCACTACAAATAAGTGTTGAAACATGAAAATAATAATCACACGAAATTTAACGAGGAATTATATCAATATGGCACAAATAATAAAAGTTACTTAAAGAACTAAATTGACTCTTTGAAATTTTATTAACCATAAAAAGCCTTTCTTGAACAGCAATTATTACCATGTATACCATGATAGTTAAAAGAAAAAATATTTTAGAAAATTAAATAATTAATATAAAATCATATATGTATTTTTAATATTTTAACTTCTGTATTATAAATATATTTCTAAATATGATGTTACTGAAGATAATTATGTAAGGATATGCTTAATCCTCTCAAATTATGTGATTGTAACAAGTCTTCATATACACCAAATAAAAAATGATGAAGAAAGCTTGAGTTTTATAGTAAGCTTTTAAGTGAACAATGAGGTGATTGATTTCTCCTTCAAAACAAGTTAGATGGGAAGATTGTTGTGGGTTTAACCCCATTTTAGACATATTTGTTAGATTAATTCGATTAAATTGGGCTTCACAAGTGTTAGAGATCTTTATGGATCAAACAAAATGAAGATTGGACTGATTTAAGGCAAAAATTGACGATTGAAAGTTGTTTATGGTGTCCAATGTCCATGTCTAGATTAGACACACATGTGTAAATGGTGGAGTTGACCTCATTGATGAATGCGTAAGCTTCTATAGCCGTGTACAAGTTAGAAGACAACATTTGAGGATAGATACGAGCATGTAAATGGAGGACATATTCGTGTCCGTCAACCGTGTATGTTACTGTGATTGTGTATTAGGGTGACTTCAAGTTCTGAGGGACATGATCACCACACATATACTATGACTGTGTATTAGAATGATGTCAAGTTCTTGTTGGAAACCAACCATGATCGAATCACAAGTGTAGTAGAAATAAAAATATTTTACAGTTTCCTACCGAATCCCAATAATTGAATAACTTGAATAAAACCACGAATTGATTGGTAAGAAATCGTACCTTATTCTAGTTTCCTATAGAAATCCTTTAAAACCTTTTCCGATTTGTTAACCACGAGTTGTTCACTTGTCTAACCTCTGATAATATCCACAAAACAACTTTTCAACACTGTGAGAGGAATGGGCAAGAATTCTAGCTCCCTGATCCTTATTCCTATTTATAGAAAAAGTATTAGGGTTTTGTAATGTTTATTAAAATTAAATTCCTGAATTATAATTAAAATCATACTCTAGTTATAATTAATTTAATTTTAATAAAATCAAATATCTCATATTTGATCCCTAAAGTTTCTCAAACTTTATAATTAAGT
>JANIIA010000192.1:25637354-25649207 GCA_027478495.1 Erythroxylum alaternifolium
CACAAGAATGTGGAAACCATAGAGGCATCAAACTCCTGAGCCATACTATGAAACTGTGGGAACGAGTTATTGAACAACGATTGCGCAAAATAGTACAAGTGAAAGAGAATGAATTTGGATTCATGCCTAGGAGATCAACTATTGAAGCAACCCATCTATTACGACGGCTAATGGAGAAATATAGAGAGCATAGGCAGAGCTTACATATTATCTTTATTGACTTAGAGAAGGCATATGATAGTGTGCCAAGAGAAGTCATTTGGAAATGTTTAAAAGCGAAGAATGCTCCTTGTACCTACTTCAGGACTATAAAGGATATGTACGAGGCCACTAGAACTTGTGTGCGCACGCCAGTGGGAGATACAAAGTATTTTCTGGTGGATATAGGGTTGTATCAAGGTTCAGCTTTAAGCCCGTTTCTTTTTGCGCTTATAATAGATGTCATCACGCAGGACATACAAGATGCGGTGTCGTAGTGTATGTTGTTCGTAGATGACATTGTATTGGTCGGAGAGACGAAAGCAGAAGTTAATAGGAAGCTAGAGATGTGGAGACAAACCTTTGGAGTCAAATGGTCTGCGGTTAAGTAGATCGAAGACCGAGTACATGGAATGCAATTTTGCATAGAGTTTAGAGGATGACGGACCAGAAGTTCGGATTGGAACTCACGCGCTAACCCAAATGGATAGTTTTAAATATCTAGGTTCTATCATACGAGAGGATGGAGATGTTGAGAGTGATGTAATTCATCGCATCCAAGCTGGATGGGTGAAATGGAGAGCGCCAACTAGAGTCCTATATGATCGAAAATTTCCAATAAGGCTGAAAGGAAAATTCTATAGGACGACAATACGATCGGCTATGCTTTATGGCTCTAAATGTTGGCCTATGAGGGTGGCACAAGTGCGAAAGTTTGAAGTAACGGAGATGAGAATGTTGAGATGGATGTGTGGTTATACGATGTTAGCTAGAATACCAAATAGGGTGTACAGAGAGAAGTTAGGCATCGCAGTTATCGGAGACAAGCTGAGGGAGTGGAGATTGCGATGGTTCAGACACATGCGCAGAAGAAGTGTGACGGAACCAGTCAGGCGAGTTGATGGGATTCATGTAGAAGGAAAGCGAGGTCGAAGGAGGCCAAGGAGGACATGGGAGGAGCAGATCAGATTGAACCTATAGGCGTTAAATCTATCTGAGGTTATGACATCCGATAGAAACAGTTGGTGCTGCAGAATTTTGATTTTGGACGTATAAGGCGCACAGGGGTGTGAGGGGTAAAGCAGGCTTTAGACTGCTCTGAGCATATAACCTGTGATTTGAAGTGTGGGAGACAACGATATACAGGTAGACACTTAGAGTGGTATAAAGTAGTAAAGGTCATCCGTGTGTATTTTGTGTATTGTTTCGACCTGTCATTCCTATATGTAGCTCTTTACGGAGTCGAAAGGCTATAACTTGGTTGTAGACTCCTAGTTCAGTGGATAGTATGTTTGCCGGTCGACCGTACCTCCGCACGACCGCTTGCCTCCTCCTGAAGCCCCATGACGATACGACCTCTGCCTAGGATAAGTGGAAAATGTTTATGGTGGAATAGAGTCTCCTATACGAGATGATTAGGTTCTACCTCTGCTATAATAGATCGCGGACGTTAGATCAGGAATTGGCCTTATAGGAAGTGTTTGTGTATATAAATATGTATGTAATTATATATATTATGTACCTAGTTACTTTTATTTTATTGGTCTTTATTTTATTTTCTTGGTCTTTTTATTATGTTAATTTCTCCATTTCAATTTTTATTTATCCCTGCTAATGCCTGGCCACATATTTACATCTTCATGTATGTATATATCCTCAGTTTCATGTGCATTCTATAGGTTATAGTCCCCGTGAATATACATATCTCGTTGTACTTATACAGTGATGTACTTGCATTGATCTGATTTGTTTGTTTTTGTTTGTTGGATTTGTTCTTGTGTTTGTTTTTGTTGCTTGTGTGTGTTTGTCTGTGCTTGTTTGTGTTTGTTTGTTTGTTGTTATTTGTTTTTGCTCTTTCCTTAGCCGAGGGTCTATCAGGAAACAGTCTCTGTATCTCCATCAGAGATGCAAGCATGACTGCGTACATCTTACCCTCCCTATACCCTACTTAGGTGGGAATTTGGGTATGTTTGGTTTGGTTTGGCTTTAAATTATTCTTAGTCATTGTTCTATTAAGCCTAGATACTAATAAAACATAAAAGAACTAGCATACGTTATGTTTTTCTTCATAAAGGAAGTAGTCGATTTCATAGGTTAAAGTATGGAAATACTTAAACAAACGTGTGAGTTTTTGTTAGAAAATAAGTTTATTAAACTGACCCGATATGAGAATTTCATTTGGAACATTACTTATATGTCTATGAAAATTTTCATTTTAATGATTGTGTAAGTGATATTTTGCTTTGAGATCTCCAAAGTTATCTTGTATAAGGATTTTTTTGTTTTGGTATTACTTATGACTTATTTTAATCATGGATAACACATTCGGTAGTCATTGGATATAATATAATCTATATAGAGGCAGTTGAGTGATCAAGATAGGATTTATCATCCTAAAGTAATTAGATAGAATGTTCTGTTGTTCTCGATCAATATAGATTCAGAAAATCCTTAACCAAGGTAGAATGACATTTTGTAAATAGTTTACAAATGTCATTAATTGAATCAATAGCTAATGGCAAAGAACTCATATAATTATACTCAAAATAGAGTAGATATTAATTACCTACTTTATGTTAAATCAGAAAATTGTATGATGAAATGATTGAATTATACGAAAAATTATGCACGGAAAGATTAGTCAAAACTACTTTCACATTCTTAAATATTTGAGGGTGATGATGTGTTGCTAAATATCAATCTTGATTTATGATTATAAATTGTTTAATTGGATAATTAAATATAAATTAAAGGGGTTTTAATTTATCTAATTCTAATTATGAATTAGAATTATAATTTATAATCATTGTCAACATAATTGGGAACCTAATGAGTTTCACATAAAGAACAAGTTGAAGAGAACAAAGATATTTTAACCAAGTTAGACTTGATTGTAAAGTTTGAGAAACTTTATGATTAAATATGAGACATTTAACAAATAAGGATCAATATGAGATATTGGATCTTATTTGACATAATTGGTATTTAATTAGAATTATTTGTAATTCTAATTAAAGTTTAATTAAAATTATAATTAAATTACTAAAATGCTCAAAAACTTATTATAAATAGACTTAAGCTTTAATAAAGCTAGCACTTCATACGTAACTATTTTTGTAAGAGTTATAGAGTTCTTTCAAAACTTGTTATGTAGATACCATTAAAAGTCAGATAATTGTGCAGTTACGATGGTTAAGATAGATCAGTTTTGGAAACGATTCAAAGGATATGATAAGAATATGATCAAGCTTCAGAATAAGGTATGAATTCGTATTCATACTTTATTATGATTTATGCGTTAATTATTTAAGGTATGAATTCATATTCATACTTTATTATGATTTATGCGTTAATTATTTTATAGAATTAAAATGATCTTAATTTTTAGGGAATTAAAATATGAAAAAGTTTTGTAATTATTACACTGCAATCAGGATTTGATCCCGCTCCGATTTCCCATCAATTGTATTAAAACTAACTTTAATTCTATAATTTGATTAAAATTGTTTGATTGTTATTGGTTTGATAAAAATTAGGGGTTAATGTTTAATTAAAGTCGAAACTGGTTTTCTGAAAATTTTATACCGCATTTGCTTCTACATTAAAATTGTTTCCTTCTTGTTCTGAAAATTGCCTTTGCGTCTGCCATGAGTTTGTAATTACATTAAAAGGAAAAATAAATCAAAATTGGTTTTCTGCTTTATGCCTTTTAAAATCACGTCTGCTTCCTGCTCTTACTTTTGTAATTTTGAAATTTGGATGTGTTTTGTACTGGCTATTTTCTGCTTTGTTTTTCCTTTAGAGTAGGAAATCACTAGCAACGCTAGAACCAGTGGTGAATTGTCGGGCATTTAAATCCTATGTAAAAATGATGGATTGGTGAACAACGTCTGGTGCAGACGTTGCTAGCACGTGCATTGCACCCAGCAGTCGATGTCCCTCATTGATTGAGGCGCATGCAATGAATTCAATGTTTTAAAAATCGGACTAGATATTAAACCGGTCGAAGAAAATGTTTAAGGTTTAAAGGTTCAACCGGTTAGAAATGCTACAAAATCGGTATATAATATATAAGAAGTAAAACTTATAAGAATAAGTAAAAATAAAATATTTTATTGAAAAAAAATACACCAATGTTTATTATTATATAATGAACTAATAATGAATAAATATGATGCTAATATAAAACTTAAAATAACAATAACAATAAAAATCAAAATTTTATTTCTAGAGGTTGCGTCTCATATAGTTATATTGGACATTCCTATCAGATGCTTGAGAAGAAGAAAAATAATTTCATAATAGATCAGATTTATCACGAGTAGACGATGATTTCATATTTTTCATTATAATTTAACCTAAAAAGTATAAAAAAATAATTGAGTATATTATTGTCAGAACAAAAGTATATAACTTAAATAATTCTCACTATAAATTGTAATAAAGAAAACCAACAACATCAGAATGGATATACAAAAAGACAAACAGATGTTATTCACTTATTAAACTTTGCTCCAACAATTTCTCCACTTCAAATAACCTAACCAAAATATTGCTAGTTTTCAATTTTGGTATTTTAGATCAATAAATTAAATAGCTGGAGGAATATATCACCTAACAATCAAAACTAAAAATTAATATGAAATATATTTCTAAATATTATAGAAATTTTTAAAGAAAATAAGGTAGGAGTTCTTATTTTTTAAAATAAAAATTTTAAATATCTATTCTTTTCCATCAAATAAAATTATTTAAAGAGTTCTGCCCATAAAATCGATCATTTAAGTGGGACTTTTCAGCAATTGTATCCATATATCTTAACTTGTTTCTGTCATCTACTCATCTTTGTTTCTATCGTCTTTTCCTTTTTCAGTTAGCCTCTCAAAGCTCCTTTCGGTAGCTCTCTCTTGCCCTCTCTCAACAGAACGATCTCTTACATACGAAGACGGTAATATCTTCCTTAGTATTATTGGCCTAGCTTTGGAAGGTATCAATTACCTTGGTGGATTCAAGGTAGCTGAGGAAGGTGGCGTATGGGCCTGCTACTGAAAGCAAATGTGTGAGATTTACATAAGCTAGTGTAGGTGTAGGTGTTGGTGATGGGATGACGTTGGTGTTGGTGTTGGTGTTGGTGCTGGAGGACTGGATGTTTGAGCATGTGTTAGCGCTATAAAGAAAAGTAGCAGTGTAATACTCAGTAGAAGAATCGAGGAGATCTCCATAATTTTCACAAAAATATGACGTTTCTTGTATATTTTGACTAGTCCCCAAGTTACTGCAAGAATCAAATCATGTTGAATGTCAACATCATTGTAAATTAAAATCACAAATTTGAACAGGAAGAACTTGCTAATGTTTGATAAATCAAAACCAAAATTCCAAACCGGCGATACCCAAGTTACTTCATGAATGCAAAAGCCATATAAACTAAAAAATGTAATGACTCAACCAAATACCATATCTTGCTTAGTTAACCCCAAAAAGAAAGCACAGAGAGATGGGGAAAGTAGAATTTATGCAAGAAAACCACAACCTTTGGATGGACATCAACAGAGAACAAAGGAAGACATATCTAATGTACCAGAGAAGAGCTCGATTTCTACATCTATGGAGGTAGTGAGAGATGGTGAAGAGAGGCGGTGAAGAGAAGAGGAGAAGCTCGATGTACAGTAACAGACCGGTTGGACCGGTTAGACAAAAAATCGACCGGTTTGTTAATAAACTGGCCGGTTTTTAATACATAGAGGTTATTAGATGAAACCAAACCGAATCATTGGCCAGTTCAAACTTTTTCAGGTCGGACCGGCCGGTCTGGTTCGGTTTTTAAAACCATGATTTTAAGTTCAAGTACATAGATAATGTATTAAAGATGTTTAGTATTTGAGATATTAGATACTTGTGAAGTATTAAAGATATCCATTATTCTATGTATGAGTTGATATTTGAGTTTAAAGAGATAAGGATATTTACTTTTGAATTAATTCCTAATTAAGGTTTATTTTACTTTGAACAATATCATTTTAAGATTGGAAAGGTTCCAATGTAGCAATTGCTGCTAACTAAGCCAAAATACATTTGTCATTTAGTAGAAATGATTAATTGCATCAATAAGTTCTTTAATAAACTTGATATAATTCCTCACATTTTTAAAGATAGTAATATACTATAGAACATTAGAACCATTAGGTATGTAAAGGAGCTAAGGTCTCATCAATGATCTAAGGATGTATTGAGGCAAATTTTCTTAATTATGATGATAATCAAGATAGAAGTTGTGAGATTTAAGTAAGTGTGTATTATAGATAATCTTGTAGAATTCTCTCATTAAGCTACTGTCCTAGCAATAATGTAATCGTCATATACTGATATAGTACGAGATACTTAAATGATTGACTTAGTGCAAGTGGGAGATCATTGGTTTGTGCCCTATAGCCAATCGATTAGTTGTAATTTAGTGTCAAAATAATTTAAAGACATTCTTTATTTTTTACATGTTTAGATGTATTTGATAAATTCCATAGTATAATTATACATTACAAATAAAATTTATTGAGATTATAATTATGAGATTCATATTGCATTTATGCATTATCTCTAAATTGTTCCTAGTCATTGTTCTATTAACATTGTACATTAATAAAATGTAAAAGCGCTAACACATGTTATGTTTTTTTCTTATGAAGGAAGTAGTCGAACTCATAAGTTAAAGTATGAAGATACTTAAACAAATGTCTGAGTGTTTTTTAGAGAACAAGTTCATTGAATTGACCCGATATGAGAAATCTATTTAAAACATTACTTGTATGTCTATGAAAATTCTCATTATGATGTTTATATTAGTGATCCTTTGACTTGAAGTCCCTAAAGTTATTTTGTATAGGAAATTGCTATATTTTGATACTTTTGTGACCTATTCTAATCATGATAGCTCCTTAGTTGAGTGATTAAGATATGATTCATCACCTTAAGGTAATTAGGGAGAATGTTCTGTTGTTCTCAATTATTATTGACTTGAGAAATCTTTAGCCAAAGTAGAACGAAGTTTTGTAAATAGTTTATAAATGTCATTAATTAATTCAATAACTAATGAAAGAAAACTAATTTGATCATTCTCAAAATAGAGTAGACATTAATTTTGTGCCCTATGTCTAAAGAACATTGTATGACGAACAGATTAAATTATACAAAAAATCATACATGAAAATGTTAGTCAAAACTACTTTGATATTCCTATATATTTGGGGGGTCATAATATATTGCTAGACACCAATCTTGATATGTGATTGAAGAATTAAAGATAAATTAAAAGGTGTTTTAATTTATCTAATTCTAATTATGAAATAAAACCATAATTTATAATCATTGCCAACATATTTTGGAACCTAAAGAGTTTCACATAAAGAATGAGTTGAAGAGAGTAAAGATGTTTTAATCAAATTAGACTTGATTGTAAAGTTTGACAAACTTTATAAATAAATATGAGATATTTAATAAATAATAATCAATATATTAATAAGAATCAATATGAGATATTGGATCTTATTTGGACGTAAATGAAATTAGAATTTAATTTCAATTAAATTACTAAAATGTCTAAAACTTATTATAATTAGACTTAAACTTTAATGGAGTAAATACTTTTTGCTTAACCCTCTTTATAAGAGTTACAGAGTTCTCTCAATCTGTTTTGTGGATAACGTTAGAGATCGGACACGTATGTAGCTACAGTGGTTCAGATTAGGGATGGCAACGGGGCGGGGCGGGGGTGAGGAGTACCTTTCCTGCCCCATCCTTGCCCGACACCCCCGTTTCCTATTGATCTTCGAAGTGGGGATATTTTGCCTTATTCCCCATCCCCGAGATCTCTGTTAAGTCCCCGCGGGGACTTGAATCTCCGAACCCTCACTCTTCATACATTGCCCAGTTCATATCCTCAAAAGAGACCCGGTTCGTATGCCCTACGCAACCCTAATAACCAACACCCTCAACACATAATGTTGTTAATTGTTATCGACATCAAGAACTCTTTTTGTATACATGGGCTAATAGTAAAAAAGATAATAAAATATTATTTATGCTGCCTATAAATTCAAAATAAATTATTTTGAATATTATAAAATTTTTGAATAATTTATCATAATTTTTTGTTTATAATTTATAAGAACACAGATAATTTCTTTCTATATATTTTAAATTATTATATACATTAAGTTATTCTTAAAACTTTTATAAATTTCCAATAATTTCAAAAAATTTATTCTATATTTTATAGAAATTGATTCGTGCTTCTTACTTTTCATATTTACATAGATAATTAGTGCTTCTTAGAACTACAATTGTTAATATTTACTCAATTAAAATTTTCATTTAATCCAACTGAAATATTGTATTCTTCGTCGATTATACCCAACTTTTAGTAAAGAGTATAAAATTAAAAATATATAATATATTTATAAAACTATCGTGAACGGGGATCCCTATAGGGCAGGGATTATTCAACCCGTCCCCATCCTAGTCCCCGATTCTGTCTCGGGGGTTATATTTGCCCCATCTCTGATTCTATAGGGTGATTTTTTTTCCAATCGCCTCCCCAAATGGAGAATCTCCATGGGAATCCTCGAATCCCGAACCTAAATTGCCATCCCTAGTTTAGATGAATCAATTTCAGAAATAGTTTGTGAGATACAACAATAATATGATCAAGCTTTAGAATAAGGTACGAATTAAGATTCACGCTTTATTATGATTTATGTGTCAATAATTTTATAGAATTAAAGTGGCCTTGGTTTTTAAGAAATCAAAATACAAAAAAGTTTTGTAATTATTCCTTTGTGTTTAGGATATTATCCTGTGTTGATTTCCTATCACATCATATGATATATGAAATTTAAAATTTAATTTAAACTTATTATTATTATTATTTTATTAAATAATTTATAATAGGTTATGATATTATTTGTATCGCTATATTGATATTAATAATGATATAAGTTTTTATTTCTAAATAATAAAGATAAAAACTAAGATTAGGAACTAAAAAATAAAAATGCGCAGCTAATCATTACAAAGAAACAAGTTCATCGATTTCTAGCTCTTCGTATTGAAGCAGTTAGTTGAAGTGAAAGTTTTCTAATTATTCTATTTACGAGCAACACTTTTGTAGTTGTTCTGAATGCTCTTAAACGAAGGGGCGATAGGTTGGGGAATAGGTTCGAAACGTGACATGAATTCGTGCTTCAAATGAAATATGCCAAAATTCTTTCTGTTGTCTACTTGCCTTGAACAAAATTGGGCCATATGTGACGTTCGGCTACCGTCAAATTGTTCCCAGCCTCGGAGATACAAAGTCTCACGTCAAGACCCATAGCAACTACAGTTATTATCAGGAGAATAGCTGCTGTCATACCTGTTAATATAATATTGGCAAAAAAATGTTAAATATGCCTTTATGGAAACGACGAAACTAGTCCTCTACAAGTACCCTTTCAATTTAAGAAAGTTATAAGTTTGAGTTGTGATAAATGATAGAACTTGTAAATATTATTGAATTGATTTTACTTAATTTTGAAATTTTGAATAAATCATATAATTTATAATTTATTATATGCATTCGATAGTTTGTTTAATATAAAAAATAATAATTATAAGTGTATAAATATTAAAAAAGAAACTTATTGTCCTGCCCAAGTAAGATGCCCTTTTAGTTCTTTGGATGAGAAGGCTTGCATGTCTTTGAACTAGCTGTATCCAGGTGCACAGCAAATTTGTAATGTGATTATATTAATATAGTATTAAACGGATAAAGATGATTTCCAATTCCATAGCATGTGAGGGTGTTCAGATCCGATTAAAATAGCATTGGTTAGGAGATCACGTGACCCGTCAGTGCTCAGATTTACGTATCTTAAGCCAACCCAGACAGACTTTACTTGAATGACACGTAAGAGATGATATGTAAGACGCTCTGTCTCTGAAATTATTATTCCTGTTCTGTACGAACATACATTATCTATTATTACCCTATGGTTCAGTGCTCTCTCTTAAGCACGTAAATGTGCATGACAGTCTCGAAACTTGGAAATGTAAAGACTAAAGACTGAGACACGAGTTATGTATATGTAAAACTAATGATGCAGCTAATCAATCATGCTGATGGACTCACTGAGACACGAGTTAGGTGTATGTGTAACGAATGAATTATGGTGCAGCCGACAATCATGTTCTGACTTCTGAGATCCCTACCTTAATTACTGCCAACACGTTACTTAGCGGTTTAGCCGTTGATTGTCAAATAAAATAAATAAATTGAATGTACCGAGCACTGCCCGCAGGCTGCACTCACTATAGCTATATATTTATATATACTCTACGCCATCTGGGCCTGCCTCTTTCAAGTTGATAATTGGCCTTTCAGCATATAATTTTAAAAAACTTTTAGCAGATTAAACAATCAAACTAATTCAGGGTTCTTAGTTTCTTATTAAATAATTAAAAGGCATACCCACAAAAAATAGATAAAAGTGTCCGAAATACGAATCTCGTCTACAAAATGAAACATTTGCCCTAGAACTGAGAGACCCTATCTAGTTCGTAACAAACCGAACACGTCACATATGGCTTAGCGGTCGGGTATATGGCCTTGCCGTTGCGTCATTGAATGGGCTCGTATGTTTCAACTGCTTTACATTGATCGGTTACACTTACATCATAAATTGTTGTTTGGGCTTGTATGTTCAGCTGCTTTACATTGTTCGAGTTACGTGTATCCCAACATCAGGTGAAGAATAACATGGCCATGGTCATGCAACAATGTAAAGCACCTTCTTGTTTTTCTTAGGTGGGACGGAAATACTACTGATACTGGCAAATACAGAGCAGTGGTGGATATAACTTACTAACTAAATATAATAATCAACAAATTATTTAATGATCAAATTTAAAATAATAAATTGATTAAATTACTATAACAAAGTAGATATTTGACTACTTTTTTTTAGCTACGCTTTAAAAATTATCGCTAAAAGTAAACTTTTAACGAAAATTTTGAACCTTTTGGTGATAGTTTTCGAAATTATCACTAATGCGTTAAGATTTGGCCGCAAAAAATTAACCTTTGAGTTTGGCAATGATTTTTAAAATCATCACCGAATGTGAACTCGCTGGTGATGTTTTTTGAAATCGTTGCTAAAACTCTTTAGTGACGCCAAAATAATAATTGTAGGAGGAAAACAAAAACGAGAAAGTTTATAGGAGAGAAACGAAAACAAAAACACTGTATCTCATCCTTTGCTCGTAAATCTCCTTCTTGTTATCTCTATTGTGTTTTCATTTTATATTTCATTTTATATTGTTTTGGGTTATCTCTATCCATCTTTCGATGAGTCTCTGTTCTACTGTTCAGAGCGAATCTCTTGGGGTTAGTTTCTATCACCATACTAGGAGTTAGATTCCTCTTTGCAAGCAAGTTATATACTACATCGATTTTTATGCTTCATCAATGCATGAATCTTGCTTTGCCTCTATCGTCTGCTAATTAGAATGTTAAGTATGATTTCATTGTTCATCTATACTGTTCTCTAATTGAAGCATTTGAGTATACTGTATTGAAAAGAGACGTCTTTATTCTCTACCAGTAACCATGCTTAGAGATATCTT
>JANIIA010000192.1:25650393-25663368 GCA_027478495.1 Erythroxylum alaternifolium
AATTGAAGCATTTGAGTATACTGTATTGAAAAGAGACGTCTTTATTCTCTACCAGTAACCATGCTTAGAGATATCTTCAAGCCTACTAGCAATGGTATTCTTAATGTGATACTAGCTGGAAATTGTGTACGCTAATAAACAAATGGGTTATATTCTTTATTTTCTATTGTAACTTATCCTCTTTTGTTCCCAAAATACTATATTTTTTGTAAGCAATGCAACGAGATTATAAATGGAGTTCTTATTATTTAAATTCTGTTTCAGCAAGCTTTTTCTTTGAGTAGGTAATTTTGGGATTTCTCTCTTTTATATTTCAAGTGGCTTCATATACAAGTATTTTAATCTTCAATTGAATTTTGGGACTTAAGTTCTAGAATTCAAATTTAGAAGAAAGTTGTACCTGAGTATTACCTGACTGTTTAAACCAAAGCATTTTCTTATGTAACCAGTAAGGACCTACACCTCTGTTGATTTTGAGTTGCTTGTTTTGGTATTGTGGTAATGGTAGGTGGGTATTGGTTGCACTGGGATGGAACTCATCCATTGTAGGTTTTTCCAATGAATGCTAACTATTTTACTTCCTTACCCACTGCACACCCTTCAGTCCCCTCTCCCTTCTTTGAATCCATGTACTTTGTTGGGGTTGCTTTTGTCAAGCAATTCTTCTATTGTTTATCTTTGTTGTGTTGGAAAATTTTACCATCTTAATATTGTGATTAAGCTCTTTTGTTTAATTTTCTTTTTTAGTTTTTAGTTGGGATTTACTCTTAACATTTGAATTTCAAAAGTTTTGAATCTAGAAACTTTCTTCTGAATAGTACATGCTTATCCTTAGTTTTCATAGGGCATGTAATACTTCTCAGTCATGTTCCTAGATCTATTTGCATCTCCATTATGCAATTAAACAGTACTTGCTTCATTATTGTCCATTCTGATTGTATGATGCTTATCTTTCATCTACGATGGCTTTTTTCTTTATTAGTTGAAAACAAACTAGCTTAATTATACATAATTTCAGGCACTCTACCGATCTTGAATATGCTTTTATGATTCTCATGGCTTATTTTTAGTATATGATACCTAAGGTATACAGTTGCTTTCATCGAGATGAACAAACCTAACTAGTCATCCTAGTTACGTTTTTAATTTTTTTTGTAATCTTAGCATTTATAATTTATAAACCGATCTCTTTATTTATTTTGTCTATAAGAATTGTTAATGTTGTAATTAAAATCTTGTATTTGAAGAGTATTCTTTTTGTTGGTATAATTTAATTATTTTTTACTTTTTATATACAATGCTTCAAATTATCAATTATTTTTGTATAATAAATTAGCAACAAAAAATCTAAATATTATATACAATAATATGGATTAAAAATGTCACAAATAATTATAATTAATATGGTATAACATTTCGTTAAAATGTATATTAAAAATTTGACTGCATTTTTCAAAACCTAGTTAAAAACATTTGGCTAAGTTTTCGAAAAGGTAGGTAAAACTTTTTGGCTACGTTTTCAAAAACATAGCTAAAAATCTTTGGCTATGTTTTTGAAAATGTAGCTAAATGATACCTACGTTTCCAAAACTTTTGGATACGTTTTAAAAAACGTAGCTAATAATTTTTAGTTATATCTAGCTACATTTTCAAAACTTTTAGCTATGTTTTCGAAAACGTAGCTAATACTTTTTAGCTACGAATACTAAGCGTAGCCAAAAGATATTGACAACGATTTCGAAAGTGTCAATAATAATTTTTTGCTACAAAATAAAGTGTGGGAAAAAATTTATTAGTGACGATTAGTGAAAAATATCACTTATAGTTTTTAGCTACGTGAATTTGGTGATGTTTTTGGTTATGAATATAAATCATCACTAATAACTTTTAGCGACGATTTTTTCGTCGCCAAATGTGGTTTTTGTTGTAGTGAATTCATATTTATAAATTTTAGTTCATTTAAACTATTTTTCACTTCATACAATGAATGGCCATATTAAGAAATTAACTAACGAGCACGTGCGTAAACAAAAATTTCACTAAAAGAAGCTAATCTATTGTAAATGTTAATTCAAAAAATTCATCTCTTATAGAATATTTCTTTTCTTTAATTAAAATTCCAAAGTTCTTACATTGGATTTCATGTTAGGGCTAATTACAAAAAAATCTCAAAATTTGGTCAGTTTTGCAATTATAGCTTGAACTTTAAAAAGTGTCAATAAAATACCTAAATTTTCATTTTTTAAATTCTAGCTTAAGGTTAGTGACTTCATTATTTTTGCTGACATGGTAGTGCCATATGTCTAGGAACCGTAATTAATAAGACACGTCGGCCTTAATTAATATAAGTGACTTAGATTAATGAAACGATGCCATTTTATGATATAACTAAAAGGATCTCGTTTCAACAACATTAAATCCCTAAATTTGTCTGTCGATCCCTCCTCTGAGACGCAGATATCACTATTTCTCTATTCTACAATTGTCTTTTAATCTTATCGACTGTAAGAACCTATCATCTTATTGGTGGCAAGAACCAATCATCTTTGTCATTCTTTAGAGGTCTATCTAACCACACCACCCTACGCATTTCCTTTGGTCTCTACCATAGTTTGATGTAGTTTTTCCTGCAGTTTTCCATAGCTCAGAAGTTGACACAATCCCAGAAACTATGTGATAAAGTTTTGTGGTTTATGGGATTTTTGGGGTTTCATTTGACGCGGAAATAGTAAGCGATTGCTTAAGAATGATGTTTTGGTTATTAGGTGAAAAATTTGATTAATACGAGCATATGGGGTAGTGATAATAGATATAGGCAATAAAGACAAAAAGAAGCTAGACCAATGTTAGTGTTGTGAGTGGTCAAGTAGAATCAGGATATGGAAACCTCGTATTCCCAAAGACCTTGGAGATGGGTTTCATGTTAACTTCAGAACAAGAACAGAAAAAGTAATAAACATATCAGAATGAACAATAATGTTTCTTTTTGAGTTGTGTTTCACAATAAAAAGAACAACAGGTTTGGGCATTTTATTGCCACTGAAGAAGAAAGGGGGTTAGATTATTTGAACAAAACAACGTCGTTTACTAAAGTGATTAAATGACGTTGTTTAATTAATCAGGATTTTTAATCTTAACCACTGATGATATGTCTTGTTAATTAGGGGTCTTGGACATGTGACACTGCTATATCAACAAAGATAATAGAGTCACTATTGTTGGGTGAGAAACATTTTATTATCATTTCTTAAATTTGGGATATGATTATAAAATTATAAAATTGACCAAAGTTTGAGATTTTTTTAAAATTAACCTTTCGCGTTATGACTAGGTTATCCAAATTTCATATTATTAAGTAGTAATTTTAGTAAAATTGGGATTTAAATGTTAGAGATCATAATTGGAATTCCAAACTAGCAAGGTGAAATGTTGTTTTGAATAATGTGTGTGGAGTTAGAGATGGTTTTACAATACGGTTGGTTATTCTTTTTCCAACAAAAATTGGTGATATTTTAAAAGAATTGGGATGTGTTTATGCCACAATGATATTACAAGCTAATGTAGCAATATTCTAACATTAGAGAAAATAGCGAAGGAAGAAAAATGAGATTCATGGAGCATTTTCTTTTTATTCTGTTCTTCATTTGATATCAGGTGGCATGGACTTAACTTAGTGTAAATCTATAATTTAATTCGTTAATATGATACGGTTGTCTTCTATTCTTTTCCACTTTTCATCTTAATCGATTAGTTGTAATCTTATTGATAAATTATTTAAATAAATTCCTTTTTTAATATTTATTTATTTAGTTAATTGATGTATAAAATAAAATCCATGAGATAAATATAGATTATAAGTAAAGTTATGCTGAGATCATAATTATAATATTTATATTGGATTTATTTATTATCCCTAAATTGTTCCTAGTTATTATTCTACGAAGACTAAACATTAATAGAACAAAAAGACCAACATACATTATATTTATTTCTTATAAAAGAAGCAGTTGATTTTATAGACTAAAGTATAAAAATTCTTAAACAAATGTGTGGATAATTGTTGGAGAACAAGTTCACTAAACTGTCCCAATACAAGAATTCTAGTTGAAACGTTACTTATATGTCTATAAAAATTCTCACTGTAATGATTACATAATTGATCTTTTAACTTAAGGTTTTCAAAGTATCTCATTTATGGATTTTTATGTTTTGATTCAACTTATGAGCTATTATGATCAAGAATAACTCAATTGGTAGCTATTAGATATAACATGAACTATATAGAGGAAGTTGAGAAATCAATATATGATTCATTACCCTAAAGTGATTAGAGAGAATATTTTGTTGTTCTTGGTTAGTATTGATTCGAGAAATTACTGGCTAAGGTAGAATGATAATTGGAGAATAGTTTTCAAATCTCATTAATAGAATAAAATACTAATGGTTGAGAACTAATATGATTAGACTTGAATATAGTAGACAGTAAATCCATACTTTATGTTTAATTAGAATACTTTGTGAAAAAAATGATTGAATTATACTAAAAAATTCATGTACAGAAAAGTTAGTCAAAATTACTTTTATATTCTTAGTTTTAGGTGGTTATCATATATTGTTAGACGCTAATCTTGATATATAGATGTAGATTGTTTAATTAAAAAATTAAATATAAATTAAATTAGTTTAATTTATTTAATCATAAATATGATTTAAGTTTATAATTTATATATATTGTTAACATATTTAAGAACCCAATGCATCACACATAAAGAATGATTGAAGAGAGAAAAAGGTAATTTAATCAAGCTGAACTTGATTGTAAAGTTTGAGAACTTTTGAAAGTTAAATATGAGATATGTTATAATTAATAATTAATATGAGATATTGGATCTTATTTAGACTTAATTAGTTTTAGTTAAAACCAATTATTATTCTCATTAAAATTAAAATTGTATTATTATTCTAATTAAAATTAAAATTGTATTTAAACTAAGTTATTAAAAGGTTCAAGTCTTATTATAAATAGGGGTAGGCTCTTAAGCAATTAGTACTCCTTGCTTACCCCATTTTACACGACTTGTAGAATTTTCTCAACTAGTTTATGTAAATACCATTTAAGGCCAAATATTTATGTAGCTATAGTGATAATGATGAACCTATTTCATAAATCAATTCGAAGGTAGATGGAGGAAAAAGATAAAAAATTATAATAATGAACAATTTATTTTATGCTTTTTAAATTTATACAATTTGAATCAAATAATTCAAGTTTTAAAAATCCAAAATCAAAGAAGATGTTCATATTCAAAAGAAAATATTTTGTATAAAAGCTCAAATTCTTATAAGATCACTCAAGTTAAATAAAAGTATTATCCCTTAACAAATTTGATTTCCTAGTATTCATAAAGTCAAGATTGCATTGCAATCACTTAGTCATATTATGCACTTAATTTTTAACAAAGAATCTTAGTTAAGAATTATGCATAAACTTATGTTATTAATCTAAAGAAAAATAATGAGTTCCTAAACAAAAAAAAAAGAAAAAGCTAAAAGAAAGCTAAAATTTTAACCTAAAACACACTAAACACATAAACTAAAAAGTTTTAGATTCTTATGAATTCACCCCTATACTTAAATATGACAATGTCCTTAATGTCAAATAAAAAAGATACTTAAAACAAGCATGAGAGATAATGAAGGCAAATAAATCTCCCTTAAATTCATGTAAAGTTTAGTGAGGCAAAATTCCAATAGATTAAAAAAACCAACATATAGAAGAGATAAAGAAAAAATTAGTAGAAACTAGAACTAATAAACTAATAGAAGAAAAGAAGAATTAAAATGTGGTGTCTTAACTTAATAAGTGCCTCTTTAGAAGTCTTTTAATTAGACATCCTACTTATGCCATTCATATTGGATCCATAATATAGGCCTGCTTCCACTCCTCTTTAAGATTTATAGTTTAATAACTTCCTGGCGTTCCATTAGGATTGGTTTTTCCAATTTCCTTTCTTTCCTTTATAGGAAGTAAGAACATTCTTCACTTAAATTAACTATCGATAGCTGCTTAAACTTATTCTTATTAGAAAAGGGATCTTTTTAGTATTGTTTAACATTTATAAAAGAGCAAAATTTTCTTCCTTTCCATCTATTTCACATTTACTAGAGTATGTAATTAGTAGCATATAAGGCTTAATAGTGAGTTTTGGTCACTGCTACTTTACAGTACCTATTAAAGATGGGACTAGCTCCGGTTTGTTCCTATTCGTCTTATCCTTTAAATTAATACTATGATTAGTATTAGATGGAGATGAGACTAAAGTTATTTTGCTTTTATTCATCACTTCCTCGTCCTTTTCCTCATACCTGGCTGACCTTTGCACTCCATTCTCTTTAACAACTTAAATAAAAAATGTTTTTCCATTCTAAAGTGGAATGATTAACATTTGATCTTTTGGGTTGACCTTTGCATTATTAATAAGTTCACCTTGATCTCTTTCACCAACCATCTTAACTATATGGTTCACTTAGATCTCCTAATTATGACTAGATGCATAATTATTTTACTCTATTTCATTTCATTCCATTGAAGGTACAAGTTTAACCAATTTTGCATTGATGAAAGACAAAAGAAATTGCTTAAGCCTCTCTTCCATCCAATTCAAGTATTCCATATCATTGTCCTTTAATGGTGGCTATTGTTGAAATTGAGGTTGTTATTAGAAACCAAGTGGTCCTATAGGTTTACCTACTCTAACTTTTTGGTCCTCTCAAAATAAATTTAGATGGTTTCTCCATCTTGGATTATACTTATTGGAGAAAGGATTATTCATGCTAATTCTCCAATAGGTAGCCATATAATTTTCCTCTTCTTCATAATATAGGGTAGGCTCTATATTCATATATATATGGCAAGGATCCTTATATATGTCATAATGATAGCATGGCCCCTTTTAAGTCATGTCTTAATTCAGTGACATCTTCATTTGGTTTGAAAGATCAACTACTCATAATTCCAAGTCTGAAGATGCTTGATCATGATGTGAAGTTCGAATATGGAAAATGTAAGAGTGCTACATAAAATTGTGATAAAAAATAATAATAAAAGAAAGTTTATATTAACAAATTAGTACTTAAATAGTCCCTAACATGGTGTCAAAAACTTGATCGCATCTATCTACAAATAAACTTACTAAAACTAGAGTATTCTAGAGTATCAATCCCATAAGGAATATAGTACTATATTTACTAATCATAGCTAAAAAAATTAAACTATAATCAAATAATTAAACTAATAACAACATAATTTTGTGTTAAAAAAATCATGATAAACAGAAACTAGCATTTTAAAGTTTACTTATGAGGAGTTCTAATTTTCATATAAGTTTTATTATTAAGGTTGAAATAAAAATTAACCTAAAGTATCTATGCCCTCTCCAGAGACACATAAATATTTTCAACCAAGTGATTACCACCTCTTAATGTGAAATTCAGCCTAATCAAACTTATTAAGTATATTTAATCTATTTAATTATTAAAGTAGTCTAAAAATTCCCTTTCTTTAGAAGTAAGTTGTTTACTGTCCTTATGCATGGACCATACTTCACCTCAATCCTTTATACAATCTCTAAGACTAAATTTATATTGATCTAGTATAAACCTAACATTAAGATCAAAGAGAATAAATTCAATTAAATGATAACTACTCATGCAATAATATTTGAAATATCCATCACAAACCAATCCCTATTCCTAATTAGAAATTTAACTACTAAAATCATGAAAAAATTAAAAAATAATTTTAACGTTAAAAAGAAAGGAAGAAAGAGTTAGAAGATTCATCATAGTCTTTTCTAATCTCACTCCAAAATTATTTCTTATTCGAAGAAGCACTAAAACTAACAACTTAGTGGGAAAGGAGGTAATAAATAGCCTCTAAAGTCCCTTGTAAAGTCCTTTAATAAAAGTATTTATAGTATAAGGTCATATAAAAGAGTTCTAAGGTGATTGAATTTGTAATTATGTGCATCCTTAAGGTTTAAATCGTGAATTTAACACTCATTAAACTTCTAGATTGGTGTTGATTTTATTTTTTTCAAAGTATATTGTTCCATTTTATATTTGATTTTAGTTGTGTTCCATACAAATAACACAACAACATGGATCTAATATGAACTTGTAATTGTACTGTATTGCCTCTTTCTTCACTTTTTCTGAAGTGTTTATCATATTTGAGCTTAAATAATTCTTCAATTCCTTCTATAAAGTTGTTACCTTTGAGTTAGCTTCCCAACGAATCTAACTTCCCCTTTTTAGCTTTCTAAATAATCTAATTTCACTTAGATTGTACAAATATGGAGAAGTTGCACTCAAATTTATGGTTTCTCCTCAAACTCATCACCTAAAAGAAAATGAAATAAATATAAGAAAACATTATTAATTCATATAAAATATGCTATAAAAGTGATAAATTACAACTAATATAACCCTTAGTAACATGTAAAAGATAACCTTATGATTAACATTTCATCAAAGTATATCAACAGATGGATCAACAAACCATCTAACATCTTCCTAGAGTAAATACTATTATCAAATTGATTTCAAACAAAATTATAAAACATCATAAATGCATTAAACCTCTTGCACCATTTTCTTAGTGACTATTTGAACCCATATAAGAATTTCTTTAGCAAATATACATGGTCTAAAGTAAAAAATCCTTTTGTCTATGGCATATAAATCTATTATTTTAGATTCATATTAAAAATGTAGTTTTCAAATTAAGTTGCTCCAAATTTAGATTAAATAAGTTTACCATGGCTAAAAGAACTCTTATAGTCTTATGCTTCACAACTAGTCGTGCCCTAATTGTAACTAACTTTACTCTAAGATACCTTTTTTCATTTTAAATACCTATTTTCATCTCATTAACATTACACACTTTGGTAATGGTACAATTTCCTATGTCTTATTTTTATTTAAAAGTTATATCTTCTCATTCATGGCAATCAACTATTCTTATGCTTCTTTACTATACATTATTGCTTTATAAGTCGATGGTTCATCATACTTTATATTTTCAACTATTTTTAAGGTATATTATATAAAATTAGTTTCTTCAAAATCAATACAAGCTAAATACTCAACAAGTCTCTTTATTTCTCTCCTTTTCCTTTTGTTATTATACTTTATGATTGTTCCTCCTGCACATTTATGGAATAAATTTTCACTATCTTACTTAAAACTTTAATTTCAAACTTCACCTTTTATTCAACACGCATACCTTTTTTACCTACAAGATCATCAATCTCCTCCCTCTAGCCAAACATATTAGATTCATCAAAATTAACATCTTTGCTAATAATAAACCTTATAGTTATATCCTTTTTAGTATACCACAATCTATACCCTTTAACTTCAATAGCATACCCTAAAAATATGCACTTCATAAGGGTCCAATTTACGATCATTAAAATGAGCTTAAGAAAGAATAAAATAATAAATGGGAGTGTTAGACCATACCTCTTGAAAATTCTTAAAATATATTATAGTTGATGGAGATCTATTCACTAAATAAGTGATAATGTTAACTGCCTCAACCCAGAATTACTTCAAAAGTCCAACATTTAACCACATGCATCAAATATAATGTACGAGTGTTTGGTTTATTTATTCTACAAATCCATTTTACTGTGGTGTATGACATATAGTGTGGTGCCTCACTATGCCTTCTTGCAAAACTCATCAAAGAGCTTATTGCATAATTCTAACTTATTATTAATTTTGAGTGTCTTGACCTATTTTTGGTGTATTTTTCAACCATTGTCTTCCACTCCTTGAACTTTTCAAACACTTCATTAGAAAACACATTCAGACTTTTCTCAAGTAATCATTAGTAGATGTTGTAAAGTAACTACATCCTTTATATAATTGAATTAGGGCAAGACCCTGTAAATTTGAATGAATATAATCAAGGATGCTAGTGAAAGTATGCTTACTAAAATCTAATTTGACCCCATACTGCTCATTAAGAACATATGACTCATAGAACTTCATCTTCCTAGTCACAAATCCATCCAATAAACCTGTTTTACACAATATCTCAAGTTTTTGCTCACTGATATGTCCTAATATATGATGCCACAACTTTGCACTATCATCATTCTATCCTAACGACTAAAATATAACCATCAATCCAATTACTATCTTGCCTATTAAGACATAACTCTTATGTTTTAATTTTCCTTTTATTTTAGTCATAGCTCTAGAAATGGTGTTGGGTAGGGGCCTGAGCTGGACTCAAAAAATTTGAATAAAGGCCTAGGCTTGTTCCATGAATTTAATCTAGCTTCAAGTTAGGGGCCCAAGCTTGAGACTAATCAGGATTGGGTGGTTTGAAGCCTAATATAGCTACACTAGGCCTAATTTAAATTACAGTTGTTGGGACCCGCCCTTGCGAGTTACGTGCCCGACGTCCTAAGTGACATCTGGACGCGCATTCCACAAAGATGGCGTGCCCAAACCAGTCAAACATAAAAAACAAACTCATTTCTCCTATTTCGTAATAGATGTTGGGAAACCTCAAACTGGAATTACAACTTAACTTCTTCAGAACATTTTCTCCCCATTGTATTAGGTTTCTAATGACACCAAAATCATTCAATTTGGTTCAGAAATCTGAAAGTTACGGCCCAAACATTTTCAGACTGTTATTAATTGAAATAGTACACTACACCTAACTTCCATCAAGAAATTGAAAGTCTTAGGGACTGAAATAAAATTAAATTCCTTCAGATAATTTGTAGCTCTATGTTTCTAGTTTATTTAGAAATAAGAATCATCTCATTTGAAGGTCGGACAACAAAGTTATGGCCAAAGGAATCAAACAAGTTTTTGTCCTCAATCATATTAAACCTGTTTCGGTATAATTGACATAAAATCCTCTATAGATGTCGAATTAAGGTCATTCTTGGATAGTTTGAAAAAGGACTTATAGATATACAGCTTCCATGAAGACACTGAAGGTAAATTCTATCATCTAGAGGGTCAAAATTGGACTAGACGATTCTATCTATAGTGCATAAGAAGATGTTTTGTCTATAGTGCATAAGAAGATGTTTTTATCTACAGTGGATAAGAAGATGTTTTATCTATAGTGGATAAGAAGATGTTTCATCTACAGTGCATAAGAAGATTTTTTGTCTATAGTGCATAAGAAGATGTTTAGTCTATAGTGGATAAGAAGATGTTTCGTCTACAGTGCATAAGAAGATGTTTTGTCTACAGTGGATAAGAAGATGTTTCCTCTATAGTGCATAAGAAGATGTTTTGTCTACACTGCATAAGAAGATGTTTCGTCTACAGTGGATAAGAAGATGTTTCGTCTACAGTGGATAAGAAGATGTTTCGTCTACAATGTATAAAAAGATGTTTTTCTACTGGATCTTCCTCACATCCCCAAAAGTTCTAAATCACTAACTACACTCTCCAGAGCACCTCCACTTATAATGCTCATATCTCTCAACTCCAATGTCCAAAGATTTCATACTATATATCATTGGAAAGCTAGAAAGGTAATCTACGATTTCTAAAAAGCTAGCTTCATCCAATTCAGCCTAGATCAATACAGTATTTCCCTCGAAGCCAAAACACATATCTCACCCTTATGGAAAACTTGAAAAAATGCAATGAATAAAATTGACATACCATCCGCGAAACACAAATATACTTTATTAACATCAAAATATAAAAGTTTTTACAAAGATTTAGTGGGCATTTTCAGCCACAATACATTAATATCTCAAAATGCCCAAAGTACAAAAAAGCTACATGAACAGTAATTTGCTCAAAATGCAACTAAAGCCTTGTGGTTACAAATTTAGCTTAAACATAAAAGATGCAAAAATTTAGAGTGATTCCTCGATTGTCTTTCACTCGATCTCATTTTATTCACTTGAAGATAGGGAAAAAGGGGGGTGGGTGATCATAAAAGCTTGTAGGTAACAAGTTTATAATGAATAATAAGCAAAACTATTTTAAAAATGTTTATTGTCATAGAAAATTCTTATTGAATCATAAAACACATGGTTCTTAAATTTTCAACCAAAATCATAATAAAACAAATCATGCATGCATCAATCTTGTCAACATATCATGAACATATAAAGACTTCAAAACGGTTTGGGTAGGTCTAAAACAGAACGTACTACACATTTCCCCTAAGGGTCCTGTGTAGCCGTGAACAGAACGTACTATTGCATTCCCACAAAGTGGTTTTTGCATAGCCGTGAACTTATGAGAGTCCATGAAGGAGTTCCATGCCACTAGCAGGCAGGCGGGAGAAGCCTTTAGTAAAAGTGCACTTGATATACTTAAGGGACTAAACCATACCCATATAACATGCATTTCATTTTTTGTAAATATGTTGCCTAAATGGCGCATTTTCAAAACATGTCTTTTATGAACATAAAATATTTCATATGCACTTACATCATCTTTTTCACAATTAATCAACTAACAAAAATCATTTATTTTCTTGAATAAAAAGAACACATAATGTATCATTATCCCATTATAAGCATGAAACCTACCTAAAAGCTTTGCTTAGGAATTGGCTTAAGGATGTCTTTCCTCTTGGTCCCTTGGCCTCTCTTGATCCCCTCTTTGATTTCCTTCATAAAAGACAAGATTACTATTCAATAGGAATTCAAATTGGAGAACCCACATGACATATTCACTAAAATTGATTCTAGAATACTTAAACCCATACAATTCTTAAGCTTTATCAACCAAATCCTTATCAAAAATCTAAAAGATTTAAAGTCAAACTTACCTTGAGTCTTCACCAAATAATGAGATTTTTAGCTCTAAGGAAAGCTCTTCCCTTCTTCTTTTATTTTCCCTTCTTGAACAACCTCAAACTCTCTCTTTAAGACTAAGAAAAGATGTAACCTAGCCCAAAACTCTATTCTT
>JANIIA010000192.1:25663468-25679954 GCA_027478495.1 Erythroxylum alaternifolium
TACAAGACACAAATTCATGCAATTCATGCATGTCATACCATAATTTATGCATGAAGCTATCATTTAAGAACATAAAAAAAAGCATAAAAACATTAATCTTACCAATTAAGCTCTTAATTCTCCAATCTTTCAATCTTCACAAAATTTTTCTAATTTTCCTCCCTCACACACCCACGGCATCAACTTGAGAGGGTGAGAGTTTATGTTGGTATGTATGGTGAGTCAAAGACGAAAGAAACAAGTGTAGAAGAGTGGAAGAAGTGAGCAAGGTGATAAAAATTCACAAAGAAGAAACAAGAAGGAAGTACTTCGGATGAGAGAGTTTTGAAGCAAAAGACAATAAACACTTATTATAAGAAGATACAAGAAGAAACATTGAGGAGTCGTGGATGACTCATTAAAGATGAGTATTAATGAATAAATTAAGATTTGTGACACATGGCACACTCTCATTTGCTACTAAATTTCTTCCCAATTCTATTTTAATTTCTCTCCAATTTTCCAATGGCTCAATTCCAAAAATTCTTAATTTCATATTCCTAAGTTTCCAGTGCCATTAGACAGTCAATTTTACTACCGGTAGACCCCTATTATGTCACTTAACAATTTTTTGGGTCCGGAAATGATTCTGAAAAATTCCCAAAAAATTCCTATAATTCTTTAAAAACGAGAAAACTCTAATAATCCTCTTCAGTACAAATTCTCATTCACACAAAACACTTTTTCTAAAAACCACATTTATTCACACTTAAAACGGGAAATGTCATGAATGCATGTACAATCATTTACATGTGTAAAAATTCACTATTTGCTACTTATGTGCATACATGAATGCATGAATATGTCAATACAATATTAAACACTCCTACCCCATTCCAAATTACCAAATTACCCTTCCCATAGGTGAGGGGATGTTACATAAAAGATAGGATTGAAATTTTTCAGAAGTAAATGCCACCGCAAGCAATTCCTTTTCAGTAGTTGTGTGATTCAGTTATGCTCCTATCAACGTCTTGTTTGCATAATAAATACCATGCAACCTCTTCTCCTTACGTTGGCTAAGTACACAACCAACAGTATGGACACTAGCATCACATATAATCTCAAAAGGAAGAGAACTATCCGGCGACATCAAAATTGGTGTTGTTGTGAGTGCCTTCTTCAACCTGTTAAAAGAATCTAAGCAGTCATCATAAAAAACAAAAGGCACGTATGTGACTAATAACTGAGTCAAGGGTCTTGCAATAAGGGAAAATCCTTAATAAATAGTCTACAAAACCCTGCATGACCCAGGAAAGCTCAGATACCCTTTATGTTGGTGGGAGGTGGTAACTTTTCAATTACTTCTGTCTTAGAGTGATTCATTTCAATCCTTTTGAATGAAATGTTATGGCCTAATACAATTCCTTCTTAGACTATGAAATGACACTTTTCCTAGTTTAAAACTAGATGAGACTCCTCACATCTTTCAAGCACTCTATCTAAATTAAACAAATAATGATCAAAAGACTCTCTAATGACAAAGAAGTCACCATAAATACCTCTATAAAGTTTTCATTCATGTCTATAAATATGGCCATCATGTACTTTTGGAATGCATCAGGTGCATTGCATAAACCAAAATGCATCATCTGATAAGCAAAAGTCCCATACGGATATGTGAAAATAGTCTTATCTTGATCTTTCGGGTATATAAATATTTTATTGTACCCTGAATATCCATCAAAAAAGCAGTAAAAAGAATGACCAGCCACTTTCTCAATCATTTGGTCCACAAAAGGTAAAGGAAAATGATCCTTCTTAGTGGCTAAATTTTGCTCCCTATAGTCAATACATGCTCACCAACCTATGACGGTCTTCGTGGAAATCTTTTCACCTTTCTCATTTTCTATCACCGTTATTCCACCCTTCTTCGGCACACATTGTATTGGATTCACCCACTCACTATCTGAAATGGGGTAAATAATCCCCGCATCCAAAAGTTTAACCACCTCCTTCTTCATAACCTCTTGCATATTTGGATTTAACCTTCTCTGTCTTTCTTTCATAGTTCTACATCCTTCTTCTAGTTTAATCCTATGCATCACTACATTGGGGCTAATCCCCTTAATATCAAAAATTTGCCACCCTATAGCTCTCATCTTCTTCCTAATGGTCTCCACCACTTTATCTTCTTGTTCATAATCTAATTCATTGGAGATAATGATGGGTAAAGTATGGTTCTTCCCTAAAAAGGTGTATCTCAAATGGGAAGGTAAGGGTTTAAGCTTTAAAATAGGCAGTTTAACAATAGAAGGTGGTGTAGGTGTATCAGTTCTCTCCAGTTTCTCTAACTCCACTTCCTCATATAAATCCTCTTCCTTCATACTCTCATCCTTATGCACTTCCTTCGCTTCATCAACTTCCTCTTTAATCTCCTTTACACGTTCATCCATAACATCAATTTTTATACAAACATTACAATTCACTGGTTTCTTCAAAGAATTTGTCATATTAAACTCAACCTGTTCATCACCAATTCTTAACACAAGTTTCCCTTCATGTACATTAACTAATGCCTTACTAGTATTCATAAAGGGCCTACCTAAAATCAACAAACAATTGTTATCAGCCTCAAAATCCAATATAACAAAATCACAGTAATTATAAATTTGTCCACTTTTATCAATATGTCTTCCACAACTCCAAATGGCATTTTAATGGATTGATCCACAAGTTGAATTAGCGTGGATGTTGGCTTGGCATCTCCTAGTCCTAATTTCCTAAAAATAGACAAAGGCATCAAATTAATACTTGCACCTAAATCATATAAACATTTAGAAGATTCAAAATCACCAGCAATACATGGAATAATGAAACTTCCTGGATCTTGTAATTTTGAATGCATTTGGCTTAATATGATGAAATTGAAATTTTTTGTCAATGTTAACATCTGATTGTCTTCCCAAGTGCGTTTGTGTGTGAGTGTATCCTTCAAAAACTTCGCATACTTGGGCATGCACCCCAAAGTTTCCACCATTGACAAATTAATCTGTAACTTCTTCAATTTCTCTAAAAACTTGGAAAACTGAGTATCCGCCTAATGTTGTTTCACCCTCTATAGATATGGAAGTTTGGGATTGTGCGATGGTGGTGGTACATAAGGCCTTCCTTTTTCCTTTTGTTCTTCTATCTCCTTACCCTTTTCTTTTTCTTGGTTGTCCTTTTTTCACTCTTGGTACTTCCATCTGCTTGCCACTTTGAAGTGTAATAGCTTCGAATTGCTCTCTGAAAATGACCTCAGTATGGCTCGATGAGCTACCTGCACTTTTAGAAAATAAAGCATTAGCGAGTTGACCTACCTGAACCTCTAAGTTATGGATCGATGAGGCATGATTCTTCACAATCTGATCGAACTTCACATCCATCCTCTTTTGACTCTCCTCCTAGCTAGCAAACATTATTTTCTGATTCTCTTTTTGGGCTGATAATTTGGAACTAAAAATCTCCACAAACTAGTCTATTTTGCTTTCCATTGATCCAAGTCGATCTTGCTGAAATCTTGGAGGTCCTTGTGGTCTCACTTAGCCACGTACATTGTTATTACTCTAAGAAAAATTTGGCTTGTTTTTCCACCCCAAATTATAAGTATTGGAATACGAGTTGTTACCTCTTTATAGCTGGCCCAAGTAACTTACCTTTTTTGTTCTACTAGGTCCTAACAAAAAACACTCGATTGAGTCATGGTTGTTTTGTCTACACAACTCACACTGTACTTGCATCACCTTGCCCATAGAGGAAGATGATCCTTGCAAGTTGTTCAATTGCTTTGTTAGGGCTGTAATTTGTGCCTGCAAAGTAGTAAGAAAGTCAATAGGTATCATGCCTTTTTGCTCTTTCTTCCCCTATATGCTCCTCTCACTAGAATATATGCAACTATTGCTTGCCAACTCCTCCAAAAGATCATGAGTTGCTTCTATAGTCTTCCTCATCAATGAACCTCCAGCGGCCACATCTATGGTTCCTCTCGTGCTCAAATTTACACCATTATAAAACGTCTGCAGCATGAACTCCCTTGGAAGATTGTGGTGGGAAGAACTTCTCTATAGTTCTTTAAATCTCTCTTAAGCTTCATAGAGAGATTCCCTATAATTCTGCTAGAAATTCGTAATCTCCTTGATAATCCTCATCGTCTTGGTTAACAGAAAGTACTTCATGAGGAATGCTTGGGCTAGCTGCTCCTAAGTAGTAATCTACCCCGAATTTAGTGAGTTGTACCACGCCTTTGCCCGATCTTTCAACATAAAAGAAAACAATCAGAGCTTAACTGCATCATCGAACATTCTGTTCAACCAAAAAGTGTCACAAATCTCTAAAAAATTGACGATGTGGGCATTCAAATCCTCATTAGATAGCCCATAGAATTGCACACTATTTTGTAATATGTTGTGGAGTGTCGACTTTATCTCGAAATTGTTGGCTTGAACCACTGGTCTCGTAAGTCCTTGAGGACTGAATCCTGACCTCATAAAGTCTGTCAGCATTCTTTTAGCTCCTCCTTTCTCTCCTTCTTCAGCCATATCTCTTTGTGTAAAATTTAGATGCTTTGCTATTATTAATTCTCTTTTGTAATATCCTATTTTTCGGTATATGATTAGTCAACCCTAAATTAAGTATTGCATATACATGCATAACATTAGCATTCATATACGAATTGATATTTGTACACATTACAAGTAAGCATTTGCACTCATTTGGCATGTCTCGAGGTATGAAAAATGTTAAGTGAACATGATCTGAATTATGAATTGATATGTCTTGAATTTTGGTATGTTTTTATTTTAATTAGTAAATTGGAATTAATGTTATAGATTGGGAAATTGATGAATTAAAATGTACATTTGGAATAGGAAAAATTCCAAGTGGTGGGATAAATTGATGCATGGAAAATTAGGGTGATTAAGCCTAAAATTGAGTGACATTGGGCATAGTTAAATGTGTGAAAAATGGACTAGTAATTAAATGACAATTGGATCAATTATCATGTAACAAGTGGACAAATCTTGGAATGACATACGGACTGATTTAGTAGGGGACAAATGGAAACATAATATGTTGATTAGTGGTAGCTGATTAATTAGCCAAATGTATTACATGCCTTAAGACATATGGTGAGTTTAGAAGTTGACACCTAGCATGATGATGGAGCAAATTCAAGCAGCAAATTTTCTGCTAATTCCCTAACCTTTCTCTACCAAACTTCTCCAAATTTTCTCTATATTTTTTATTAACCCTAGCTAAAGTTTTGCATAAAAACCATACCTAATTCCTGCACCAAATAGCCAAGAAATTGGTTCGAAGTTGTCTTCACCTTGGTGTCCAAAAAACAAAACCAACTCACTTTCACCTTGGAATTGCGTTGATTTTTGCTTACTTGGGAGGATTTGTTAATCTGGAATTTTGTGTTAAATTGGAAGCTTAATAGGTAAGTAACAATTTGAGTTTTAGGGCATGTCAAATAATATAAGAATGATGCTTGAATTGGAATGAAATGCATGTGATATTGGTGAAGATATATGCAGGAAAATGTTGTAAGAAAATTGTACTGGAATTGAATGTTTAAAGAATATGTATTTATGCCAAATAAAGTTGTTAAAAGAGTGTGTTCTTGAATTGAGAAAGAATTAGACCTATATGTATGATAATGTAAGATAAATTTCTAGTTTGATTTTTGATGTATAAAAGACCAGGATTTGTGAGCTATTAATTAAATAATTTTGAACTAGAATTGGAGAGGTTGTTGATGAGGAGTTGGAGTATGATTTAGGCCTAATATAGGTATAATTGATTAACTGTAAAGAGGATGTTTTAACTTTGGTATAAAGTGTAAAAAAAGTAAGAAAAATTAGAGCTGTAGGTCGAAATTCTGGTTTTAATTTCATCTTCCTCTTTCGACCTATTTTACATATCTTTAAGTCATGAATTTGAAGCAACTCAAAGAATGAAAGTTGTATATCTAGGTCTTAGCTTGACCTTGTGAAAGTGGCTTGATTTAGTAGTGACTAGAGCTTGAGTTATGCTTGTTTTCCTAATAATGCCTACGATTGACCTATGTAGGAACCTTATATTATTTTGTAATTTTTGGGGACTTTAGAGCTCGAATTAGTCAAAGAATAAAACATGAAAGTGTCCAGAAGATATCTTGATAAGTTTATATAAGTAGTTAATTGAAGTCATAACTTAGTGTGTTGAGTTCAATCTGAAAATTCTGATTTGTTAAAGGAATAAGTGAGTTCTTTTAAAGCAAATATGATCTTTAGTACATGAATAATGAGTATTAAAGAACATAGGGTATTTATGAATGAGAATTAAGTGAATGTATGAGTATATGTTGCTAGAAAAATTTTAATGAATTTATAGATTTAGCTTGCTAAAATATTAGATGTAAATTACCAATTGTGTGTGTATTATAAAAAGCTTTTTTGTCATGGAAATGTTCAAAGATAAGTGTAAAGTATGATTGATGAATTTGGATTAAATCAAGCTGATTTAAAGGTTCAAACTTGATTGCAAAATGGTAGTATACGAAGTATGATGTTTAATGGTTAAGAAATTTGAATAAGGTTACACACCCGGGAAAAGTCAATTGAGCATGCATTGAACATGAAATATGTATATATTTGCACAAATGAATATGTATTTGATTGATCAACTTTGTAATATAAATTGTGTGTGAATTGTATGATTTTAGATGCTCAAGTCAGACACCATTTAAACATTGTCGGACCATCCAGGCAATAGCATAAATTAGAGGGTACTATGAGTTAACCTAAATGATTTCACTAGGATTGATATTGTTTCTGTTTAATTCCCATTTATTGAACTAATAAGGTCTTGATTATGATGATTGTGGATATTAATAGTCCGAGGAGTTGGATATTTGGGAATGTATTTGAAGTGTTCTGTTTGCATCTGAGTTTTGACTAATTTCTAAACTCTCAACAAAAGTTGAATGCTGGACTGAGGTTCGATGAATTTGAGATTATGTTTGTGATCATAAGGAAATGTTTTTGATGGCATATTCTGTTATTTGATGCATTTCACAAAATTCATGTTCAGATAAAGGCGTTGTGATTAGAGTAGTCAGTCTGAATGAGCTTTAAGCTCAAAATTTTTACACATAGAGCTTTGCTCTGTGATTTTGTATCTGACTGGGCCCAATGGGCTAGTATGTGTATCTATATATGAAAGGTGCTCAGTCACAACAAATATTAACAAATCTGGAGTCTCATATGCATCTGCATTTGTATATTTATGATTATGACTTATATGATTATGAATGTAATTTTGATATTGTGACGATAAAGTGATATGCCATTGTTCCTAATATGATTGATTGGGGTATACATGTTTTGAAAGAATGTATATGAAATGTATATCATACATTATGCCTTATTGAGATGGGAAATGTTGTGAAATTGGTTGGATGTGTGCTATTTGTGTACGTGTTTTGAGTGGATCATCAATGACGGTTCAGTCACTAAGTTCACAAAACTCAAAAAATTACAACGTGACTTTTCAGGTATGAGACAAGAGACTTAGATTATGGTTAATTGAGAGATTGCAACATCCATAATCTGATTAGGGTTTATGAATTACAGTTAATGGTTATAACTCGAGAGAGAGTAATTAACCCTAAGATAGTCTAGAACCAACAATATGATAATTCACAATCAGTAAGGTTAGCATTAAAAATAGGTAAATTTTCCCTTATCTCAATTGGTAATTTCTTTCTTTTGATTCTTAGGTGTCTTGCAATTGTTTAATAATTAGTATTTCATGTTTGATTCTTCATTTGATTGATTGAATTAAATTCTCATTTTAGTTTCTTTGCATCTCAAATTTCTGTTATTTATTTTTAACCTTAGATTTTAGGATTAGATTAGTTCCCTCTTCTTGAGATCGACACCTTTGGTACTATGCTAACAAACTGTGCGCTCACAGATTATCGAGGGTTAATAATTAAAAATCACACACAACCAAACCACGATCAATGCATGACATTTTACATTGCATTTTTTATTTCATTTTGATGATTCCAAAAGGGGAAGAAAGTTTGATAATATAAAATTTAGGGGAACTGATAACATTAAGGAGAGTAATCAAATTTAAGGACAGTGATTGTTTTGTCATTCTTGTATTTCTTATAT
The DNA here is from genome assembly GCA_027478495.1 of Erythroxylum alaternifolium. Lineage (NCBI taxonomy): Eukaryota > Viridiplantae > Streptophyta > Magnoliopsida > Malpighiales > Erythroxylaceae > Erythroxylum > Erythroxylum alaternifolium. Next base: position 25,671,658 of record JANIIA010000192.1, read on the forward strand.
TTTGTAAGATATGTTTTATTAAAATTATATTATTTTCCTATATAGATAAATTCTTTGATTTTAAATATATTTTTTCTTGCTTGATATTGAATTAATATTTTCATATTAAATAATGTTTTATATATAAATTAAGGAGGAGCTAATCATTATCTTGAATTATGTTTTATGTGCTTAATTTTATTATTGTTCTCTAATAGAAATGTTTTGTCGTCATCAAAAAGGGGGAGATTATTGAATAAGTGAGGTTCCAATTGATTTTTTGATGATTACAAAACATAATTACTACTAATGTAGTTATTATTTTTATAAAAAGCAATATCAAAATAAAATGAAGCCATAAACTCAAGAAGATAATTTATAAGCTAATAAAGAAAATTCAAACTGTACAATCGATGAAATGAAGATCAAAATGAAAATAAAGAAGATCAAGGGTTCTTAACTCCATTTCATCATTTTTTTTATTGTTTGTAAGCTCACTTTATTATTTTGATGATCTAAAAGCCTCACCATGTGTAATCATTCATCTTACTTCATTACATGAGTCTTTATATTCATTAAGAGGCATTAAAGCTTTTGATTTTAATATAAAAGCCCCTTGATCTTTCAAATAACCTTTAGGGAATATTTAAGGAAGTTTTAAATCATATTTGGATTTAAAAAATTGATTTTGAGCATTTAAAGTGGTTAAAATCATGTTTTTTAGGTGATTGGTCAACCTATATGGGTTAGTGGTTGACCAATGTAGGCTAAAGTTATTAAAATTGATATATTATGAGTTTATAACATGATGTATTGGTTGACCAATGTGCTATATTGGTCAAACAATATGTCTACTAGTTTACTAGTGTCCCAACAACTAGTGAATTTGGTGTTTTAAATGCATACCAGTTGGCAAGGAGATATTCAAAACTTTGGTATCTAGTCAAAGGCTTCTTCACTTTAGTTGACCTTCAAAGTTACACATCTTCCAACACTTGAGCAAGTTGCTCACTTTGATCAGGACTCTCACAAACCTCTTCCTGTGACAACTCATGTCCTTCACTTTCTTCACATGTAGGCTAATCGACAGAAGTAGAAAAAGGTTTAGAATTTGTAACAGCATAAGACAAACTATTGGTAATAGTCTTATGTTCTTTGATGGGGCATGCACCAATGCTTATAGAAGAATGTCCCTACTTTGAATAACTTTTGTTAGGTCATTAAGCTCATAGCTAAACTCCCTGTCTATATCCAATAAATATTCAAAGAGTAATAATCAAATCTAGCTTCAATCTCTGCTTATTTGACATATGCTTGAAAGCTTTGCATTTGAACACCCTTAAATGTGTATAAGTTCGATTATTACATCTCTATACTCTCTCGATAATATCAAGATTCAAAAGGCTGAAGGAGTTATATTAATCACATAAGCTACGGTTTGGATCGCCTTATCCCAGAAGGACTTTGATAGGTTAGACTTCTAAAGCATACATCGAACCTTCCCCTTAATGATTTTATTTTATTTTATCAGCAACACCAATGTGCTATAAGGTACGAGGTTCTATCATCTCATGTCTTGCGTTATAAATTGTACAATAGTCCTTAAACTTATTAAAGATATACTATCCTTTACTGTCAATTTGGAGACACTTTAGTTTTCTCTTTGTTTACCTTTATACCAATATTATGGATTTTGTATCGTAACAGTTGGTACCGGTTGGTAAATAGCACAAAATTATTTTGCTCGATACCAATTATCAGTACTAGCCAACATTAATGATTTCTTATATTATCGGTTAGTATTTAAACTATAGGCTAAATACCAATAATTACCGTAAATTTTGAGAAAATAAAGGATTTATCTGTAAAAGAAATTAAAAAACCCCATCAATTTGCTTCTACAAACACTCTCCTCTCCATTTTCCTCTCTTTCTAGTCTCTCCTCTTTATCTCCACCAACATCAGCTACCAACATCCCACTCGCAGTCCCAGCCCAGCCATGGGATCGTCTCTCCCTTTCTTGCTGGCTACCATAGCACTGCTGCCCTACGATCATCTCTCTAGCAATGTCGAGTGTGATGTTACCTATTGCCTAACTGCCTCCACCTCTAGTCCTTTACTCCTCTAGTCGTCACCCACCACTGGCTTGCTCCTCTGTGCCTTTGATCACCGCCCCACTCTTTCAGCTATAGTTCAGATCAAGATCTGGAATTTTACAGATCCATTTGAATTTGCGAATTTGTGGAATTGTGAAGTTGATTTTGGAATTATGGAATTGTGGAATTATGTTGATTACTTGATTAGTTAATTGTTAATTTGAATATTCAATTATATATTTGTGACTTTTTATTTTGTAGTAATTTTGTATGTTGAATTCTGTTGGATTAAGTTAAATTGTGTAGTATATTATCTATGTAGATTGTTGAATTAATTTGACTAAAAATATTTAAGAATTTTGATTAAATTGGAGAATGAAAGATTGTTAAATTAAAGTAGAGAATTAGAATTTTAGTAATAATTTTGATTAAAATTAGTTAAGAAAACAAAATATTCATAAGCATTACAAATTGAATTGTATAAGCAAACAAAATAAATTAATTTATAGTTGAATTTTTTGATTACATAAAATAGGTTGTAAACTTATAGTTATGAGTTATAGTTAAAATTGAATAGTTTATAGTTATGAGTGTATGTCTTTAGTTTATGGTTGAATGATGTAATCATAGAAAATGAGTTATATTATATAAGATGTATATGTTTATTGTGTAATTGTGTATGATGAATACTTGACTTGTTGGTTTTTGACTTATTTTTTAATTGTGTTGGATGAAATTGAATTGTGTAGGGAATGTTTACTTTTCATTGTGGAGTTAACTTGAGTAAGAAACTAAAAACGTTTATTAAAATTGGTGAATGAAAGATTGTTAAATTAAAGTCGAGAATAAGGATTTTAGTAACAAATTTAATTAAAATTAGTTAAGAAAACAAAATAATTATAAGCATTACAAATTGAATTGAATAAGTAATCAAAATATATTAGTTTATAGTTGAAATGTAAGTTGTAAACTTATAACTGCAAGTTATGGTTGAATTTGAATGTTATAGTAAGTGTACATTTTTAGTTTATTCTTGAATGATGTAATCATACAAAATGAATTATATTATATAAGATGCATATGTGTATTGTGCAATTGTGTATGTTGAATGGTATTTGACTTATTGGTGGATTGTGTTGGATAAAATTGAATTGTATATGATGTAATCATACAAAATATAGTATATTATATAAGATGTATATGTGTATTGTGTAATTATGTATGTTAAATACTTAAACTATTGGTTTTTGAATTATTGGTTAACTATGCTAGATGAAATTGAATTATATATAACGTAATCATATAAAATGAGTTGTATTATACAAGATGTATCTGTGTATTATATAATTGTATATGTTGAATACTTGAATCGTTAGTTTTTGACTTATTGATGAATTATGTAAGATGAAATTGAATTGTGTATGATGTAATTATACAAAATGAGTTATATTATATAAGATGTATATGTGTATTATCTAATTGTGTTATTTTGGACTTCTGAGTTAAACAATACATGTTTTGTGATAGCAGTTGATAATAAAATTATGTGTTCTTTATTTTTATATAAAGTAATTAAATTAATTTCAACATATAAATTCATTGATTTTTACAGATAAATGGAAGCAAGTTCAAGTGCTCCTAATAATTCAATCGCTTTAGGAAGATACAATGATCCAGCTTATTATGCTGGATTAGTCCTTGGAATGAAGCACTATGTCATTTGTTTGTTTTGTAACAAGCATTTGAAAGTAGAGGAATCAGTAGATTAAAGAAGCATTTATTTAGAGTTAAAGGTGGTGTGTAACCTTGTAAAAAAGCAAGTCATGATGTGAAATGGAAAATGAAGACTTTTTTTGAAGAGTATCAGCACGAGAAAGATAGAAGGTAGAGATTGAATTACAAAATTGGTAGTGTAAGTTTGTTTATTAGTGTTCATGATGATAGTGGAAATGTTGAAGGTGATAGTATTCCTACCCAATAAGAGGTGAATGTTGCACCTAGACCTGATGTTAGGAAAAGAAGAAGACGTGTGTCTAATTTTTTTACATAACAAACAACTCCTAAAACTCAGACTTAAATTTGTATTGCCCTATAATTAAGAGAAGCGACTCATAATGTGGATATGGAAATGGCTAGATCGTAGTATGATTCAGTTATAGCATTAAATACTTCCCAATCTTATTATTATCATCCTATATGTTATTGCCTCTTACATTCCCAGATATAAAGCTCCTTCAATTAATGACCACAAAGGTAAACTTTTGAGTAGTTATGTTTATGAAATTAAAAGATATTTGGATGAAAGAAGATTACAAAGTAAGTAAAATTCTTTTTGTTGAAATTTTTTGTGCTACAAATTACATTGACTTGATTTTGGAAAACATAGAGGATGCTAGTTATTTTCCTATTATTGATATGACTATGTAAAAAGCAAAAAGGGTGAGCAAATTCATCTTCAATCACACATAGGTCTTGAATTTAATAAGAAAGGATTTCACAAATGGTAGGAATTTATGTCATCCTACTGTTATAAGATTTGCAACAAATTTCTTATCGCTTTAGTGTTTTATTATGATGAAGAAAGAGTTGAGACAGAAGTTTACAAATGATAAATGGTTTACATCTTAGCATGCTAGATCTAATGAAAGATTGGAGGTTTCCAGAATTATACTTAAAGATACTAAATTTTGTTCCTAATTTCAATTTGTCATCTGATTTTGTGAGCTAAGGGTACTTCGTCAAACTGAAAGTGATGAAAAGGTAATAATGACTTGTTTTTATGATGCTATGGGGAGGGTGAAGGAAGTAATCAAGGTCAATAAGAAAAATAGGCGTTCTTTATACGGACCTTATCTGGCAGTCATCAATGAGAGATGGGAAAGGGAACTTTACTCTCTATTATTTGCAGTTAGGGTATATTTGAATCTTAGTGTTAATTTCAGACCAAGTTTTACAAAGGAAACTAAAGTAAATAAGGTAATGCTATTAACTATTAAAATAGTTATTACCAATGAGATGATGCAAGCTCTCCTAAGCTCACAGATTGAGATTTATAAGGAGGCTTCTATTAATTTTGAGATGCCAATTACTATTTGTCAAAGAGAAAAACTTAATCCAAGTATATATTTTCACTTTTGTTACTTGTTAAAAATTAATCGTCACTTCATTTTTTTCATAACGTTACTTTTGTTGTCTTACGACTTACAGTTTCTTAGTAGGACTAATTTGGAAATGATGTTTCAGAATTGTAAAGGTTTGTAATTCAAATTCTAAGTTAATGTGTGAGTGAAAAAGGCTGTGAAAGGAATTTAGGCACATTTGAATTCATCCATCCAAGAAAAGGAATAGATTGGAGCCCAAAAGATTGAATGACTTGATATTTATTCAATAAAATTTAAAGCTTCGGGAAAGATATGTTATTATCATTATTAAGTTACGTACACCTTCCTATAATTTTTAATAATTTAACTTTATTGTTTACTAGGACTTTTAATAGAACAAGTAGCTTAGTAGATTTAACTTGCATTGGTAATATTGATCTTTTGGCGGATTGGGTTTCTAAGGAATTTGATAGATGAGAGTGACTTAGATGGGAAAGAATTAACACGTCATTTGGTGCAATGAATTTGAATAATGGTGGTGATGAGACTTCTCTTAATGATGAGGATTTTGTATTAAATGAGAATTAGGATCATTGCAATTATAATAGGTATTCGATTGAATGAAGCTTCAGGTTTTTGTTTCTCCTTTTCTTTTAATCTCACTTATATTTGATGTATATGTTAAATTCTATATATGTAATATAATTGTAAATATTTTTGTTTAAGACTTCACTTATAGTTAGTTCTTCAACATGAACTCTTGTTGTAAATTATAATTGTTAGAGAGTAATGGATCTTAATTATTGTTTTTATGTAATTATTATTTATTATATGGTGAAATTGCAAAGTTTTAAATACTTTGTATTATTCTTAATTTTATACGTGTATGATGATTAAACAATCTTTTTTATATTAATTATAGTTATTATTTATATGTGAAAATGTGAAAATAATGTTAATAAAAATACATAAATTATTGTTATCTTAAATTTCTATTATTATGATTTTTGGAAACACAGTTGATGTAAGATTATAAAGTATATAGTATAATATATTAAAGGACTATTTTGTAATTTTTTAAAAAAGACTATTTTATAAATTTAAAAATTACCTAAAATTGTACGAGATATTGAAAATACTAGTACAGTACCATACTAGAACGAAATATGGTATCGATATCAGTATGGTATTCATAACATAGCTTTACACTATAGCATGAAATCTCCTAAAGGTCTTAAGCAGTTAGCTTTTTATTTTTGACATAAAAACCTAAGTGTTGCTTATGGCATCATCGAAAAAAGTAACAAAGTATTTGTTGCCACCCATGGACTCCACCTGTATAGGACCATATATTTCAGAGCACACCAGCTCCAACTTAACGTTCGTTCTAGTAGATCTTTTATAAGATAAAAATTGATGTTGCTTTCCAAACATGCAATAATAATAGAGGTTGAGGGAAATAGTAGTATTCGTAGGGACAAGTAATTTGACAGCTAATAACTTAATACCTTTCTCACTAATGTGTCCTAATCTTCATTTTCATAAATCTGAAGCATTTTTCCCTTTAACTATATGTAGTTCTCTAGCACAAACCTTCAAGTGCGTCTTGTAAAAGGTGTAACACAATCCACCATGACCAACTGCCGATGCTCCTTTAGAAGACTTCCACTTTCCATCCTTAAATGTTTGTCAACGTCCTTCTTGGCCAAGCACATTTGAAAATAAAAAATTAAGGTGCAAGTAAGAAATTTTTAGTACATGTCTCAAGGTTAACATACACCCAACATTAGTCTGAACTTAAATATCTCCCAAGCCAATGATACTAACAAAGCTTTGATTTCCCATCTTCACACTTTCAAAATCAACAATCCTTTAATTGGTAAAGTATTCCTCTTTGAAACTTAGTAATAGGAAGCCCATAAATCAATAACTCACTTGAAATCTGAGTGAAAAGTTTGGAGACACTAACTGAACTCACAAATCAACAATACCTTATCATCTGTGCTTGAGGTTGTCACTATGTGTTGTTATCTCCATCTTTTTAATTATCTTGCTTTTTCTATTCTTTCTTCCATTTATAATAGAATTTTTTAATGTGACCAGGTTTGGTGTAGTAGTGACTCTTTCTGGTCTTTTTGCCATCTTTATACTTAGACTTCCTTTTAGATTTACCAGTCCTTTGGAACCTCTACTCTTGCTTCTTCCTTTATTCTCTACCATAAGAACATGTACATTATCGACACTGATTTCTTTCCTCCTAATCTCTTTATTGGACATGCTTTCGTTGATTATATGTAAAGGAGGCACACTATCCAGAGTAGAGTTTCTGATAGTTATAACCAAAGCTTCACAATTCCTTAGTCAGGTATTCGATAGGAACAAAGATTGTATCTCATCTTCAAGAATGATCTTCATTATAGTTAGCTAGTTGATGATATCCACAAAACCCTGAAATACTTTGACACTAATTTCCTAGCCTTTAAATTCAAATTCATAAGTCTTCTATTCAAGGAGGCTTTGTTGTCAGTTGTCTTCCTCTTATAAAATCCCTCTAATTTTTAAATATGCTCTAAAGGATCCATCTATAGAGATACTTGGTTGAATATGTTGATATCAATCCATTGTATAATAATTCCTAAGGTTTTCCACTTGATTTTTTACCACTCTTTATTTGTCATCTTCTCTGGCTTAAAAGAGACATCGTCTTTTATACTTTTTTTCCACATCAATTGGATTATAAATATCCTTATAATACATAAGATCTTTCATCAGAGGTCTCCATATTAAGTAGTTGACCAATGTTAACATTACCATAGAGTTATTGCCACTATCTATACCTATGGCTCTAGTACTAGTTACTAATCAATAGATCACTCAGCCAATAACAAACTACTCAAATGGTAAAAATGATAGAAAGATAAAATACACAGGATTTAATGCAGAAAACCCTCTAGTATAGAGGTAAAAACCATGACATAAATAAACAATAAATCCACTAAATCAAAATAACAAGATATAAGTGATAAATGCTTTAGGCTAACTCACTTAAGAACACCTCACAAAACAACCATAGATTAACTCTCTTTTTAGATCTCTCTCTCTCCAAACATCTAAGATATAT
>JANIIA010000192.1:25716025-25729157 GCA_027478495.1 Erythroxylum alaternifolium
TATTTTTCCAAAAATCACTTATTCACACTTCTACCGGGATAATCGTCATGAACGCATGTACACTAAACTCACTATTCGCAACTGCATGAGCATGAGGTGTGGTAATTTACCACACCTGGACCCGTTCTCTGGTCCGACCTGTTCTCTGGAAACGGGATGTTACAACTAATTACTACTCTTCTAAAGATAATGCACATCGACCAATCATAAAAGTCAAAGTACTTGCTTAAGTCCCTATGAAATTCTCTAGTCAATTCATTCTCTACTCATAACTATAGAATTCTAGAAGCAGTAGAAAACAAGTAACTTTTTGTTTATTTGTTTTATTCTTTCTCTCATTTTGATTGAAACTTAAAATAAGCAGGCGACAAACCAACAATAAAACACACATCCATATAAAGTGAAATGCAAAAAGTAAAGGAAAAGAAATTTACTTTCCTTGGGTTGCCTCCTAAGAAGTGGCTTTGTTAGTGTCGCTAGCTCGACTCCATGTTTTCTCCTCACACGATAAAATTATGATCTTCAGGTGTCACAGTTTGAGCCACTTCCACGTGAGGTAGTTCAGGATAGGGCCTCAGTTCATCATCATTCCCATTTGTCATCTTCCCCATCCTCTGAATTCCAAACTCTACAGAGTCCATACACTCAAAAAATATTTCAAATGATTCTTCACCTTTTTCTTCTTCATTTAATTTCTCCAACTAACTAGGTAAAGGTAAAGAGTTGGTCTCAATAAGAATTATGAACTCAGGATTTATCTGCTTCAAGTTGCTCTTTAACTTCTTCGATACAAACAGTTGCTTAAGTAGTACACTAAAGATTCTTAAGCTCTTCATCACTTCGTAAAATTTTTGCACTAACTTCTATTTGGTGCACCTCGGGTTGATATAGCTACTCCTATTCGATTTGTGATTGATCGAGAGTTTCCATCATTTGACCCATTTGACATTCTATATTTTGTATGTTTGCTTTGTTTTCTTGTTGGATTTGTTGTTATTGTAACTATTGTTACATTCTTTGATTAAACTACACGATAATTTTATTAAGGTCCTAGTTCTCTATTGAACTTGCCGCATACTTTGATTAAGCTACATTGTATTTTGTTAAAACTGCTCAAGATCTTTAGTAGTAGAGGTCTTGATAAAGTTGTCCAGAGATATACTTGAGTCATAATAAAAAGCTTATGGTGCATATGGGAATTATTGTATATCCTGTAAATCATCATGGAAGTAATTCTGTTGATTATCCCATCCATAACTAAAACTTGTATGGTCACTCCAAACATAGTTATAATATTGGTAATATCATTTATAAAAGAAATTACTTCCGTCCATGAATATATATTTTTTCAAATTTTAAATCGCTAAAACGAATTAAAAAGTGAAAAGATCAAGAAAGAATAGAAAGGAAATAAATTGTGAAAAATATTTACAAAACCCCAATTAAAATCAATAACAAAAAGTAAGACACCGCACTCCTTAGTAATGGTGCAAAAATTAACAGTACATCATAACGCTACTCAAAATAAAGTAGACTTACTTCTGTAGCAGTGGTGAGTCTAAGTCTATCTCACATAGAGTATGTGTAAAGTTATTGAAATGGAAATAATTGATATTTAGGTTTTGAGGGGTTTTGTTTCATCAAACAAGAAAATAAAATGAAATTAAACTAATAAAAATAAATCAAAGAAAACATTAAAGTGATAAAAGTGGGGAATTTGGTAGGGACCCATTTTTTTAGTTCAATCTTCAGCCTAAACCTTAATTAAACATGTTTTATTGATTTGTTGTTCTTTTACCTCTCCTTGAACTATTAATCGTAGGTTAATCTATTAACCTAAGTTTTCCCTTAGGTATTGTTTAATTAAGATACGATCGTTAACTAAACCTGACTATCGAATAACCTAGGATACGATCTCTAGATTCAAGTAGCATTACAAATTAGGAAAATTGATTAATCTAGGCAATAATCACATACAATGCGTTATTTAACCTAGCTTATGTTACCTATAATGATTACAACTATTAGTTGTTACAAATGAATTTTAAATATAACAATTATTTATTATATTGAAATTATAGAAATGGGTTTGTAATAAAACGATCCAATGAAAGCATTCAGATAATCTTTTCATAATACATAATGGGTTCATACACAAATAATTGAACCATAATGAGAATACGATTATCCATACACAAAACCCAAATCAATTAATGTAGGATAGCACAATCAATTTAACAAGAGAGAAAGAAACAACAAAAATAAGAAAAGGAATGCTTAACCAAATCGTCAGTGTCAATATCCCCGTTGAACTAGCGTTTGAAAGCTACCCCTTCTTAGGTCTTCTTATAGTGGAGAGCTTCCCTCATCTCTATGCTCCCCCGAAGTTCCCACTCGATTTAGCCTAAAAACACCTATTCTATTCCCTAAACTTACTTTAGCTAAAAGTCCCTCTCTCACTACTGTTCTCTCCTTCCAAAACCATGTCGATTCTTCTAACTATTTATTGAAACCCACACATAAAACCCTTTTGCCCACTCTTGCATTTTTTACCTTTGGGTTAGGCATTTTATTGCTCTTACTTTCCATTATGCTGTGTTGTTTTACTTAGCCAGTTATCCACCTACTGAGCTGCTACATCGTTTCTCTTGTCCTATACTGCATTGTTTTTGGCTACTCACCAGTTGTTACATTGTTTCATTGGTGTAGACTGCTACTATTTCCTTGCTTACTTTTATCTATTAAACTGTCATTTTTTTTAATGTTTTGTTACTCCCAGTAGTTGGCTTATACACTGGCCTTTTGGTGTTCTTCTTTGTCCATGCTACTTGTGTTTTAATTGCTTCCATCTGTCCACCTGTTGTTGTTTCTTTCTCCAATTGTTTTATTCTTAGGCCATTAAATTCACCTAGTTACATGGCAAAAATATGCACTGCCATTTGTAACTTTGGTTCTTTTTCTTTATGTTTCCATTTTTCTTGTCTTTATTTGCTCTAATTTTCTTCTTCTTACTCCCTGAAGACAAGTGAATATTAATCTTTGAAACATGGCCTAAATATCATGCTTTTGACTCACTTTAGCTCTATCACTTTCGAATTGTGCCTATAATCACATATCAACTAAAGTGAGTATCTTAGTCATTTTCATAGCAATAATCACTAAGTGTTATGGAATAAATTCATAATCACTTAAGCATATGTTAGTGCTCCTGCTGTTTCCCTCTCTATCATGTTCATGACCAATTGTGCACAATTGTGACACCTTCAAGCTTCCTCTATCTTCTTCATTCCCCATAAACACATTAAATACCTTTTGAAACATAAATTTAAGATCCAATTCTTGCTCCAAACTAAACAAACAATTAGAATACATACAAACATTAACAATAACATAATTGAAAGCCTATACACATGATAATCATATAAGAAACACTTAAAAACACTCTTAAATATCTATCAAAACATAGTATAATCTACACTATCATTTGTACTGTGAAAAAGTTAGAAACATGTCTTCTTCTTTTCCACATATTAGGTATAACATTTCTTCTTACTGGGCATTAATACTACCACCTTCAGCATCCCCACTATCATCCTAACCACTGTAAAAGGAACTTTTGCTACCAATTTCATAATTCATTCTTTGCCTTCTATCTTTACTATGTTGATACTCGTTAAGGAAAGTCTTCATTTTCCATTTCACTTCATGGCTCACTTTCTTATAAGGCTCCACATAGCCTTTCATCCCAACTAAATGATTCTTTAATATGGTGATTACCCCACCTTTCAAATGCTTGTTACAATACAAATAAATGGTATGGTTCTTCATTCTAGGAACTAGTCTAGCATGAGCCCAAAATGGATCATTGAATTTTCCTAAACTTGAAGCAGCTAAATTATCAAAGTACTTAAATTTCCCTTTATTTATCTATAAAATAAATAAAGACATGTTAAAATTAAATTAATAATTTCATTATCCATTATTATAGAAAATGTGTATTAATCAATTTAAAACAAACACAAATGCACATTTTAGATTCTAAAACGTACACACAACTTTAACTTTAAAAGTATTCATGCATCTTATATTCAAAGTCAATATTCTAAAGATTATTATTACCAAAAACTATTGAAATGAAAAATCTGAAACAAGTGGTGTAAAATAGTAAGAAGAAATAGAGCGACAAAAACTTCTCAACAATCGTATGATATACAAATGTAAGTGAACTTCACTAACTTATATAAATGATTGTTGCACTTTCACAACTATAACCCATTTAGTGTGATTACACAATTCAATCATAAACTCACAAATATAACCCATTTTGTGTGATTACATAATTCAACCATAACTTACAACTACAACCTATTTTGTGTGATTACATTATTCAATAATAAATATAACTTATTTAGTGTGATTATGTAATTCAACCATAAATTCACAATTATAACATATTTTTGTGTTGTTATATAATTTAACTATAAACTTACAAGTAGAACTCACTATATATTTTACATAATTCAACCATAAATTTTGAATTTTCTAGCCATTTTATCAATATTACAATTTTAATATTCATTAAAAGTCATTCTTTATAGTTTTCCTTAATCATAAAGAATAAACACATACACACACATATATAAATAATCCTTAAAATTTTAACTTTTATATTACAAATTATTACTTTTAATTTAGTGTAGTATTAATTGATTTAGGAAGCTAATTAAATGAAAGTTTAGATATAATGAAATAAAAAATCACACTAACTTATATAATTTAGATATGACTCTTGAAAAAATAGTTACTATTTATAAAATTAAAATTTAATTATTGATTTATTTTAAAATATATATCCAAATAATCTTACATGTTAAATTAGAAATATACAATAACAAAAACAATATAGTGAAAGTTTAGTCGATACGCAGAGTCTGAAGAGGTCCAATAGTATGTAGCCTTATCCTAATTAGTAGGGTGTTGTGACTAATTTCTAGGGTGTTGTGACTAATTTCTATTGATTTTGTTAGCTTTTATATTTTGATTTTAGTTACATATTACTGTGTTTTAATCCAAAGTTGTGTGAAATGAGGGGTCTGGGGAGTATTTTGGGAATGTTACAGGAAAACAAGAAAAATTGGGCAAGATTGCCCCACAAGGGAGTGATTACCATCATAATGGTTCTCATATGATAGTGGCTCTCACGGGGGTGACAAATTTGTCATGTCTGTGCATATTCTCTTCACTACAATTAACATCACACATGTCAAACATGCAAGTGATGACGAACTAAAATAAAGACCTAAACCTAGAATCTAATATGAATAGAAATGTTTATAGAGAGAAAGGAGAGGTTGGAACGAAGATGAGGGTAGGAGGCAGAGAAAAAGAAGAGAAAAATAGTAGAGAGGTAGAAGGCGAGAGTTAATGTCAGAGAGCTTGAGTTTTGTAGGAGATTCACCACTAGAGTTCTTCACTTTGTTTGCTCATTCTTATCTCATCTTCGAATACTATTCTTGAACCCATTTTATCTCCTGTTTGGTTTAACTTGGTTATCCTATTGATGCTTTGATAGTCATTTTTCTATTTATTTCCTCTATTATCATTTTGATATTTCTCTATTTACTGTTGAACATGGGATTAAAGTTTATGAGGATGATGAAATATATTAACTTAAGTGGGTAAATGTTAGTTGGGCTTTCATAGTTGATTTAGGTAGTAAACTTGTTGAATACAAAAGTTAGAGATATAGTTTATTATTTAAATTAATTTTAGAACCTAATTGATAATTTTAGCAAGACAATTATCCAATTAATTCTCTATAGTTATGCATAGGAGATTAAATAAGTGACGTTAATTTATGAAGAGTTACCCACACTGAATGATCAATTCTTTCTTTGCTTCTAGTTAAATCAGTTTACTTTTATTGTAATTGCTTAATTTTCTTTAGATCTTTTTACTCGATAACTCGTGATAGAGTGTTTAGGATTGCATTTTTTTCTTTTTATTAGAAGTTAATTTGAGTGAACCAATTTCACCTACTTAAGAAGACGACATAGGTATTCGACTACAATTACCTCGTATACTTGCGAGTAGGATAGACTAGGTTTTTACAACTTATTGTGGTATAACAAATTTTTGGCATCATTGCTGCGAAGGTGTTTAGTGTTTAAACTTAAATTAATTTTGATTGTTTTGTCTTTTCATGCATATATTTTTATAGTGTTATTTTGTTGATTTGTTTTGGAAAATTTCATTATTAATTTAGTGCTATCTTTATTTTGTTTATGTGAGGAAGGAGCTATTTAGAAAGTGAACTCGTTCCTTTTATTGATAACATGCATCGAATAAGAGGACCTCAAAGGGACTTTGAATATAATATCGAGGACCCTAAGCTTAAAGATCGAGAGATGGGTGAAAGGCAGTTATTAATGAAGGAATACGCAAGACCAGTGATTGGTACTGCCACTTTGTGTATATGTTTGACTGAGGCAACCAGAAACTATGAATTGAAGAGCATCCACTTTAATATGCTACAGACACGTTAAGCTTTATTTGGGAATTCTATACCACTCTCCAAACATTTAAACTTCATTAGGGAATTCTATACCACTCTCCATACATTTCCTTTCGATGGTTTAAATGAAGATCTACTCAGAACGAGATGCTTCCCATACACATTAAAAGATCAGGCTAAGACATGTTCTATCTGATTCATTAACTACATAGGAGGAGGTGTATAACAAATTCATGGAAAAAATTTATTCCCATCAAAATACCACTGAGTTGCGGACAAAAATAGCTACCTTACTCATATGGAGTGAGAGCCATTCCATGAGGTATGAGAACACTTAAAAAAATCTTGCTAATACAATGTCCACACCATCATTTTCCACTTCACATGCAGAACCAATTCTTTATGATGGATTAACACAATAGTGTTAGTATATAGTGGATAATGTAGTAGAAGGAGCTGTGGGCGAGAAGATTGTTGAGGAGACTTATGAAATTTTCAAATGTTGGAGGCCAATTATCAACAAAAGAGCATGAGGTGGAGAAGAGATGGAGCTTATGAAGTGAGCTCAAACTAAGAAATAGTTATGAAATTGGCTGATTAACAAAGCATGTGAAAATGTTAACTATAAGACTACCCCAAAGTGCTCGAAATTAAGAGGTGTGTGGTATATGTGGAACTTTTTGTCATGGAGCTAATATTTATTTGTACTTTCTGAAATCTTTTGTAGGTAAGGAAGAACAAGAAAACTCAATTAATGGTTTTCAACTGAAGGTGCAAAATGATCCTTATTCGAACACCTATAACCTTAGTTGGAGAACCACCCCAATTTTGCTTGAAAGACCAACAATCCACCAATGCAAGACCAAGACTACATTAGGCAACTGATCCTTATTGATCACTAGTTCCATATCTATGCTGCCTTAAGGACTCAAAACAAGATGAGCAGTTTTCTTATTTATATAAAATGGCTTCTAAAGTTAATAGTAACTTGCCTTTGTTAGATGTGATCAAGAAGATTCCAACTTATGTGAAATTTTTTAAGGAACTAAGCACCAAAAAATAGAAGTTTGAGTTCAACGAGAAGGTGATAATTTCAGAAGTAATAAATGCAGTTCTTCAGCAGTAATTACCCCCCAAACTAAAAGATCCAGGGAGTTTTATCATGAAAATATTCATAGGTAATGGTGATGAGGTTAAAGGTATGCTTAACCTTGGAGCAAGTATAAACCTTATAGCTCACTATATTTATAAGAAATTGGATCTAGACAGTTAAGACCTACAAATATGTGTCTATAGTTAGTTGATAAGTCAATTCATTATCCTAAAGGAATAATGGAAGATATGTTGGTAAAGGTAGGAGGATTGGTTTTCTCCATAAACTTTGATGTCTTAGACATGAGTAAAGTAAAAGAGCAAGAGAAGGAGCACATTATACTCCTAGGGACTGATGTAAAGAATGAAAAATTGACCATGACTATTCTGGGAGAAACAATAGAATTTTCAATCTTCAATGTTGAGCTTATTCCTACTGCTACTGTTTAAAAAGAATGCTCTCTTATTGATTAAATTAATATTGCAGATTTTGGTTTTGCCTTGCAGGAAGAAAAAAAATGGAGTTGTACTTGGTTAAAGAGATTGATAAGTGATGCCAATTGCTAGACAATGCAACTCAAGTAAAGTTTGGAAATTTCTTCAAGACAGATCCCAATGAAGAGAAGAAAATAGTGGAATGATCCACCTTGAGCATGACTATTGAGGCGTCCAGCTATAAGACATTAAAGACGTACTGAATGGCAGGAAGCCCATATAACTTTTGTTTTATTTTTCAATTATTATTTATTCTTTTTATCTCTACTTAGTTTTCTTTTAATTAAAAAATCAATCCGTACTAGCCCTAATTCTATCTTTTCTATTTTTCCAAAAACTTTTTGTGCCATAATAAGTAGGGTCGTCTTCTTAAAGAGGTGAAATTGGTTCACTCAAGTTAACTTTGAATAAAAATAAAAACAAATACAATCCTAAAGACTTTATCTCGATTTATTGAGTAAAAGGCTTTCAAGAAAATTAAGCAATTAAAATAAAAGGTAAACTGATTTAACTGGAAGCAAAGAATGATTTGATCAATTGATGTAGGGAACTCTTGAGAAATTAACTTCACTAATTTAATGTCCTATGTATGACTATGATGAATTAATTGGATAATTGCCTTGCTAAAAATACCAATTAGGTTCTAAAATCAATTCAAATGATAAACTAAATCTAACGTTCATATTTGACAAGCCTATTACCCAAATCAATTATGAAAGCCCTAAGTAATGATTATCCAATTAAGTTAATATATTTCTATTTCATAATTTAAGAGTCTATAGTTTCTCATTCTTATCTTAAAATTCTTCTCCTAATTCTTTGTTTAATATCAAAATAATGAAAAGTGTGGCTAAACTATTACATCCAATAAGCTCAGAAACAATAACAAATAACAAGAGAATAAAATAATCCCTTCAATGTGCATAATTGACTAAATTAGTTGCTTTAATTCTCAAGAACAAATAATCAGCCTATTATGGAATAAACACAGTTTATCATCTGCATAAACTTTAATCCCATATTCAATAGTAAATAGAAAAATATCAAAGCGATAATAGAGGAAATAAACAAAAGAATGACTATCAATGCAATAACAGGGTAAACAAGTTCAACCAAACAGAAGATTAAATGGGTTTAAGAATCGTAGTTGAAGATGAGATAAGAATAAGTAAACAAAATAAAGAACTCTAGCAGTGAATCTTCTACCAAACTCAAGCTCTCTAGCATCAGCTCTCACCATTTGCCTCCACTCTCACCGACTAGGATTCAACTTCAGCTCTCGCTCTCTACCTCTGCTCCTTTCTAGCCACTTTTCTATTTTCTCTCTCTTTCTCACTAGTTGTCTGCTCTCTACTATTTTTCTCTTTCTCCATCTCTTAGCCTCGTCCCAACCTCTCCTTTCTCTGTATAAACATTTCTATTTATATATAGAGTATAGGTTAGTTCTTTGTTTTAATCCACCGCCACCTGCATGATTGACACACATGATATTAATTTTCGTGAATAGAATGTGCACAGGCGTGAAAAATTTGTCACCCCCAAGAGAGCCATTGTCATACCCATGATAATGGTTATCATAGGCATAAGCCCTTTGTCATGCCCACATGACTCCTTTATCACGCCCATGATAAGGAGAGATCTATAAATCTCTTTGTAATGGGCGTGACACACAATATATCCCAAAATTTCTTGTTTTCCTATAACATTCACAAAATACTCTAGACCCTTATTTTATTCAACTTTGGATTAAAATACAGCAATTTGTAACTAAAATAAAAATATAAAATCTAGCAAAATCAATAGAAATTAGTCACAATAATTACCCCACAGTTAAACTATGCTTGTCCCCAAGTAAAATAAAGAACACAAGATTATACAAGAATAAAGAGTGACTATTTCCTAAGTAATAGTCAAAGATATCAAATCATTTTAATAAACACAACTGGAGAACTTGAAACTCAAAATACTTTATAAGCAAGCTATTCTTCACTTACTTACCCAAAATTAACAAGTACTTCAATTCAAAGAACCATTAACAAGACACTCACTCCACTCTCCATCCTCTTAAGCATTTAAGGTTAAGGTGTATTCACTCATCATTCATTTCATGTAAGACATCTACCATAAATTTTCCTAATAATCCAATCTCCACCACTCATATCAATCATAAACATCAATATGAAGGTCTTTTATTTTGGTTGTAATGGGGTTGTGCTAAGGGTAGGAAAAAGGAAAATTACAGTTTAAAACTACAAAACTAATTGAGCATTTAAAATAATATAGATCAATGAAACATAAAATACTAAATTCTTTCCTCTTAATTAACATGATTAGCATTCCCCTTTTTTTATTTCTCTCCCCTTTGTTTTCATTTTCTTGTTCTTCTTTTTTTATTTTTAATTTTTTTATTTAAATTTTTTTTTGTTTAGAAGAGGAAAATATAAAGGAGAGATAAAAGTTGCTGTAACCATACCCATTCCTAACTCAATAGCTAACTATATGTTATGATTCCCCTACGCTTATTCAGGCAATTATTTCATAAACCTAGTAATAACATTTCAAATGCTCAACTTGCCCTTACGGTAGGTATAATGAAGAGGATAAATAACTACGTGCAAGGCTCATTTTTGGGTTTGATGAAAGAAAAGGTTTTATGTTAAGCTCAAAAAGGGCCCATTAAGGGTAAATTTATGGTGGGTTTTTAATCAAAAAAGGATAAATCCTAATTGCCTTCACCATTTCAACGTTTCCATAAGATTATGTGATCATAACTACTATTCACACGCGAGTTCTAGAGTTCCTTAATCATAAAAGAACACTCTTAATAAAGAACACTTAAATTTGGTATTTAACACTTCGAAGAGGCTCAAAATCTTACCAAACAAGGTGTCATTCATCCATTACAAGAAGTGAATGTCTTTTTTAATAAAAATCTAATTCAATCAACCTAAGCATGCCAGCATAATTATTCACTCATATTATGAATTTCTAATCCTGTTCATAGTTATTTTATGGCAATTTATCTCTAACTATTAAATGGGAAAAACATACAACACACAACATGCAAATAACAAATTATAAATTTTTTTAATTAAGTACTACTCCCCCTTAAATATCACATTATCCCTAATGTGATAAAAAAATAAACGAGGGATCTATAATGCAAAGTAATGCAACCAAGGACAAACATTATAACTAAAAGAAATTAATAAATGATTGAGAATTAAACTTTCATGTTGGTAAAAAAAATCATAGACTAGTTTTGAAAGATCTTTCATTAAATTACTCGAAAAAATATTATATCTTTTAAAAATTATTATAAAAATTTTCATTGTATAATCATCATGTATGAAAGATATATTAATTGCTTTATAAATTTACGCATAAAGTAGTAACTTATTAATGAGATATGATCATTTGTTATCCAGCTAATTAGATAAATACCAATATAAATATGGATAACATTATTTTATGTAACTATTAAATTTAATTAGGCTATAATCCAAAAAGATATTAGGTAATTTTTTTGGAAACTAAAGAAATATATTAAACTCCCATAAGCATGATATAAAAGTTTGGCATAAATATATAGACTGATCTTTTAAGAGTAAAATAAATGCACATGCCAACAAAGACAAAAAAATAAGGTAACTATGAAGAATATTTAAGTGGACTATAACAGGAACTCAATATTGAAAAAAATTTAAAATTCCTCTAACAAAATAGGAAAAATGTAACAAGAGAGAAGTTATTAATTTTAATCATATTTGAAAAGTGATGTAACTTATACCAAATGGAAGGTAATAGTGTTCCCCATGTTTCATTACCAATGTCTTGACTATATGATTCAATATATATGTACCTAATTTAAAGCTAATGCAGTATGAGCTCATAGAAGCTTTAATTCCATTGACTCTAAGGCAGATTCTAGTCATGAAACAAGGAGGATCTGAGTCTTGTTTCGATTCCCCTTACAAGTATTGTCTCTCTTATACACCCGAATGTTTTGTAACAAAATGTGTTTACATCTCATATGGTAACTGTAAAACCTTTATGGTTCCTTTTATTTTTGTAATGATCTAAATTTTTGTTAAATTACTCATAATGAACAATAAGGAGAAAAGCTTATAAAAGAATAAGTTAATAGAGCTTGAGCTCATTTCTTTCTTAAACTCTTTTCCTTATAGGTTACTGTTCATTTCCAACTTCCAACAGTGATGCCTTCACTATTCCCTAAGAAAAGCTCTCGAGACTCTCTACCAAACCTTTAAACATTTTTCATAAAAAATGATTTAAATTTAAGTCATCCTTCTCTTATTTCTGGTCATTTTGGGTGAAACTAACACTACCATCATGTTTAATGGCCCTAAAAACATAGGAAAGGAGGGAAATTATTGATGAACAAAAATGTTTTACTTTTAAGCTTCAAGCCTTCAATTCTCATAAAATAGGAGGAGTTTGAATGCAAGATTAGTGCCATTGGAATTCTAGAGGGGAGCTCATCATTTCGTGGCCGCTCCAGTAGTGGCACATATCCCCCATGCTCCGATGACAATGGTGACTTTCTAACTAGCCCAAAAATGGCTAGAAATAATTTTGAAAATTTCCAAATATTATGTGGATCAATTTTCATAAAAGTGAAGTATTTAAATTCTTGATAGTTTGTAAGATTAGAAAAAATGGAAAGGGTTATGATTATATGAAAATGCATGAAACTGATTTAATTTGAGTTGCTTTTTATTAAAATTGAGACTACCTAGATGTATTGAGTATAAATGAGGTTGTTTGGGCTACAATTTGGTAAACTTGAATTATAAATTAGATTTATTAAGGATTTTGCAATGTAAATATGGGCTTAATTGGGCATAGATATATAGTTCAAATTAAGCTATAGTTGCTGGTGGATATAGAAGTGCATTTTCATTACAGGAATAACCCTTCTTTAGGAAGGGGGATTGTAACACCCCACTCCCGCCGAACCCGAACCCGATATCGACAGTGATACCCGAATCCGTGCCCCGCGAGGGTGGC
>JANIIA010000192.1:25864644-25882489 GCA_027478495.1 Erythroxylum alaternifolium
ATAATAAAAGAGAAATCACCAAATGAGAGTATGTTACATATACCATATGTACAAAACCTATCAAGATATGATACAAATCAGCCTCATTCTTTCTATAATAAGAATATCTCCATAATGTCTTTTACCTTTTAGTGCATCACTCTTCAATTAAGAACATAACGTTATAAAAAAATTAATAGAATCTAAACACTGCAGTTAGACTAACTAATTTTGGCCTCCATTTTCTTGCATTTAATTGAAACAACTTTTTAAGCTAATGATCAGGACCAAGCTTCCTTCGAACTAACAAAAAGGTAAAAGGAAAAAGTACTTACAATCTTTGATAAAAATCACAATGAAAATATTATTATTCTATTTACATTTTAATCAAAAAATTTTCTTTTCCGATTAAGTGTGTCTAAATCAATAAGAATCATGGAAAACCAATAAAAACCTATGAAGTACCAAACTCATCCTAATTCTAAAAAAACATCAGGATGTCTCACATCCACCTAATGCCTTTGTGCCACTGTGCTTCATATTGTCTTATAAACTACAAAAAAAATGAAAACCAGACACATAAAAAATACATTTACACCTTGAGTGTTTTTTTCCCACAAAATAACACCTTGAAATTCAACATGTTGAGCATGCAAAAAATAACATAGAAAACTAAACAAGACAAAATGGATAGACCTTGTCTTTGTTATGCTTTTATTTGTTTTGCTTCTAATTGGGTCAAGAGACAAAGAAATTTAGAAAATCAAACAAGAAAAAAAATTGACAAAGCTAGAAAACACTATAGAAAGAAGAAGTCTATCTTAATCAATTTAGATGGTTTTTTAAAGGTTTAGTAAAAACAGTTGTTTACATTTTAACTGACCAGTTTTAAGTTTTAGGGATTTTTACAAAGTAATTGAATCAAATAGTAGGCCAATCCCTATTTAATCCAATTGAACTAGTCGGTCTGATTTGATTTTTAAAATATTGATAAAAACTCTCTAGTTCTAACACCTTATTTTAGTTTAACAAGCCCTCACACTCATATGCCAACAATGCATATATACAGTAATTGGGGTCAAGTTGATTCACCACCAGCCTTTAACCTTATGAAAACTACGTATACAAATCAAAAAGATATAGATGACTAATAACAATGATAAATATTATAGTAGAATCGATCAATAGTAATCACAACCAACAAGACCTCACAATGTTGAGACATCAAAGTACAACTTAGAGCAAGGAGAAAATCAAATTAGCTCATGAAATTGGAATAGTTTGACGGTGGTAGTGACAAAAATTTATGGCGAATAATATTCGTTTGGCCAGAGGCCAGTCGAACATATGCATAAACTTTTGAAAGTATCAGTACAAGCATCATCATCATTACTTTAAGTTGATATTTTTCTACAAAGATTGTCAAACAAGACCAATATATATGCCACTCATCTGCTAAGCAAAATGTAGGCCCTGATAGATAAGAAATGATCTCATGTCAATGATACAGCGTTGTTGTTGCTATTAGTGTTATGCCACCTTCAATATAAGCAACATGACAAATGTATGGTATAGTCTAAGGAATATCATCTCTCAATTGTTCCACATTTCTCTCAAATAGAACTAACTAACTCACTTGTTTCAACTTTCATTTCATGGAGAGAGGACCCAAGTTAGAGAATGGAAAGAGGCTTCAAAAAATGACATTGAACAATAAGGCATATGATAACTCAATATGATAACTCAATTAAAATGTGACCAAAGTTTAGTTGGTGAATATTCCATCAAAGATAAAGAGGACAAATGACATGCCAAAAACTTTTGTTAGAGATAACCATAATGGAGCAAGGAGCTAAGGTAACTAGTGGAGTAGGGCAGCAAAATAACGATGAAAGTGTCAATGAAGACAATGACAATGGTGTTATGATTTTAAGGTTAGATTGTTTTTATATATTTAAAAGATTGGATATTTTTTAAATTTATTAAATAATTAATTTCATTTGTGACAATTAATAGATATATTAAGTATGTAACAAAAAATTAATATAACAAACTTAGTACACATGAAGAATTGAACATCAAACCATTTTTAATAAATTTAAAGTTAAAATATCTTATTATTAATTTTTAGAATTTGAATTAATCTTAATTTTCAATTAATCCTGGCTTTTTTCTTAAGACAGAGGCAAACAACCTAGAGCTTACTCACCACTAAGATGAAATCTACTATCTGACATTAATATCTCTCTCAACCCAAACGGAGGATAGAGCATAGCATAACAACCTGGTGTAAGGTTACGAGCATACTTCGCAATAAAATTTACACAACAATTGACTTCCCCAGACATATATTGGATACTTGCTATCCATTCTCTACTGAGAAGCTCCTTGATACTATGTATTAATTGCTCATGTCTACTAACGTTGTTTCCATGTAGCCCCTGGTTAATGGCTATTTCACAATTAGTTTTCAACACCACATTTCTTGTTCTATGCTACCATGAAAAATGCAAGCTATGAAACATTCCAAGAATTGTTTATAAAATGCATCTCCTACCTATATTTATAGCAAAAACCCTAATCTAGACTCCATTATAGTCAATCCTGACTAATATTGATAATGAATGAAGGACCACCAACACGACTAGCACCCAGTTGCAGAGAGCCAGCCAAGACAAAATAGCTTACAACTGGAATAAGTGGACACGCGAAGGAGAAAAGTGAAACGTGGCACGCGTTAAAGATCCAAGTCATGATTTGAAATAAGGTAGACCTCCTTGTTCCACGACGCGTCACCGTCTACTCATCCATAGCATTAGCATATATGCAACGCATGCTCCCATTTCATAAGGCTGCGTTCGGCTTTCTGTCTCGATGACCAATTATTATTCGGCCATAGCCATTGATCAATCTAGAAGGCCAGCCCTGTCGACGCACTTGTTTCTTTTGATTTTTATACTCTCCATTTAATTAGATTGAATGTGTTTCTCTGGTTTATTGATGTATATATATAGAGAGAGAGATAGAGGTAATCTGGCTTGATGAGTTATTGGGGATGGGGTCCTTTGACCTGAATTAAGCCTAATGGCTCATATGGGGGGTTCATTTAATCAACGATTACTATAAAATTATGACATGTCATCATCAATCACGCCTTTTATCCTTGTCTATACGCCAAATGTAAGTGATAATGTGTTTTAAATTGGTATTTTATCAATGATTTTTAAATTTTGAGCGTATTCAAATTGTTCAGAGATATTAGTTGTGAAATTGGACGTTTATGACTAAAAACAGGCGCAGGCGCATTAATCAATTATGCTTGTTTACCTTTTTTATATATACTCTTCTTCGTTGTCTTGTATTCATATAATTGCTAACATATGATGCGTTCATACTAGAAAATCTTAGTATCAGTTTGATACACAAGTTAAACTTAAAAAGTAGTCCTAAACTTCAAAATTAATATATAGAATCCTAAACAAATGGAGATCGTTTAGACTCCCAAACACAATATTTATCTAAGTGGATTATGAGAATCTATCCCATGAACACAATATTTTAAAAAGGTCATTGTATACAGAACTCAATTCTCTTTGTTTTATTTACATTCGATGATAATTTAGCATCTTAATTATTATCAAATTTAACTTTCATTATTTAATAACAATACTAAATAATTAAACAAAAGTGTAATCTGCATCACACAAATTTTGCTCTATTAGTGACAAGTATTAAAAGTCAGAATTTCTACAAGATCATAGATCACAGCTAAAACTTAAAAGTTGATGCAACAACAATCTTACAACGTTACACCTAACTTTTAAGTTTGGTAGTGCAAACTATAAAGCTGTGGTGTATACTGAGAAATAAAATCCTTCTAACTAGAATTAATAGATAATTAGATAAAATTCAAATACTTTTGAAAAGTTGTGATGCGCGTAGTTTATTCTCTAAAAATTAGTATTTCTTTCTTTGTTTTATTGGCATTCTTTATAGAACAAGTAGGAATGTCATGGGAAAAAATTGCAACCTTTATTATTCATAGGAATCTTAAGTTGATCCAAGAATCAAGGCTTAACACTGCCCCTTCATGAGTTGAACTATTATTTACTCCCTATTTCCTTGTAACCCATTATTATAGATGAATAATTAATACTTCGTGATTTTCATTAAAAAATTTCACTTAAATTACGGAAAAAGATTAAGCCTAACGTGCTTGTAAATGATATTTATGGTGATGCGATATTGTCATCTTTCTTTTTGCTTATAAAATTTGCAGTTATACCCAAAACCCACCAAACGGAGCCTCTATTCAAATATTGCCCCCACTTGTCGAGAGAATTAACAAAAGCGACCAGGTCACAGCCTGGACCTGGAGGAATTTTCTCTTACCCCTTAGTAAACGTCCTTGGTCATTCAACAAATCAAACACAGCCACGTTTCCAAGAATCCCAGCGTAGTTAGCACGCTAACTCCGTGGACGCAGCATCGCCGTTTAATCCCACCTTAAAACCTATCTCCTCTCTCATTTTCTCTCTCTGAAAACTTTCCCCATTTTCCACCCCACCCCAGCGCACCTCTTCTCTTAACCTTCTCGGTAGATCTGTCTCCAAGGTTGAATCCCGTGTCGCTGATTTGATGTCCACGCCGTCTCCGTCTCCGTCTCATTGGTGCTACAGATGCAGCCGTTTCATTAGGGTATGGAGTCAGGACCCGATTACGTGTCCGGACTGCGACGGCGGATTCATAGAAGAGCTAGATAACTCGTCGCAGGTGATCCAAACGGAGACTCGAACCCGTAGGAGGTTCACTCCTGCCACGATGTTAATGACAGGTAATCGTCAAAGTCCTGATCAAAACAACACCCCGACACGTAGAAATCGCCAAAACGGCGGCGATCGGTCCCCGATCAACCCGGTAATTGTGCTTCGTGGAGGTAACAACAACTCCGAAACCGGACGGGGATTCGAGCTGTACTACGACGACGGCGCCGGCTCCGGTTTGCGACCGTTGCCGCCGAGCATGTCCGAGTTTTTATTAGGATCCGGATTCGAGCGATTGTTAGATCAATTATCGCAAATCGAAGTTAACAGTTTCGGGCGTTACGAACAGCCACCGGCGTCAAAAGCTGCAATAGAGTCGATGCCGACGATTGAAATAAACGAGTGGCACACGTCAACGGAGTCTCACTGTGCGGTGTGTAAAGAGGCGTTCGAATTATCAACCGAGGCAAGAGAAATGCCTTGTAAGCATATATATCACTCAGACTGCATACTACCGTGGCTTTCACTGCGAAATTCGTGTCCTGTTTGCAGGCACGAGTTGCCCGCGGATGATGAACCGGGAAGCAGTCAGTCCGGGCGGGTTTTGGTAGAAAATAACGATGAGGAAGCAGTTGGGTTGACTATTTGGAGATTGCCCGGTGGTGGATATGCAGTGGGTCGGTTCACGGGTGCGAGAAGAGGTGAAAGAGAGTTGCCTGTGGTTTATACGGAGATGGATGGTGGGTTTAATAATGGCGGTTTGCCGAGAAGAGTTTCCTGGGCGTCGAGGGGCGGGAGAGGTAGGGAGAGCGGTAGTCGTGTCAGTGGGCGTTTGGGGTTGGGCCGGGTCTTGAGGCATTGGTTTGCTTGTTTTGCAAGGCCGGGGGATGGGAATTCGAGGAGGAGAAGGGCTTTGGCCGTGGAAATTCACGGTGAGAGAAGAAGATTGTGATGGGTGGTTATTTTTCTAGATTGGAGTTGGTCAGTTGTATATACCAAGATCTATCTTTGAAATGGATTACAATGGCTATTGTTCTTCGACTCACAATATATCAACTAGAAACACGTTTCTCTGGGGATTAAGATAGGAATATTTATCTTTGAATTGGGAGAAACATGTTTTGAATATAAGTGTAAGAAGCGGCAGAGACGAGATCGATGGGTATTTGGGGGAGCAAGAAGGTGACTGCGCCTCATTCTTACCAAATTACCTTTCAAGAGCTAGTTTTATTTTTGCTGTTTTTGACTTCTTATATTTGTAGTTAAAACTGGCATTGTTTGTCATTTTTATTGTTATAAACTCCCAGTTTCTCACGGCCCATGCATGTATATCATAATTAAAATTTACAGGAATTAAGTCTGCTTCCTGACCCATGAGCTAATTCAAGATGAGCAAATTGTAGATATTCCTCAATAATCCTACAGTTTGCTTATTGTTTATGGTAACGATTGAGCTTCTATTGCAAATGTATTGCGCAATTAAACAGGGGACTCAATACGTGTTGCATATAATCCCACAATCACTGAAGAGCCTTTTGCAATTGAGGATTTTTAGAAATGGTGCCGTTCTATCTAGCCGTGAAGATTCAATCACATTATTATGTCATTTCTAATATAGTAATATCTCCCAATTGTTCCAACTTTTTTTGTTTTGTTTTTTTCTTTTTAATTTAATTTATAGAGAAACCGCAAATATCGACATCAGATACGGAATAAGAGGCTATTCGATGCGCTAACTGCGTTATTCCCAAGAGAAGAATACTCTCTTTACTCTATGATACGTGTAATCAGTTTACTATAAATAATTGAACTGCCTTGTCAATTTAATAAACTCATATTATCAGAAAGTTACATAAATTTAAAGGAAAAACTCCTACTTAACAATTGATGAGGTGAATTGTTAGACTTCCGCATGTAATTGACATGTTTAGTCTGAGAAACTTTCTAATTTCTGTCTGTAAAATAGAACTTATTCGGTTCAGATGGTCTTGATAAAATCAAGAATGCAATTTCTATTATTGTGATAATTTTTTATCGAAAGTTTTTATTCTCTATACTTAGACGAGCATGTTACTTTCTTGTCAGAATTTGATTCCAAAAGACTTCGTTGCAGAATCACATTCTTCAAAACAAATGAAATACGATCCAAATCGAAAAGATTAATCATCAACAATACCAAACACATTACAGACAAAATTTGAAAAGCGCTTTGTGGTCTTGAAAACCCAAATACTAAGGTTGGTTGAAGGTGTACCTGTTAGGACTGTGAAAACCGGGAAACTCTCGAGAACTGGAACAAAGAACAAACTCAATCGTCACTAGGCCCTAAACGACTCTTTGTTTAAATTCATAGTTTATGGACCGGAATTAGGAATCTGGAATCCAGTGCAAAATCAACCCTATTTGCGCAAGTTGAAGAAAACAAAATAACTTTTGGTGAAAATGGTGCTGTACATTCACTTGACGATTTCGCAGGTCCGACTCGGACCAGATTTTATCCATCATAAAGTTGACATGTTCGGTTATTGAGTTTTAAGTTAAGTTTGTTTATTTTTTATTTTTTATTTATATTTCAGGTTAGACTCAGATTTAGGTTTAACACCCAATTTGACTTCAAGCTTAATAATTTTTATTTAAAACGATATTATTTTATTATTATGAATTAAAAAATATTAATAAACCTGACCTGAATTTAGCTTAGCCCAATACTATCCTTAACTTTATAAAGTCCGTAAGACCAATGATTGAGTGAAAGGCCCATGTTAGCTCTTTCCATGATCCAACTCTTTATGCAACTACAACTCAAACTATTTCAATAGCCATTTTCTGCTGTTTCGTGGTATCTTAGCCCATGATAGGCTTTCTAAGATATATTTCTATCTGTATAATAAATATTTATTGAAGTGCTTCAAACTTTAGTTAGTTAGTGATACTGCTTGAGATTATGCAGCTACATCCTCATGAGCTGTGTCTTATTTCAGGATTTATTTTGATCCATTATATTAGAGAAATTCCTCCTACCCGTGAGCTTTTTAAGTATATATCACTGAAATTTTGTCCAGATGCCTTAGAATGGTACATTATAAGTGTGGGGAGTGGGAGTAGATATATGAACATCCTTAAAGGACTTCATCATTAGTAGGAAAAATTTGTAATTCTAATCAAATTAAATAAGGGTATGACACTTTAGGATAATATAGAGGGTTTTAGATGATAAATTTTGTGTAATGGGATAAGGCTAATGCTTTCCCAAGACTTTTCTTCTTCCCTTATGATTGAATCTCAAACGTCCTTTCACTCCTCGTGATATCTTAATGTGCAGGCCTAGTCTTATTTAAACATGAGTGTCGTATAGAAAAGAACAACCATGTAGGTTCTCCTTATTTAAATATTTTTTATTCAAATTGCAACCTTATCTTATTTAATTTCCCTTCCTTAATTTGTTTCTTTTTTTATAGCCATAAACATAAATAGGATGATTGTGTGTAATGAGGCAGTCGAGGAAAAGAGCTTGTTGGGTTTTTATTTATGGGAAAATAAGAGAAAAAGGTCAAATACTTTAAAGCCCACAAAAGGAAACAAAATAGTCCAGCCTTAACTAATCAACCTAATAACCAGCCTTAACTAATCAACCCAACTCATAAAGTAATTAAACAAAGGGGTATAAAAAGAAACCATCAATAGGGAAATTAAACATTATAAAAAAAACAAGTGTCTTCTTCATCTTCCTCTCCAACTATTTCCAGTTGGTAAGTGTTCAAATACAGCGTCATTCTCCTGCATGTGAAACTTTTCTCATGTGTTTCCTCATTTTGTTTGTTTTGGGAGAAAATTATGGAGGTAAACAACTCAACCATCCTTTAGAAAGGCATAGACTTCACGTTGGTAAAATTCTAGCAGCAATTATATGTCTTTTATTGTAAGTTTTAGTCATTCTACACTAGTTTTTAGTTGGATTGTATATTGTGATTGTTGGAACAACAAATTCAAGTCATGAAAAAAATGGAGAAAAGGTGGTTGAAAAGTAAGAAAAAAAGACGAGGTAGGAGAAAAGGAGAGAGTGAAGAAGACAATTTTGAAAAATTTAAGTTGTATTAAGGGGGAAAAATAGGAAATACAAAAATTGATTAGTAAAATTGGAAGTTATTTCTAAAGAGGGTATTTTTGTATTAATAGAAATAAATGAGGGTAAAATAAGACTTTTAATAGTTTAGGGTATTTTAGTAATTATGGTGGATTTGTTAAGTAAGATTGCTTAAGTAATTTGGTATCACCTTACCTTCAATTTGAGTTTTGGATAGTAAAGTGGTATAAGAGCTACCCGGTAACCCATGGGTCAAACCCACATTGCATGTTCGAATCCCAGATCAATCAATGTGGGAATGGAAAACCACTTGTGTCAGTATGGGCTACGCAAGCAGAGCATGGTGGATTGCTTAAGTAATTTGGTATCGCCTTACCTTCAACTCGAGTTTTGGGCAGTAAAGGTATTTCTTTTAATTGAATTTCAATATTTTTTTGTTTATCTAATAACTTAAATAATTGTTTAGTAATACTGATAAAGGTTTTTTCAAATGTTCTTTTAATTCAATTAGTTGATTTTTAATCTCTCTTAATTCTTGTCCAATTTTTTCTTCTAGTTTTTGGTGTTCAATTTGTGGATCAGTAATTTTAATTGACTTATCTATTTCAATTCCTGGTTCAGTAAATCTAATAGGTTTTTCTAATCTTACAGATTGTGAACGTACTAATGGAAAATTTTCTTTTATTTTATTTTCAGATAAAGAGAGTCTTGGGACATCTGATTTAAAAATGTTAATTGGATATTTTATCTCGGGTAATGTTCGAAGATTTATGCGTATACTAGTACCAACTTTTGCCACATCATTAAATAATTGACCAATATATATTTTTTCAGTATTTTTAAATTCGATATTATGATGTTAATTAGTTAGAGCATAACTAATTTGATAGGTATAGAAAATGGATATTCACAGTCACTCATTAAATTTTCTTGATAAAATTTGTAAGCAATAGTAATTATTTCATTCAAATTTTGTGATTGTAAAGAGATTCCTAATTTCAAACGGGCATCAAATTTTATTTTTCCATAAGCGAGATTTCCATTCATTACTTTTATTATTTGATCATTTAAATTATTCATTCGTTCATCAATTATAGCCATTCTTATTGGTGAATCAATTCCTTCCTAAAATGTGGATTTTAATAATATTTGAATTGTAGATAAATGGATGTATCCTATTTTATTTCTTTTATCTTCGGGAATTTTTTGTAATTGTTTACAAATTTGTTCTTAGTCTATGAGACTTATACGAATATAATCATTACATTGATCTATTCTGATAGGTGTTTCACGTACTATTTTTTCAAAGTAGATAATGTTTTTTCTATTTATTATATTCTGAAAAATATGATGATTAATATCTTGACCTGCTTTAAGATTTAAATTTTCTTTAGCTTTTTGTTTTTGTTTTTCTTTTGATAATAGAGTAGTTATATGAAAGGTTCCTTTAGATTCTGTTAAACATAAAGTATCTATATCTAATATATTGTCTTAGCTATTTTCTGTCATGTGAATGTTAATAAAAAAGGCTTTGATGTTCAGTTAATATATTGTATAATTGTTATAGTTCTTGATTATAAGAATTATAAAGATTAGTTGCATTTTCTAGTCAATTTTTAATAGGTAATAATCTACAAGTATTTATGAAAAATTGTAAATAATTATATCGTTCTTTATAATAGTCTTTTTTGGTTTTATATTGAGAGACTATACTTTCAAAATATTCAATATTAGTGGATATCCGAGTACAAATGATACATTGATTAGCTATAAGTTGGTTAGTCATATATGAGTTTGATAATGAGTTTGAAAACGAATATAAAGTTGTTTTAAATCTTCCTTCTCTTGATTATATAAGGTTGTATGAGTATGAATAATATTTTGAAGTGTTTGAAGAGTATTTTCAGAGACATTAATAGACAGAAGAAAATTATGAGTATGAGTAAATGTTTCAATACATTTTTTACTAAGTTTTATTTTCTTTTTGGTATGTATAATTAATAAATGAATAGATCTACAAGTAACACAGATAGGCATAATTAATAAATTAATAAACAATATCAGGACGAAATACTTTATTGAGAAGAAATTGCATAAAGATAGATCAGAAACCATAAATTAACAGAGTATCAAAGAAATGGATAAGATCACTTGCATTTGAATAAGTAAAAATAATAGATAAAAAGATAAAAATAGGTGTAAGATAATAATGAAGTAATATTTGAAGATAAATAATAAGTAATGAAAAAATAAAAACAGGATTTAACATACCTATATTTCTCGTTTCCTCTTGAGTGCCAATTCGTAGGCTAAGTGAGAGAGAGAAATAGGAATGAAAAACTTAAGCTTTTATTTTTGCATAAGAGCATAAGGCTCGGACTTACATTATATATAGAGGCTTATGAGCTAAAGACTTAAAAAAGGACAAACAATGACAAACCTTAGAAAGGAGTGTCGGCCACAAGAAAGAGAAAAGATGCTAAAGTAAAGATTCAAAGGTACAATAATTAAAAAGAAAAAGATGGTCGGCCATAACTATTGGCCACTGTACAATAGTACAATAATTACATGGAATGATTATATAAAACAGTAGCTGTAGTATGTTTATTCTTCAATTATCACATCTTCTGAAGAGTTGCCGTCCTTGATAGCTGATGAGGACGGACAATATGGACATTTATGAGTTGGATGATACTGTAGTTGCTTACAAATGGACTGTTTCTGTTCGCTCAAGGTTACACGCTCTAAGTTTTTACTAATTTTTAACCTTGGTAATTACCGCTATGTGCACGGGTTGTTCGCGTAGTACCTAAGGTGTCGATTCCATGAGGAATGGAACTAGTCTTAAAATCTAACAGCAGCTAAGTTCGGAAAACCTAATTAAACAACTATTGCAGAAATTAAAATTAATTAAGGATCAAATATAAGAATTTAAATCACTAAAAGAACAAACAGAAGCAAACTCACACAAATAATCTGAAATTCAACCTAGAGGTGACCAATTGAGAGCAAGCGGAAATTTATTCGAAATTAAAGAAAATTTATTCAATTATGAAATTTTCGATTTAACGGGCCTAGACGATTCTAAGGTGAATTACTCTCTCTCGAGTTATAATTCTTAACCCTAATTCAAATTGTGGAAATTGCGATCTCTAGATCGACAATTTGTCCAAAACTTAAATTAGTTCTAACGTTGTCTATTAACCTACCAGGAATCTGTGCTCGATCTCTCGTTACACTACTCTACCAGTTTGATTCAATTCTATACCTATCGATTTACCTAACCCTCGTTAATCTAAATCGATGATTTTTATCGGCTCACCCTCTCAGTTTATTTCCCAGTTATGAAGAATCGATTTAAATCACAATAAATCGAAATAAAACGCAATCAAATCAATTTTATTAATCTCAAGAATAAATAAACCCGAAGGTGAGTTTAGACAAAAGCATCAACATTCAACGACAAACATCTCTAATCAATCTCAAGACTCCATACATCAATGAAATCAAAATAACGACTAGAATATACTTTCGAAATGGATCTCGGAGTTGCGACTATAGGAAACCACCTATTCTGGGAAGTACGTCGCATCAAGCGTGTCTCTGTGCCTCTCTTCCTTCGTCTCCTTCCTCGATCGATTGATCTCTAACTAGGTTTTCTCTGGGTTTTTGACAGAGTCTCTCTCTTTTTGCAGCTTTTGGCTCTCTAATCTCCTTTTTGGCGGCTACTAGGTATTGTTTTATTTATTCTATAACATCCCTAGGTGAAACTTGGGGTTGAAACGATCCGAAAAATTACCCAAAATTCGAGTTTTTCTGTCAGCCTAACGTAAGGCATAATCGTGGCCCTGCCTGCTACGATCATGGCCTGACTTGATGCTCTCTATCATGATCGTGGCCCATGATGCATGATCGTGGCCTGGCTGTTACTGGCTCCTCCTCTTCTGTCATGAACGTGGCCACTGTGCATGATCGTGGCCTATATCTTTTAGCCTGAAACTCTTCAAATTTTCAATGTTCTTCCCTGTTTACCCTGCAACACTAGCACACAAATCAAGGTATCTAAAAAATATACATTTAAGCTCAAAGATTCAGACTAACCCAATAAAACACTTAAACACAAAACTAATCTAATTAAACCCTAAATGCTTACTCAACACTCAATTTAACACAAAATGCATAACAAATTAAACCCTAAAACATCATACAAAACATTACTATCAACATCCCCACACTTAAACGTTTTCTTGTCTGCAAGCAAACAAAACAACAAAACATAAACCATAAAACACACAATACAATAATTAGACAATGGCTTCGATCTTCATGAAATTAATTTAATCTCGAACACAATCAATCGATTGTGTCAAATCATTAACATGAAAAACATGTGTCTAGGGGCTTTGAACTAAATATGCAACTAACTCAAAACCAAGTGTTAACCTATTTACCTTTTTCAATTATACATACATATTAATAATTTTTCGGTCCCTCAGGCTAGGTAACAGTTCCTAGGTATAGTTCCATGAAACTTCAAGCCTAATACAAGTCTGACAGGTTTCTATTTAAATACAATTTTTTGGGACTTAGCCTTTTACTCGGAGGCAAACATTTGTGATGAATGTCGATCCGGTTACTCGACTAAATCAATTGTTAACATTTTGGTTAAAACATCATTATAGCCTTTTTATGTGAAGGTACACATTTATGATGCATGTCGATCTGGTTACTCAGCTACATCACGTTTTCAACTGGCTACTAGCTCTACTCATAACCCGAAGGTCATCAGAATAGTGATTTATTGAATTAAACTTTTTTATTGCATATCTTGTTGATTTTAGTCGTTTCCATGAAAAATACTAGTTGAGCTACTTAACTTAAAAGGCCTCAATTTATGAATAAATGCGACAATCTATCAGGTGCTAAATTTCCACTAAGTCCTAACTAGGTTGTATAATTATCCAAAGGCCCCTTAATTCATTAATTTCGCAGGCTAATGATTGCTCACAATCTAATAGACTATGTCCAAAATTAAAAGAAAATCACTCAATCTAAGCCATTGACACATTCACACACTTCACATTATGCAACCTAATACTATCATATAGTATGCAAAATTCACATACAAAAGAAAAACACAGAATCCCTCCCCATACTTGAACAACACATTGTCTTTAATGTGAGAAGGAACACACATGACACATACATAAATGAAATGTGAAAATAGAAATTGAAATAACAAGGAACATATAAAATTAATAATAAAAATAAAAATAATAGAAATATAAATAACATAAAACAAAATAGAATGGAAGAAAAATTTTGGTTAGACTTGAATCCTAAGGAGATGAAGGTGGTGATGGTGTGGGAGGTGGTAATTGAATACCCTGAGTTTCAACATACTGATGGAGTCGACGGATTTCTCGGCTCTGACGTCTTTGTGTACGCACCACTTCCTTTAATGTTCTGTTAGTTTCGAATATCGCATCCAAAACCATTGTCCAGCGTTGGTCCTCTTCTTTTGATTCCTTGCTCGTTGATGCTTCCCGTGCCTACCTAGGTGGCATAGAGCTTGAGCTTGGCTGGCCCATCCTAGTCCGCACATGTGTCTTCTTTTTGATTTCCCACAGGCTCATTTTGGTGAAGTGAATGATCTCTGCCCGAAATAGATGATGGTGGTCAAGGAACTCAGGCAGATGCACCGTTAACCCCTTCCGATCCACACCAAAATGCTCTGTAATGGCAGACACCAAGTATCCCATTCCAAGATGGTTGCTTCGCTTTCGCGGAACTGTAGCAAGAGCATTCAACACATGCGTGGATGTGGATACTGGAATACTATGATCCGTGTACCACAGTATGAACAGTTCCTTGGTTGAACACTTGTTGGTTTCTGATTTGTCAAAGACCAGCTGGCACATAAATTTGTGCAACAGTAAGTGTTTATAGGACCGGATAATATTGTTGTGGGCATTTTTGACATAAAAGTGCTCAATGCCCATAAGCCCGTGCTAGTATTGGGAGGCACGGAAGTCATCATGTTGGTCAACAATGGTAGATTCAGGGAATCCACATCTGTCGCATATAATTTCTACCATTAACTCATACGCTTGCCCCCTCAATCTAAACCATAATTCCTTAGTGTTCTTGGGGTCAAAGATCAGGGATGTAAAAAATTCTAGGGTAAGTTCATCATAAACGGGAAATTGGAATCTAATAAATTGACCCCACTGGATCCTCTCAACTAGGCTTTCTATTCGCTCACGCACTTCTATTTGATCAAATGTATCAAAATCAAAGTATTTAGGCACAACAATTTGCCTAAAACAAAGGGAACGAAAACGAATAACTTCTTCCTTAGTGTAAATGGGAAATGAAGCTCCAAAGTCCACTGCTTGATTTCGTCTCCCCTGTCCTGCGACTTGTTTTGCTCGATAAGGCTCTCGTCAGGCCGATTGCTTAATGCAAGGCATGTTTAGGATGAATTTGGAAAAATTTAGAGGTTGCAAAAATTTTTGAGAGATGTGAGAGTGTTTGAATGATGAAATTTTAGAGAGATAAAGTAAAAATGAGAGTGAAGGTGAAGTTAAGTAAGAATTGAATAAATAGGTTGTAAAAAGGGTTAAATGGTAAAGTTGTCACTTAAAATTTGCATCCTTTCCTTTTTGTGTATAGTTTCAGGCCACGATCATGGCCTGCTATGCCATGATCGTGGTATGCGGCGTACTACTGAAGGAATTCCCAATCACAGGCCACGATCATGGCATAGCAGGCCACGATCGTGGCCTACAAGTATGCACAAAAAGGAAAGGATGCAAATTTTAAGTGACAACTTTACCATTTAAAGGTCACAGTCGTGGCCAGTGCCTACATCCTGACACTAAACCCTTCTTCTTCCAATTCTTTCCTTGTCTCAGTTCATAATTCTTCTTCACTTCTCTTAATATGCTTGCGTACTCTTACCCATGATTCCAAAATCCTATTCCTCTTTTTGCTTTTATTGAACCAGAACAAGAATGAACCTAACTAAGAAATTCAACTAATCTAACAAGATTGAATAACAAACTAATTTTTCCATGGGTTGCCTCCCTCGCTTCTTTTAACGTTAGTAGCTCAACGCTCCTTATAAAGCTCATGATGGTTAGAATGACTTATTTAATGATAAATTTGTTTTTAATCTCAAAGTCTGAATCTTTGCTATCATATTGCGACTACCACCTTCCTTGGAAAAACTTTGCCTAACCTTCTCCTTCGCGAGCGCTTGTTCTAGAAAGCATTTGAAGGATTCTCAATGTCTTGCCATTCTCCTTAAGGTTCGGGTTTGTTGTAATCCACTAGAGTTGAATGAGCTCCGTACTCTCTAACAGTCACCTTGAAGGTCAGTTGCTCCTTCCCTACTCGTAGAGTTAGTTCACCCCCATCCAACGTGCTAAAAACGGTCGACCAAGAATCATTGGAGTATCCTCATCTTCATTGATATCCAAAATATAAAAATCCGTGGGAAAGATAAAATTATCAACCTTGACCAGCACATCTTGTATGATTCCATTGGTCTTAATGAAGTCCTATCAGTCATCTTAACCAAAAACTTTGTGAGCACTAACTCTCATAACCCCAATTTAAGACTTAGAGTGTAGGGCATTGCATTTATACTTGCATCTAAGTCTGTGAATGCCCTATCTGTGATGATCTTGTTGATACTGTAGGGGATGAAAAAGTCCCCTGGATCACCCTTCTTCATTATGTTAGAAGGTCTCACTTGGAAGGTCGTCTTTAACTACTTGACCTTCTCCTTTGTCTACCTCTTCCAGCTCCTCATCCTGAGTCTGGTTTACAACCATGATACGCTCCTTTAGGTTCGACTCGGTGTTGCTAGGAAGAGTTCCAGCATTCCGAGTTGACATTGCTTCTGTGAGCTACCCCATTTGGACTTCTAAATTGTGGATAGACGAAGCATGATTCTTCAAGACATGCTCAAATTTACTCTCGAGCCTCCTATGTGCTTCCTCTATTCCCCTTATCTTATCCAAAATGTTGTCCAATTTAGAATCCATCAAGCTTGTTTTATCTTGTGGGAAACTCGATTGTCCTTGGGGTCTGAATTGCCCTCTACTGTTGTTGTTAGACCAGGAGAAGTTTGGGTTATTCTTCCACCCAGGGTTATATGTGTTGGAGTAGGGATTATTACCCCCTCCACGTCCAAATTAGGTTCCCATGTAATGAACTTGCTCCGGGTTATCTTCTCTCATTAAAAAGCAATCCACTGTATCATAATCCAATTAGCCACATAGCTCGCACTTCAATTGCGCGGCTTTTACCGTAGCTGAGGATGACACTTTCATATTACTGAGTTATACCGCCAAGTTGTCGATCTTAGGTTGCATTTCTGTCATCTGATCGATAGTGACAACTCTCTTCTGCTCCCTAAAGTTAGTAGGATGCCTACTATGTTCAGTAACCTATAAGCAACTATTATTGGCCATCTTCTTTATTAATTCCTCTGCTTCATCGACTGTCATTTGCATTAAAGATCCTCCTGACGCCACATCAATGGTGCCTCTAGTCTGTGGGTTTACTCCATTACAAAATGTTTTCAGTAAGAACTCCTTGGTTAGATTATGGTGTGGACATCTCCTCTGCAAATCCTTGTAACGCTCCCCGCTTCATAAATTGACTCCCCATTACCTTGTTTGAAATTTGTAATTTCCTTAATAATTTTTGTAACATCCCCTCACCAATAGGAAGGGTATATTGGTAAATTGCCATGTTTAGGAGTGTATAAATGTATAGTGACATATGCATGCATTCATATATGCACATGCATAGTAAATAGTGAATTTTTGCACATGTAATTATTGTACATGCATACATGACATTGTCCCGGTTTCAATGTGAATAAATGTGTTTTACTGGAAATTGTTTTATGTGATTGAGAATTTGGGTTGGAGAGGTTCATTAGGGTTTTCCTAATTTTAGAGAATTATAGGAATTTTTCGGGAATTTTCTGGAATTGTTTCCG
>JANIIA010000192.1:25898415-25909988 GCA_027478495.1 Erythroxylum alaternifolium
TGTCACTATACATTATACACTCCTAAACATGGCAATTTACCAATATACCCTTCCTATTGGTGAGGGGATGTTACATTATCCTTCCTTATAAGCTTATGCTCTTTTAACCTTAAGCGACCTTCCAAAAATACCCTTCAACCTTCTGATTACTTAATACAACTAAACCATGCTATAAAATCCTACTAACATTAACATGATAGTTAACTCAAATAATAAATATATTATTGTTGGACCCCGTTTCCAGAGCCCAACTATCCAGAATATCAAAAACATGAACGTATTATCCTATAAGGTTGTTTTCATGGGATCTCTCTAGCCAAAACCAGTTCCGGCAGTGGAATCACAAATTGACTTCTTCAGAACAATTTTAGCTCCATGTCTCTAGTTTATTATGAAACGATTAGCACAAATTTTGCTAGAGATGTCAAATTTGGACCATTCAAGTATGGTTTCGAAGAAGACTTCGAGTTCTATAACTTCCCTGAAGACCTGGAAGAGAGATTTTGTCATCTATAGGGTCAAAATTTGCACATTTATAAAACTATCCCGAAAAGGTCCGCCTAGCGAAAATATATCCCTTCAAACAGACATAAACTGAGCTGGGATGCAAACACACACAAACAAACCCGAGAAGTTCCGCTTAGAGGACATATGTCCCTCCAAAGGGACATGAACTGAGCAGAAACACTGGAATACCTGAGAAGGTCCACTTAGCAGACATATGTCCCTCCAAAGGGACATGCACTGAGTAGAAACATTGGAATACCCGAAAAGATCCACTTAGCAGACATATGTCCCTCCAAAGGGACATGCACTGAGCAGAAACACTAGAATACCCGCGAAGGTCCGCTCAACGGACCTTTACGGGTCAGATTTGAGATTTCTAGCCCTTCAATCACATCTAATAACCCTCATGCATATCCTATCATACCTACTTCAATTTCCTCATCAATTTAACCTCCATTTCATCTCTAACTTATTAGACTCATTCTTCTTCCCATTTCAAAACACCATAGAACTCATTTTCTATTAACTCAAGTAAAGAAAAAGTCTGTACAAATGTCTAATATTCACCCTGTGCAACATCATTAACTTGTAAAGAGCATAACTCTTAACTCCGATATCCAAAAATTTCATACTTTGTATTGTTGAAAAGCTATAAAGATAAGCTACAACTTTCATGAAGACGACTATAGCTAATTCTACCTAAATTGATACAATTTTTCCTTTGAATTTAAAAACAATTTCTAAACCTATGAAAGTTTGGAAAATGCAATATCTCTTCATATCTATTCAACTACTAAGTACTTTAAAGTAACATCATCATACACATCGGCAAATCCTCAAATTCTCATTCTCATTACTAAACAAAGTAAATGTTTAATCAAGCTTTAGTTACATATCAACATACACATCAACTTAATATAAAATACAAAGGATGCTCATGTTTAATATGCCTATAAAGCTATCAAAAAAATAGTCACTAGCTTCAATACAAAAGATTCCTAGCTATCTTGGAGTTCCGAATGCCTTGCAAGGATCTCTAATCTTCTTGTTCTGCATCTGAGGAGGGAAAATTATGGGTTGAGCTACACAACTCAGTGGAAAATATATTTATAGCCATTAGCAACGAGCCACATAATCAAACATATATATGAACATTCATATAGGCATACACTTCTTATCTTAATCTAGAAATGACAGTTCAACATTTACAATTTCAATTCACATTTCATAATTCAATACATCATCGCATAGGACATATTGGATATGATTTAACATGAAAGTATAATACATAATTTCATCAAAACTTAACACATCAAAGATGTAAATGCATAACATCAAAGATGCAAATGCATAAACAAATGGCTCGAGGGTTCCGTGGAACAAAGCAGAGAAACCAAAGTTTACTCTGTGAATGAAAAGAGTCCACTTTTTGGATCTCGTATGCCACAAGTGGGCAACCAGGAGAAGGCTTTACGTCAACGTGCACGTGACTACGAAACGGTTCCTCTCTTGCCCAAACACAATCAAATCTCATGCTCAATTCAATCAATCACAAGTTCATATTCATATGCTTTTTCTTCTTTCCATTTAAAACAAAATGCCATGATACAATTCCAAGGCATAGCATAATTATATTCACCATTCAATTTTTATCACATGTCATACATTATAATGCAAATCTCCACATCACAATATTTCAAAGCAAATCATTTTAACAAATAACACACACGCAAGGCAAATTTGCTCATTACATAATAACTATAAATAAATTACACACCTTGAATTCCTTGCCTAGAAACTTGCTTAAAAATGCCTCTCTTCTTGTTCCTCTTGCCTTTCCTCTTGATTTCCTTCAATATTGGCAAAAATCCCAATTCAATAGAAATCCAAATTGAGAACCCAACAACACTTTCCCTAAAATTGATTCTAGAATACTTAAACCCATGCATTTTCTAAGCTTCATAAACTAAAATCCTTCCAAAAATCCAAAGGATTAAAATTACTCTCACCTTCAATCTTCACCAAATAATGAGATTTTTGGCTCAAATGAAAGGCTCTTCTCTTCCTTTTTCTTTTTCTCTTCTTGAACAACCTCAAAATTTCTCTTAAAGACTAAGAAAAGATGAAACCTAGCTTGTCTTCTTCCTTCTTCTAAAAAAACGACCGTCTCTCTCCTTTCTCTCTTCTTTTTCGTTTTTTTCTTCTTTCTCTCCCTTATTCACGTTTTTCTCCTTCTTAAAAGCAAGAAAACATTTTTCCTCTTCCCATTTTTACCCTTAATGAGTGCTAAAAGTCATCTTTACCCTTCCTTTAATGCTTCTTTCCTTTTAATCTTAAGTAGCATGCCAAAATTGCCCTTACACATTCTTGCTACTTTAATCTAATTAACCAATGTAATAAAATCCTACTAACACTAAAAAAAATTATTAACTCCAATAATAATTCTATCATGACCTCGTAATTCATTCTAAGGAAAAAATTCAAATTCCATGCTTATTTCATAAACTATCATGCTTAATTCAACGAAAAATTTTCAGGGGCCAACATTTGGTTTGAGTTTGCTATAATTTCTTGATGTTTACTTGGGTTTTGTTTGAGTTTTAACTTTTTGTCTCTTCAAACTTCTTGTTGGTTGGGTGATTTTAATGTGTTTGTAGGTTGCTTGAATGTTGGGAATGCATACTAAGCTTGGAAGAAGGCTAAAAAGTTAGAAAATCAAGATTGGGTATCAGTACAGTGCCCATAATCGTGGGAATGGGTCTGCTTCCCACAAATGTGGGAAGGCTCTTCAGAAACTTTCTAGAGCCTTAAACCACAATCGTGGGAAGCACAGGAATTCCCACGATTGTTGGATCCCCAACTGAAGGGTTTTAAAAATCCCTCCTCCTTTCTTCTTTCTTCATCTTCTCATATTCTCTCACTCTAAAACTAACACCCACTCACCCAAACCTCACAAATCCTTCATCTTTCCCCAAAATCTTGGTGTTTTCTCCACATTTTCCATCATTATTCACTCCCCTAACACTTATTTCACATTACCTACTCAAAACGTGCTAACCTCTTCCCCTATGCCTTTTGCCACCACAATCTCTATGAAGCTTTCTTACTCTTAACTTCTTACATTGTTTTATTTACCTTGTTAGTTGTTTTATGTGTTTATTTGTTTGATGTTGTGTTTTGTGTTTTAGTTTCCATTTGTGGTTACCTTGTCACATTGAGGACAATGTGTTGTCCAAGTGTGGGGAGGTGACATTTGCTTTGTCAATTACAATATTTTAGTTTGTCTTAGTCACTGTTTGCATTTTGTTAATTAGGATGCATGTTTTAGGCAAATTAGGTTGTTTTTTTATGTTTTTTGTGTGTTAGTAATAGAACTACACTTGAATCATTTTGATTTGTTTTGCCATGACATTCTGTCATGCTATTTGGAATGAGATTGAATGCTTGCTTGAACGCGAATTAGTCTACTTAAGTAGAGAGTGAACCATATTGAGTGATGAAAAGTAGTTGGTTGCATAAGCTTACTCAGAATTTGACACTTGAGCAATGAGGTAGTGTAAAGATGCATAATGAATTTTTATTTGATCTAATTTGAGGATTAAGCCTATATGACTCCATCTATAGTCATTTTATTTCTTTATTTGTGTGAGGCTTCCTTAGGTTATTACCTTTAGAACTTGCTTTGAATCAGTTTGAGTCTACTGGATGTATGCTTAATAGAGATGATTATGACCCTTTTGTGTTAACCTTTTGGCTTAAATGACCTACCTTTTATTATCCCTTGCTATCCCCGTTGAGCCTTAACCTTTTTATTTCTTAAAAACACCCCACATTTTAAAACCCGAAGCCTACCCATTCACAAGCTTAGTATATTATTAAGTGATGCATTAGTTTGGGATTTTTGCTACATTTTTTTCAAGATGAGTTGAGTGATACTTCTACTCTTGGATCAGATTGCATTTAGTTACTATTTTGTTCATTGTTTCTTCAATTGTTGAAAGAAAAGAGAAAAAGAAAAGAAAAGAAAAAGGAAGAACATTTTAATAGCATCAATAATTACAGAATAGTAGTATATTTACATTTGTGTACCTCAGAAATATATTTTGTTATCCCATTGTTCACTTAGTACTTTATGAATGCTTTTGTTAAACACTTTACCTTATTTGATCCACCTTAACCCTTACCACATTACAACCCAAAGCAAGTCCTTTTGATCTATTTATGCATGTAATCATTGTAGAGGAGAATTGATGTATTAGCAAGCCTATGGTAGTGTAGTTTCCTATAGGGAGCTTGAGCGAAAAACTAATCGTTAAACACTTGAGAGAAATGAGTGAAACTATGAGGAAGTTTCATCTTGCATTTATACTTATCATTGAGTGATGGTTCCATAAGTTGAGTTTACTTATGTACACTAATGAAAAGTAGTAATGATACGTGTAGTAGCTTTACATTTAAGTTGGCCAAACTTTGAGGGATTGCATGTTTTGATCTTTATGAAAATGAAGTGATGGAATTGATTGGTTGTGTTTGATTTGCTTGAGGACAAGCAAATATTTAACTATAGTCAAGTTGATAGTTGTGCATTAATGTGTGTTTTTCTAGGTATTTA
Source organism: Erythroxylum alaternifolium (assembly GCA_027478495.1). NCBI lineage: Eukaryota > Viridiplantae > Streptophyta > Magnoliopsida > Malpighiales > Erythroxylaceae > Erythroxylum > Erythroxylum alaternifolium. The sequence goes on from JANIIA010000192.1 coordinate 25,903,535, forward strand.
GTATGTTTGATTGGTTGTGTGTTTTTCTAGGCATTATTGTTGTGTTTTAAGACTTATTTTGTATTTTTTTGTTTAGTTTGATATTCATGGTTGTTCTTTTATGTTTGATGTTGATTTAGGGTAAGAATTGATCATTTTGATATTGTGATTGAGCTAGGGACCAAGAGAGGAGAATAGAAGTGGAGGAGTTACAAGACAAGAATCCATGATCGTGGGATTCATGCTAATTCCTATGATCGTGGGATCCCTAACCCCAAGAGACATATTGGTTTCATTTATTTTTAGGTTCTTGTGACTATATAAGGGGAAAAATTCCTAGGTCCGAATGGAGTGTCATGAGAACTTGCCTCCTTGAGCTAAAAAACATATTTAGAGCCTAGAGAGAGGTAGAGAATCAATATTTCCATTCTATTGGGCAAAGAGCACACTAACTTCAGATTTTCCAGATTTGGGAAAAGAAGAGGAGGAGCTTGCTTCATCTAGTTTTTATTTATTTTTTCTCTTGTAGCATTTTTATTATGGATTTTCTGGTTGTTGGGGATGTTAATGACATTATGAGTGGCTGATTTATTTAAAGAGATTACTTTTGAACTACTTAGTGAACTCTTATGTGTTGATTTGAATGAATGATGCTTTTGATGAATATTGAGCTTATACCTTGCAATATATTGAGAAATTGAGTTGGGTAAATTATGTAGGGCCGTACAATGAGAATTGACACTCTATAGACCTAAATTCATCAAGTTAATTGATTAGTTAGACAGAGATCTTGACTAATTAGTTGATTACCCATATGATAACTTCATAACTAGTTGAATTGGTGGACTGATTCTGTAGATTAAGAGATTGCTTAATCATTTCCATTTAATTTAGCTAGGGATAATTAATTACACCTTGAGAGAGGGTATTTAATATATTAGGGCATCTTAGGTAAGGCATAATTCAATTAACAAGGTAGGAGGGAGAAAAGATAGAGAAAAAATGATCTTTAATTATTAAATCTTGAATTCCAAGTTTCTGCATTTTTCTTTATCATTTGTTCAATGTTAGTTGTTTGATTCAGTTTAATTTTTTAGTTTATATTTATTAAAATTGGTTCTCAAACAAAGCATCCTGAATTAAGTAGTGTCTAAATACAATCTCTAAGGGATCGATATCTATTCTTTACTACAAATTACACCCCGTATACTTACGATTTTGAGTGTAAAACTAATGAATTGGTTTTGCAATCAACAATTTTTTTGGTATGGCTTTAGTGGTTCAAGTTGAAGCTTTTAGGAAGAAGATTGGTGGGTTATCAGTGAGGCAGAGTAACTTAATTGATGTCATAAGAGTTATATAGAGGAGGGCATGTAAGTCAAGATTGTCAAACCGGTCAAATAGGTTGATTATATAGGTAATGAATCTTGATAGCAAAATAACTCATACCCCAACACCTATAACCTAGGATAGACGAATCACTAAAATTTTAAGTGTGCGAAAATTGGTAACTGATTATTTAGTCATTTTAATATCTAATGCACTTTTCTTGTTTATCTAATTATTTTTATTAAGTCTAGTGCTTAAGTTGTTTATATTTTATTTTTATGTCTAATTCACTCAATTAAAGCTAAAAAAGAAATAATTTGGATATGTTTAAAGCAATTTAGAGCTATTTTGATTAATTTATGGAGTGCAAGATAATGAACATAGTCGTCTAGAAGAGTTTGTGATGAATATGTTCTGTATAATGTGCCTATATTGGCTAGGAACATACAACTTTAAATACATTAAATATAGGTCTAAAAATATGGAATCCATTGAATGTATGGAATTACAGTGTTGGATGTACTAAGTCATGTTATTCTTTGTACTCATTCATGGTGTTGTCCTATTAAAGTGAATTTATGACTTATTTTAAAAAAATTAAAGTAACGATATTAAAAGAAATAATAAGGATTACAAATAGTCCCATAGGAAGATCCCAAACATTAGTAAGAAGATTGGAGATCTTCCTTCTAGAATAACAAAAAGTACAAGTGACAAGAGGCTAGCAACTAAACTTCCTCATAATTGATTAACTTACATCTTAAGTAAAGGGTCTCCTTGATACTTTATAGGATCATAGCTGTTGTTTCCTTCTTTGTCAGAAATTTTTTTTTGAATCTCCTAGTATTCCTTTCCTTCCATATCCCTTATATAGAGGACCCTAAAGAAACGAAAAAAATCTCTCAAGAATCATAGCCATCGAATGGTTTCGGATAGAGAATTACCTATGAGGTCCTTTTGGCATCTTCTTTTGAGCTCTTTCAAAACATAAGTAGCACAGAAATAGTCAAAGAATGATTGGTTTCTAGTATCATCACCACCCTTGCATAATATACAATTCCTATCAATATGTAGGAAATGTAACCTGTCCATTGTGCTAAGTCTGTTTTTCATTATAAGCCACAACAGAATTGAGTTTCTAGAAATCATAAACTTATTCCAAACAATGTTGTTCCAATACACCTTAGTTGTAACATCCCATTACCTATGTTGAGGCTAAAACATTATATATATATATATATGAGAGATTATTGAGAGATTAGAAAATGCATTTCATGCTCATGCATTATATGATATGCACATACATGTGAATATTGAATTTTTGCAAATGAAAATAATTGTACATGCATTCATTGACATTTTCAGGTATAATTTATTTATATAAGTGAAATGTGATTTTTATTGAGAATTGTGGGTTTTATATATTAAAAATTGTTTTGGAGATTGTATTTGTTAATTTTGAATTTTTGAATAAATTTTGGAGATGACTTTAGCATTTGTGAGTTAATGATATTGAAAATTTTAGTGATAATTGGAATAAAAAGATGAGAGTTATGGGGCTAGTTCAATAAGAACTTAGTTAAAGCCTTAAAAGTTAGATAAGTGACAAGTGTCACTTATCTAGTTCAAGTTTCATTATACAATTACATTTTAAATGACCAAGTCACGTTTCTTCTATCTTTGAAAGATGAGGTCATTCTTTTTTATCTTATTTCCTTCTTCGTGGCTTTCTTCTCTAAGCTTCATCTTCTTCATGGTTTTCTCACCAAAATTACACCTTGCTTCCATCTATCATTTACTACTCCCATTTTATTGTCTTTTTCTTTTGCTACAAGAAAACCTAACCCAATCCACCTTTAAGATGATGTATGTGGGTTGCATGAGAATTAGCGCTTCTTAGAGTTTTTGAAGAAATTGAAGTTTTAACAACTAAGTTGTGCTTTAAATATCATGGGTATGGTTAAATGAAGCCATAATGATGAGTAAATTAAGAGTGATAACTTGAATTTTTTTTGCAATGTGTATGTACGTGTCATGGGTAATGGATAGTTGATGTAAATGTCTTGCTTTTGTATATGTATTATGAGTAATAATTCATAAATTGTTTTAGAGATGTTTTAGAGGTAGAATGATCATCATAATGGTGTTAGCATGAGTGCAGAAAATTGATAATGAATAGTATATGCACATGTTTTGTTTTGAGTTAATGATCAAATATAGATCATGAATTGGTTTGTGAATGATATTGAGTTGAAATGGAGTTAAGAATTAAGATTAATGAAGTAGGAAAAGTGATCTTTGTATAAGATGTGTTGGGTGTAAAATCTAGAAAATTGGAAGATGAGTGCTGGAAAATGTAGCAGTAACATGTTCATTGATTATGCTTCAGTGTTTTACTCATAACTTGATTTGTAGTTATCAAAATGAGATAATTCTTAATCTGGATTAAACTAGAGACATAAGGCTACATTTTTCATGAAGACATTGAATTTAAATTCTGTCTTTCAGAGTCTCAAAATTTAATATGAAATTGAGAACTGGGTGTAGCAAATTTGTGGATGAATGTATATGTTTGTGTTCTGTTTTGAGAGTATGAGAATATGTTCTATTTTGAGTATTTTTAAAGATGTTTTAAGATGGGTTTAGAGTTAAGTAAGAGGTTTAAGATGATGTTCTGATATGGGAAAGTGATTTAAAATGAAAGTTTGAGAAGAAAAATGAAGAGTGTGTAGGGAATAAATATATAGAAAAATGAAGGTGCAGAAAACATGAAGAACATGCGTAAATTTTTCTGTTCTAATGTTTGAGTTTTAATCTAGGATTTTGGCTTTGTTTATGGATGATTTGAGTTAAATGGAAGTCAAAAATAGGGTAGATATAAATTAGAAATATTAGATTGAGAAAAAGAAAAGAAGAAGATGAACGAAATGTAGAAAACTGAAGGAAAGTGCAGGGAATGAAGGAGATGCATGAATATGTGTTTTTTTATATTTCGTGTTAATTATGGTTTTTAATTTGTTTAAGAATGTGTTGAGCTAAATGGGAGTTGAAATGGTGAGATGAAAATGGCGAATGTACAAAAAAAATTAAAGTGGAAAAAAGTGAAAAATGAAAACACAGAAATGAAGAAGATGCATGAATATGTGAAGTTTTTGATATTTAGTGTTAATTATAGTTTTTAATTTGTTTAAGAATGTGTTGAGCTGAATGAGATTTGAACCAAAAGATTTGAAGCACATTGTTCGACATCTCTACCAAAAAGTATGATCTTCTAAAATCATTTAGGAGAGATTGAGTTATAAATTTGGGACGAAAATAATGAACAGTTCTCGAAAATTTATGGATGGAGTATTTTCATTAAACATGCTTCGGTATTTTGGCAATACATTGATCTGTATTTATCCACATGGAATGATTCTTGATTTATATTAAACTAGAGACATAGGGCTACAATTTTTCTGAAGAGTCAAATTTTAATTCTATCTCTAGAATTCCAGAATATGACTTGAAGTTTGGTACAGAATATTATTACAGTTGAAGAACAATCCGAATTATTTGGAGTATAACTTTTGGAATACTGAGCCAAATTGAATGATCTTGGTGTCATTAACATTTTTATAGTAGAATGTATTACCAAATTACTTCATTTTCATTGTTAGATTGATCATGTATAGTAGACTTGAAGTTATGTTTTAGGAAAAATCTAAATTGACGAAATGAGTTATGAATTTCGATTTTAATGGTTTTATTGAGGTATAAACCGTAAGTATAAATGATACTTATGTGAGTTTGAAAATATGAATGTTTACATGAAGAGAATAATAGAGCAATACCTGAGATTGTCATGAACATGCATTGTGCATTTTTCATATACATACATGTGCATTAATAAACAATTATAATTGTGCAAAAGTGTGATATGTGTATAGTGCTTGATGTAAAGGAGCAATTGGAACATCAACAAACGTTGCCTGAACTTAAAGGCAATAGCTTCAAGAGCAATCGGTGAGTAACCTAGATGGTTTCACACAATTAATCGTTTGCTTTAGAATATGTTTTGAATGATGATATGAATGTAATTTGATTATGTTGATGCTGGACAATAAAGGTATGAGACTTGATGCATGAATGTGATATTGAAGTGCTACTTGTATGTGAATGTGACGAACTAAATGCTTCTTGACATGAATGATTGATTATGAGATATGTATTCTATACATGAATGCATGATCAGATAATGAGAGTTGTGACCTGAGTAGCCACCAAAAACGAGCTTAAAGCTCCAAATGTGATTAAGAGCCAAAGGCTCACTATTTAAAATGAGCCCTATATCTTCAACGGATAAGGGACAGTATAAATGAGTCCGATATCTACAATAGATACGGGACAGTTTAGGCAGTCGGTCACAACAGCATAATAATTGAAAAAGAGTCACATGAGCATTTCATATACATTTTAATACGTATGTTTGATTGATTGAAATGCAAAATTGTGTTACTCTTAAGTGAGAATGTGATATGTGATCATTTATGCTAAATACAAACATATGAATTATATGTTATATATGTATTAATGTATTGCATGAATTGAGTGAACCATCGATGATGGTTACCTCATCTTTTGTAAAACTCACCCAAAATTGCACGTTGACTTTTCAGGACTGAGGGAGGACTTTAACTATTGAGAGATCGTACAAGAAGTATAGTTTTCTACTTTTGAGGAAAAAGAAAAAATGGCTCAAAGGTTGGTCAGCTGAGATTGGAAGATTTGATAGATCTTTTTGTGTATTTCCTTTTTCTTGTAGTGTATTTTGTATTAGGATATGATGATGTTCATATTCGGACGATTTTGAAAAATGTCAATGTAAATATTTGGTTTTATGAAATGAAAGGAGAAATTTGGGTTTTAAAAAATGGTGTTTTTCATTATGATGTCTTATAAGAAAATAAATAACGATGATGCCATATTAAGTGAATGTTGTGATTAAACGTAGAGCACCATTATCATAGGTTATGTACTGGAATGTCCTCAAGGTGTTCTGGTATGTACTCCATGGTAACGGGACCTTGCATTGGGTGGTATCAGAGCATAGTTTGGCATCCATAGGGACATATAGGAATTTTAAGCATGAAATATCGTGAGAAAT
>JANIIA010000192.1:25910088-25931510 GCA_027478495.1 Erythroxylum alaternifolium
ATACCTTATATGGGAACACCATACCATTAATTGGTTCATACTTCACTCAAAAGACAACTCTTTTTCTCTATATGTCTGGCCATGATCGTGGTGTCCCTGCTATGATCGTGATAGAAAATTTTGGAACTGGCCATGATCGTGACAGAAAATTTTTCTGGCCAGGCCAAGATCGTGGTGCTCCTACCACGATCGTGACAGAAGCCTTACAAAATTTTCCCTCGTCTTCATCCGAATTCTACCTATATTTAAACACCAATTCATACCAAAATTTCTAGAATTCACCATCTTTAACACAACATTATTACCAACTAATTCACATACCCATTTGGTTGCTTTCAAAAACTTAAACTTCAAATCATTTGTTTTATCAATTCATATTTAGGTGCATTGACATCAAACACCCTTTTCCTTAAAGTATAACATCAAAATCAATAAAAACTTATCACATATTAACCAACCTTCCTAACATCAAAATTATGTTCCTTTTAAGCCCTAATTAAGTCCAAAAACATCATAAATATATACCTCATCCTTAATTGTTTCAACCATTGCATAATCAAAACATTTCCATGAAAAATCGCTACCCAAAATCGTGGCATCTCCTGCCATGATCGTGACAGAAACAATTCCCCTATTTATCCTACAATTTTCCAGTTTTTCTCAGGACAGATTTTTAGATCAGTCTTGTATGACCATTATGACCTAAAAAATGAGGTTTTTAGGTCACTCCTTCTTCTAATCAAATGTTACTCTATGTCTTAGGTTTCTATTTACATCAAATTCATGTATTTCAGTTCAGTATCATGCACGTTATAATCAAAATACTACAAACTATTTTCATACCTTGACAGAACACAATTCTCAACTTTAAGCCAAATTTTAGGACTCTTAGGGATAGAGTTCAAATTCGATTCTAAATGAAAAATGTAACCATATGTTTCCAATTTACTCTAAATCAAAATCCATCTAATTTAGATATCCATAGCTTGAGATATGGCCAAAATACATATGCATGTTCAGTGAAAGTTCTCCATCTAACATATTCCAGCACACATTTAACTTCATTTTCAACTCTACCCTTTCTCCAAACTATCATCCTACTTCTTCTCATTTCAAGAAATTACGCTAGCCTTTTCTTTGGTTTTAAACTCATGAATTATCATTCATCTTAACACAAAGTAAGATATAACTCTATTTATCTCTTCATCCACACACATCATCATACTTCAACTTCCTTGTTCATACTTATTCATCTCTTAATTCATTATCATAATTGATTCATTTACCAAACAATTCATGAATAACATTAACCCACTATAATTTAAAGCATGGTCTCTTTATCACTACACTACACCACGTAAAAACACATATATAAAAACTCATAGTCAATCATCGAATTTCTCATCATATATGTTCCATTTAACAATACCCATAAAGATTAAAGCATAACTTACTTGATTTAGCTTCAAAATCTTGAAACTCTTCAAGGTCTCACTTAACCCTAGCTCTCCATACAACCCACTTATATCATCATGGAGGTTGGAAGGATTGGGTTTTTAGTGAAAAATGAAAGAGAGAGCAAGATGAGAGTATCAAGTGAAATATGAGAGGGCTAGGTTCAACATGAATGGAGATTGGTAAGAAAAATTTACGGAGGAGAAGAAGAACAAAGCCATGAAGAAAAAGAAGAAAAGCAAGATAGTAAAACAATTAAATGGTCTTTGAATAAGTTAAAGGTCATGGGATTAAGGCATGGTTTGGTGAGTGACATTTGTCACTTGTCACATGTCAAATCCCTATAGATTCAAATTAGGTTCTTTCATTTAACTAGTCCAATCAACTCCAATTGTCCCCAAATTTCAATGACATATGTCATTAAATCCAAATGTCATTTATAAAAGGTTCCACTATCATTTTACTCTTAATTCTACTTCTACTTATTAGTTGTCCTATCACTTGACATTTTTCCTAGTTAAAAATTTACCCAAAAAATTCAGGAATTTTCTAAATTTCACCAAAAATTTCTAAATCAATACCTATACAAACCAATTAAATTTTGAATACATAAGAATCACAATTCATATCAAAAATCACATTTATAAATCAATTATACTTGGAAAATGTCAATGAAAGCATATACAATCATTTTAATGTGCAAACATTAATATTCACATGTGTGTGTATGTCATATTACGCATGAACATGAATTGTACTTTCTAACTTGTCATTAATCTCTCATGTATCGTATTCTAGGGTCCTAACCCTTAATATGGGATAATGGGATGTTACCACTCTCCCTTTCTTAAGAAATTTCGTCCTCGAAATTCTTACCTGATTGTTCGAACAAGTGGGGATATTGTCTCCTCATGAGCTCCTCCATTTCCTAAGTCACTTCCTAACTCGAGTGATTCTTCCAAAGGACTTTCACCAATGGAATTAATCGATTTGTCAGCTGTTTTGTTTGATATCCCACTATCTTGATCAGCTCCTTAACATAACTCAGATTAGTAGATATTTCGATCTCCTGAGCTGGTAACACGTGCATCAGATCCGACCGATACCTCCTGAGCATACTCATGTGGAATACATTATGTATCTGTGACATCACACTCAGTAAGGCTAATCTTTAAGCCAGTGGTCCTATCCTCTCAATGATCTCATAAGGACCAATGTACCTAGGGCTCAACTTACCCTTCTTATCAAATCTCAACACTTCTCGCCAAGGTGAGACCCTCAGAAACACCTTGTCTCCTACATTGTATTCCATATCCCTCTGGTGCTTATCCATATAACTCTTCTGTCTATCTTGAGCTACTTTTGCTCTACTTCGGATCAGTTTCACCTTATCCATAGTATAATATATCAGTTCTGGGCCTTCTACCATTCTCAAGCCCTCTTCATCCTATTATAGAGGCAATTGACATTTTCTGTCATACAATGCCTTATATGGTGCCATTCTAATACTACTGTGATAATGGTTATTAAAGGCAAACTCGATTAGAGCTATATACTGATCCCATGCTCCTTGAAACTCCATTACACATGCTCTGAGCATATCCTCAATAGTCTTGATTATTCTCTCACTCTGTCTATTTGTTTGAGGATGAAATGCAGTACTGAAGTTTAACTTCATACCCATAGCTGACTGTATGCTCTTCCAGAACCTCGAACTAAATATGAGATCCCTGTCTGATATAATGGACACCGGAACCACATACAGTATAACTATCTCATTTACATGCCTCCGAGCTAACTTGTCTAGTGAGTTATTCTCTCTCACTGGTAAGAAATGGGCAGACTTAGTCAATCGGTCCACCACAACCCATTTAGTATTGTTTTGCCTCGGATTCTTTGGCAATCCCATTATGAAATCTATAATTCATTCCCATTTCCACTCCGGAACAGGTAACAAATGTAACTTCCTAATTGGAGCCTGATGCTCGGCCTTAATTTGCTAGCAAGTTAAGCACTTAACTATATATTCCACTACTTGCTTCTTCATTCCTGGCCACCAGGAATGCTACTTTAACATATCATACATCTTGGTGGTACTAGGATGCAAAGCATAAGTGGCTAGATGAGCTTCCTCTAGAATTTTCTTTCTCAACTCATCCCTATTAGGCACACACGACCTTTGCTTCAGCCTTAGTGTCTCATCTCTCAGTTCAAATTCAGAATCTAGTTTCATTTTCAATTTCTTAATAAACTTCACCATTTCGAGATCTTTACTCTGTACCTTTCTAATTATGTCATGCAATATTGGTCTCAATTTTAGTGTGGCTGTCAGTGTCTCATTCTGCTTCAGATTCAACTCCACATTCAAGGCTCTCAATTAAATTAAGGTCGATAACCTTGAGAACTGAATCTGAGCTACATTGCTATTCGACTTTCTACTCAAAGCATCTGCCACCATATTAGCTTTTTCCGAATGATACTTAATCGTACAATTATAATCCTTTAATAACTCTATCTATCTCCTCTGTCTCATGTTCAACTCCTTCTGACTCAACAGATACCTCAAGCTCTTATGATCGGTATATATCTGAAAAATATCTCTATATAAATAATGTCTTTATATATTTAAAGCAAAGACTACTACTGCAAGCTCTAAATCATGTATCAGATAGTTTATCTCATGAGACTTTAGTTGTCTCGATGCATAGGCTATCACCTTGTTATACTGCATCAACACACATCCTAATCCTTGATGCAAAGCATCATTGTATACTACATATCCTCTAATTCCTGATGGAATAGTCAATACCAGTGTCAAAGTCAACTGATGTTTTGATTCCTCAAAGCTTCTTTGACACTCGACACTCCATCTGAAAACCACATTCTTCCTCAGAACTTTAGTTAGAGGGGCTGAGATTAGTGAGAACTCCTCGACAAACCTCCGATAATATCCAGCTAATCTTGGGAAACTCCAGGTTTCTGATAAATTCTTCGGAGCTTCTTACTTCATTACTGCCTCTATCTTTTTTAGATGCATTTGTATACCTTGCCCATTTACTATGTGACCCAGAAACATTACTTGCTTCAGCCAAAACTCACATTTACTGAATTTGACATATAGTTGTTTCTCCTTCATAATTTGTAGGATCTCTCTTAAGTGCTCAGCATTCTCTGCTTTTTGAATACACTAAGATGTCATCAATAAACACAATTACAAAACAATTTAATTAGGGCTAAAACACCTTATTCATCAATGCCATAAATGCAGCTGGGGCATTAGTTAACCCAAACGACATTACTAAGAACTTATAATGCCCATACCTACTCCTGAAATCAGTCTTCAATACATCAATCTCTGCTATCTTCAACTGATAGTACCCAGACCTTAAGTCCATCTTAGTAAACACCTGAGCTCTCTGCAATTGATCAAGCAAATCATCGATTCTAGGCAACAGGTATTTGTTCTTCACTGTTACCAGATTCAGTTGCCTATAATCGATGCACAATCTCAACGTTCCATCCTTCTTTTTCACAAATAAGACTGGAGCTCCCCAGGGTGAAATACTGGGTCTAATGAACCCCTTTTCTAACAACTCTTACAACTGAGCCTTTAACTCCTTCAGCTCCATAAGTGCCATCCTATATGGAGAATGGATATAGGAGCAGCACTAGGAACTAGATCGATCATGAAATCTATTTCCTGATCTAGAGGTAAACCAGATAACTCAACGGGAAACACATCTAGGAATTCCCTGACCAAAGAAATATCCTGTACATTCGGCTCATTTCGAGTATCAATGATATGGGCTAAATAAGCCTCATATCCCCCTTGCATCAACCTCAAGGCACTCATAAATGAGATCAGTCTGGCTGACACTGCTTGAGTAATACCTCTGAACACTGCTCTTGGCTGATTAGGAGATCTAATACTACCTCCTTTGTATAACAATTCATAATGGCCCTATGAGTAATGAGTCAATCCATACCTAAGATAACATTTATTTCCTTTAACTATAACACGATCAAGTCTGCCTCCAACTTTGCCCGATCAATTCGATTCAAACACCTCTTGCAGACTTCCCCTATCACAGTGGTACTACCTATCGGTGTACTGACCTCTAATCCATATCTCAATAACTCTCTATCACAATGCAACCTAGATGCCATATACGGTGCGATAAAAGAATGCGTAGATCTAGGATCTAGCAATGCATAATCCTTAAATGTAAATATAAGTAACACATCTGCAACGACATCTGGAGACTCTTAAGTCTCTTATCTCGTCATGGCATAGACTCAAGCCTGAGACTGTGGTTGGTTACTCCGTATCTCAATCCTACCAGTAGCACTTCTAGAACTCATTCTGCCTCTGCATGAACTTTTTGTCTAGACCTACTGGCTCGGCTCTGTTGAACCATAGTTTCTATTGCCACACTTCCTCTCCTACCATATTGTACTCCAAACATAACAGAACAACCTTGGCCTGATGATCAAATGAGCCGCATCAAAGGCAGCCTCTTATGCACATGCCTTTCAGTGCACATGCTCAACAGAAATGGCGTGCTAATTTATCACTTTCATTATATCGCCTGGCATCATAATAATTAAACCCTAAATTCCTTATTTCATTTCATAAACAATATGTACATTGTAGCTTTACAAGTCATCCATATATGTACAATATCAATAACCTATTAGAGACTACAAAACATGCTACATATATGAGGAACTACATAAAAATTTTAGGATAAGTTCTTCATTCTAACTGACTGACCTTTGAGCCATGACATCAATCCAAAAGTGGTACTAGATCTCTTCTAAGCTGCCTTAGAAGCTATATTGTCCCTCTCGAGCCTTAAAATATCAACGTTGCAATTTGGTTGAGTTATGCGAACTCAGTTGAGTAACCATCCTTGATGGTTCACCCATATCACATAACACATCAATTCAAATAATTACATAAGTCATATAATTCACATTATTTCATTTACCAACATAAAGCATCACAATACATGTTGTACACAATTTTTACATTTCTCATTCAACATAAATCAATAATACATTGCAATCAATCAAAATATATATTCATCATGTGTATATGCAATGTCCATGAGACTCACATTCATTTATTTTGTTGTTGTGACCGAGTGCCTTTTTCACTGTCCTGTATCCATTGTTGATACTAGGCTCATTAATACTGTCCCTTATCTGTTGGGGATACATGGCTCATTTTATATATTCAGCCTGAGGCTCTTACCATGTTCTAAGCTTTAAGCTCTTTTTCACTGGCAACTCTGGTCACAACTTGTAACATCTCATTATCCCATAATTAGTGTTAGAACCCTAGGATACTATACATGTGAATTTATTGAGAATTTAGAAATACATTTCATGCATCATATGGCATACGCATACAAGTGAATAATGTTGTCACTCATGAAAATAATTGAATAAGCATTCATTGACATTTTCTAGGTATAAGTGAATTTTAATGTGATTAAAATGTGAATTGGGGATTATTTGTATTAAAATTTGAATTGGTATGTATTAGAATTAATTTTGCATTTTTGGTGACATTTAAGATATTTCAAAAATTTATCAAAAAATGTGGGGTATTTTAGACTAGGGAAAAATGTAGAAAAAAAAAGGAAGTGTGCCATTTGGTAGCTTAGATGAAGGACAAATGGACCTATTAAGGTGTGACAAGTGGACAAATGGCTACGAGACAAATGGTTGCATAACTAGTGGATAAATGTAACACATGCATTGGAGACATGTGTTAAGACTCAAAAGAGACACCTAGTCACGTTTTTGGCAAGAAACATTTCTGCATTTGTTAAACTTTCTCCTTGTTTCACCAATCACCGAAACCACCCACTTCTTCTCCATATTCAGCGACCTCCAAAACACCATGCATGTCCATTCTTATGTATTTGGTTTCTGATTAATACATCAACATTACACTTTATAAAACAAAAGTTGAATCACTTCAACCCATTTGAGGTTTTTAGTTGTCTCTCTCTATCTTTGGCTCTCTCCACCGAAAACTCATTAACTTCTGAAATTTTACTGAAGAGTGTGAGGTGTAAAGCAAGTAAGTTATTCTTAAAGTTGATGATGTTTTAATGTTTGTGAATGGATGCATGCATGAGTTGTGTAGATATAACATCCCGTTACCATGTTAAAGCTAGAATAGTAAATATGAGAATTATTAAGAGATTAGAAAATGCATTTCATGTTCATGCATATTATGACATAAACATACAAGTGAATATAGGTATTTTTGCACATGAAAATGATTGTACATACATTCATTGACATTTCAGGTATAATTGATTTATATATGTGGAATGTGATTTTATTGAGAATTTTGGTTTATTTGTATTGAAAATTGATTTGGAGAGTGTATTTGTTGAATTAGAATTTTGGGGGAATTTTAGCAAAAAATTTCTGAAATTATTGGATATTATTGAATTAGGAAAAATGCTAAGTGGCAGGACAATTGATAATTAGCAGTATAAATTAATGTCAAATGATAGTGGAAAGTTTTATATAAGACTTTGGGATTTAGTGACTTATGTCATTGAAAGTTGGAGACATTTGGACGAAAGTTAAAGATGACTAGACTAGTTTCGTTAGAAAAACTAGTTAAAGCCTTAGAAGTTAGATAAGTGACAAGTGTCACTTACTTAGTTTAAGTTATATCATATGATTATCTTAGCAAGACCAAGTCACGTTTCTTTTAAACTTTAAAGACTAGGTTATTGTTGTTTTTTGACTTAGTTCTCTTTTTCATAGCTTCTTCTTTAGCGATTTTTCTTGACTCATTGAACCTTCACCAAAGAAAAACCTTGTTTTCATCTATGCTTTTTGCTACTCCCAACTTTGTTATCTATTTCTTTTGCCTCAAGAAAAACCTAACCTAAACCAGCTTCAAGATGATGTAAGTGGTTGCATGAGAGTTAAGGCATCTTGGAGTTTTTGAAGATTTTGGAGTATTATCAAGTAAGTACATGTAAATCCTTATGAGTTGTTGGGATATGAGATAAATTTGGTGATTTAGTTGTCATTAAATGATCATGTGAAAATGGACTTTTTTTGTATACCATTGCTATAGAATGAATATATTGATATTATTGTTTGTGTGTTTTGAGGATCAAATTGTTACAAGATAGCTTTAAAATGATTTTTGGGGTTGAAAGATCAATGAAAATGTGTATGAAATTGATGCAAAAAATTGATAATGAATGGTTTATGCACATGTTCTATTTTTAGTTAATGATCAAATATAGTTCATGAATTGTTTGTGAATGATATTGAGTTGAAGTGGAGTTAATAATGAAGAGTAAATGAAGTAGAAAAGGTGATCTTTGTATAAGTGGTGTGAGGTGTAAAATCTAGAAAAATTGGAAGATGAGTGCTAGAAAATATAGCAGTAACATGTCCACTAATTATGCTTTTGTGTTTTAGTCATAACTTTTTTTGTAGTTATCCAAATGAGATGATTCCTAATTTGGATTAAACTAGAGACATATGGCTATATGTTTCATGAAGACATCAGATTCAAATTCTATCTTTAAGAGTTTTAAAATTTGACTTGAAGTTTAGTACTGGGTGTAGTAGAAAAATGAAGAGAATGTAGAAAATGAAAATGCAGAAAAATGAAAGAAGAAATGCAGAAAAATGTGAAGGAGCTGCGTGAATGATTTTATGTTTTGATGTTGTGTTTTAATCTTAGCTTTTGATTTGTTTATAAGTATGATGAGTTAAATGAGAGTCGAAAATGAAGAGGAAATGAGGGTGGACTCAAGTTAGAGAAGTTGGTTTAAGAGAAAGAAAAGAAGAAGAAGAGAAGAAGAGCTGCAGATTCGGATGGAAGAAGGAAAAGGCATAATTGTGACTTTTCTAAACTATCTTGTGAGTCAAGATTGTGCTGGAGAACAGTCGTGACATTGCGGAAGAACTTGGAGACTCATAATCGTGCAGGAGCACGATCGTGACTCTGAAGCTCTTTTTAAGGGGGACTGTTTTGAACATCCTTTGATCTTTTGTCAATATCTTCTTCTCACGACCTCCAAATGACATGGGATTTAACCAACAAATTCAAAACATGTTTTACTATATCTCCACAAAAAATTATAACCATCTAAAATCATTTTTGAGAGATTTATTGATAAATTTGAGACGAAATTGATGAGGAATTTTGGAATTTTATAACTGGAGCATTTTCACTGAACATGCTTCGGTATTTTGACAATATCTTGATCTGTATTTATCCAAATGGAATTATTTTTAATTTTGAGTAAACTAGAGCCATAGGAATACAACTTGTATAAAGAAATAGAATTTTAATTCTGTCTCTAAGAATTTCAAGTTCTGGATGGAAGTTGAATACAGGGCACTGTTTCAGTATAAGAACAATCTGAAAATGTTTGGAGCATAACTTTCAGAGTACTGAACAGAATTGAATGAACTTGGTGTCATTAGAAACTTAAGAGAGAAAAGAACAATTTTATAGAAGAAAGTATTGCCAAGTTATTTCGTTTTCATGGTCAGATTGATCATGAACAGTAGACCTGAAGGTATGTTTTAGGAAAATTCTGAATTGACGAAATGAGTTATGTATTTCAATTTTAAATGGTTTTATTGAGGTATAAACCATAAGTATAAATGATACTTATGTGAGTATGGAAATATGAATGTTTACATGATGAGAATAATAGAGCGATACCTAGGATTGTCATGAACATGTATTGTGCATAATTCATTTACATACAAGTGCATTAGCAACCACTTATAATTGTGCAAAAGTGTGATTTGTGTACATTGCTTGATATAGAGGAGCAATTGGAACTTCAACATCTAGACATTGCTAGAACTTCAAGGAAATTGCTTCGGGAGCAATCAGTGAGTAACCTAGGTGGTTTCACACAATTAATTGTTTGCTTTAGAATATGTTTTGAATGATGATATGAATGTGATTTGATTATGTTGATGCCAGACAATGAAGGTCTGAGATTTGATGCATAAATGTGATATTGAAGTGCTACTTGTATGTGAATGTGACGAACTAAATGCTTCTTGACATGATTGATTGATTATGAGAGATGCATTCCATACATTAATGCATGATCAGATAATAAGAGTTGTGACCTGAGTAGCCATCGAAAACGAGCCTAAAGCTTCAAATGTGATTAAGAGCTAAAGGCTCACTATGTAAAATGAGCCCTATATCCCTAACAGATAAGGGACATTATAAATGAGCCTAGTATCCATAATGGATACGAGATAGTTTTGCCACTTATTCACAACAACGTAATAATTGGAAAAGAGTCAAATGAGCATTTCATATACATTTTAATAAGTATGTTTGATTGTTTGAAATGCAAAACTGTCATATCCTTAAGTGAGAATGTGATATGTGGTAATTTTTGCAAAAATGAAAAGATGTGAATTATATGTTATATGTGTGATGTGTTGCATGAATTGAGTGAACTATCGATGGTGGTTATCTTATTGAGTTCGCAAAGCTCACCAAAATTGTTGCATTGATTTTTCAGGACCGAGAGATGACTTTAGCTATTGAGAGACACTACAAGAAGTATATTCCTATACTTTTGGGAAAAAAGAAGAAATGGCTCAAAGGTCGGTCAGCTGAGATTGGGAGATTAGATGGATCTTTTTGTGTATTTCCTCTTTCATGTAGTGTATTTTGTATTATGATATGATGATGTTCATAGTCGAATGATATTGAAAACTATCAATGTAAATATTTTGTTAAATTGGGTTTTAAAATATGGTGTTTTCATTATGATGTCTTATGAGAAAATAAAGAATGATGATGCCATGTCTAATGAATGTTGTGATTGAACGTAGCGCACTATTATCATAGGTTATGTATTGGAATGTCCTCAGGGTGTTCTGGCATGTACCCCATGGTGATGGGGCACTACAGTAGAAGTGATTAAGGAGTTAAATGAAGATGAGTGAAGTAGAAAATGTGCAGAAATGTGAGAAAGGACTGAGAAATGATAAAGAAATGATAGAACTTGGGCAATGAATTGTGCTGAATTATATTATATGCAGTGTTTTACTGAACATAAATCTATATTTTGGCTATAACTTGATCTGTGAATATCTAAATCAGATGGATTTTGATTTAGAGTAAACTAGAAACATATATATTCATTGTTCATGAAGGAATAGAATTTGAAATATGTTTTTAAGAGTCTTGAAATTTGGCTTGAATTTGAGTTCTCGCATAGGCTGTAGCACTACCCTGGACAAAAATTGTGTCCTGTTTTTATCCCATAAACTATATTGATGTAGTATCAGACAAAGTTGTATTAATAAAAGATGTAACTTATTACCTTAGCTTTCTATTGGTATAAAGTTTGTAATTTTTGGATATCAGAATTGAGAGAGATGAGATTTACAAGTTTGAGTGCACTAATCCTTCAATCATGCACTAGCCAAAATTTCGAATGTGCATAGTCTGTAATTTTGAACATAACTCATGGAATACTGAACCAAATTGAATGATTTTTGTTGCATTTGAAACTTAAGACATAGAGGAACATTTTATGAGAGAACTTATTGTTTAAAAATGTCATTTTATGTGCTAAAATAATCATACAAATCAGACCCAAAATTTGCCTGAGAAAATCTGGAGAAAAATGTAGGCAAAAGATTGGGGGCAGCATTTGTTTTTCATGGAAATGTTTTGATTATGCAATAGTTGAACAAACCAATGCTAGGGTATTTCCATATGAGTTATTAAGGTTTAATCTACCTTAAATGAATTTAGTTGATGTTGAATGAAAGGATTAAAGTGAGTGAAGTGTTTTATGGATTAAAGAATGATTAGAAGGTATTGTAAAGTGATTATAAAGTGTAATAAAGAAACATACTAGAGAATTTGTCATTGAACATGCATAATACATGACACACACATAAATGTACTTATGACTAATTATTCATATGAAAATGCATATGAGTGATATATAAATGTATGTAATTACATATAGAGGAGCACATTGAGCGACCACTTCTAGACATTGCCGGGACTTCAAGGCAATAAGCAAAAATGAGCATTTGTCAGTAACCTAAGATAGCTCACCTTGATTGTTTGATTAATCTTGAATGTGAATGTGAATTGATATGTGATGTTGTGTACTAAATTCTGGACATAAAATGTCCGAGGCATTAGATGCATGAATAACACATTGGAAGTGTTCCTTGAATGTGAATGTGATTGACCATGTGTTCTCAACTTATATGTTGAATGCCAGACTAAGTCTGATGACCAATGTGAATGAGAAAGTAAATGTAAATGAAATGTATTCAATATGATGTTTGAAAATATGATATGCATTTATTCCATGAATGTATGAAATATAAAGGTAGTTGTGACCGAAGTCACTAGTGAAAAAGAGCTTAAAGCTTAGACATCCGTGGCAAGAGCCTATGGCTCAATTTGTATGATAGAGCCCGATATCCACAATAGATATGGGACAGTATGATAGAGCCCGGCATCCACAACGAATATGGGACAATGAAAAAGGCACTTAGTCACAACAATATAATAAAATGAATTTGAGTCTCATAAACATTACATACACATATGATATGAATAACTTGAGCAATTGCAATGTTTTGAGAACTTGTATTGTGTGAAATGTGTGAATGCTTATCGATAAATATGTCTTGCATGATTATAAGGAAAGGATTAAATGTATGGATTTTTGAAATGGGACAATTATGTACAAAGTGTTTTGTGATATTACATGATGAAAATTGAGATGATGTGAATTATATGATGACATAAATTGTATATTGTATGACAAGAGTGATGATGGTTACTCAACTGAGTTCGCAAAACTCAACCAAATTCCAATGTTGACATTTTCAGGATTGAGAGAGCGACGACTTAGCTTCTAAGGCTGCTTAGAAGAAATTTTGTACAATTTTTGGATATAGAACATGACTTAAAGGTCGATCAGTTGGGATTGAAGGATTAGTTTTAATTTTTTTTAATCCTCATGTATGTAGCATATTTTGTAGACAGAGCTGTGACTCTGATGGACTGATATTATATAAACATTAATGATGGATACCATACTACATTGTAAATTATGGTTTGTGAAATGATATGTGGAGATTTGGGATTTAGACACTGTGTTAATTGTGATTTTAATTATGATGCCATGCGATATATTAAAAGTGAGATATTTAGCATCCCATTTCTGTCGGGTATGTGCACGTTCATCCAAAGGGTGTACGTGTACAAATCGGATAAAATTGGGGTGCTACAGTGGAAATCGAAGAGCCAGTAAGCATTCAAGATAGCATAGCGTTGCTAGTGCACTGTTGAAGTTTAATTTAAGAATTTTTTTACTGTAAGTATATGGATTGTATTTTATAGTATGAAAAGTATCTTTCCTATGAGAATTGTATTAATCATCTAACAATTTTCATACACCTTGTTTAAGGTAAATAATATGATGAAATAACTAAGAATTAAATTAAAAATAATATAATAAATAATTATATGATGAAACATGCATCAGTGAAATAATTGATTATATATGATGAAACAAGCATCAGTGAAATAATTGATTAATTAATGATAAAAACTTAGGAATTACTTCTATACTTACTTTTTTTCACTTCACCTTCTTAATTTAACCATACTTGACTTTTGATATCCAATAATTATGATTACCTTCTTTTGAGATCTAGCCAAGTAATCCCAATTAAATAGATAGAAATTGAATTATGACTTACCGGTATATCAAAACTCTTCATAACTATTAACTAATAAATAATTAAGATCTCTCTTCAATTGTAATCGAGTTATTTCAATGTGAGTAAGTTTTAATTAATTAACCTCAATAATCTGCAAGCAAACAGGTTATTCGTGTAGTACCTAAGGTGTCGATCCCTCAAGGAGGGATAATCCAATCCTAAAATCTAAGGCCAAAATAAATCACAGAAATTCAAAATGTAACAAAACTAAAACAAGAAGTAAATTCAATCAATTAAATCAATTCAAGAATCAATCACGAAAATATTAACAATTTAACAGTTGCAACGCACTCTCAACAATCAACCTAAGGAACTACCAATTGAGAGAAAGGAAATTTTACCTATCTTTAAGTTTAACACAATTGATTATGAATTACTGGATTATTAGTTCTAGACGATCCTAGGGTTAATTACTCTCTCTCGAGTTGTAATCATTAACCTTAATTTATAACTAATTAGATTATGGAAGTTGCAATTTCTCAAATAAGAACCTATTCAAAACCCTAATTAGATATGAAGTTGTCTAATAAACTATCAGAAACCTATGCAAGATCTCTCTTCCTACAATTTACCGATTTGATTTACTTCTTGTTCTATTAAATCACCTAACTCTCATTAGCCTAATTTAATTATTTTTCATTCGATTCACCCTCTTAGTTTATTATCGAATTATGAAATTGCAGAATTAAACCAAAACAAAACTAATAAACACATAAACATTCAGAATTCATTAATTCAAAGATAAAACTCTGAAGGTGAGTTTAGAACATCTCAACATTTAAAAATCCTATTGTCAAACTGTTATTCCCAATTCTATACAATAATGAAATTGAAGGGATGATGGGAGGCAGTGACATTAGGAAACTCCTAATTTCAAAAGTACTTCGAGTCAACTTCTTCTCCACTTCTCTCTTCCTTCTTCTCTTTCTTATTCTCTCAATGAATTCTCTCTAGGTTTCTCAAAAGTATCTGATACAAAAGCTCTTTTTGCCTCTATCTTATTCTTTAAATATCCTTTACACTTTAAACAGCTATAGGGTTTTTTGGGGGTTTGAAAGGTCTAAAAAATCCCTCAAAACTTGACAGTTTTTAGTTTCTACGCATTTGCCTAATGCAGTCTATAATCATAGGCCACATCTAAGCCTTCTGCCATAATCGTGCCACGATCATGGGCCAATGTTTCGACCCAAATGTTTACAAAACTTCTCCATTCTTCGACATTGATAAACACTAATAACCGCATAAAGGTACCTCAAAAACATAATATTTATGCTCAAAGACTTGTACTAACTTATAAAGCACTTAAAATATAAATAATTAACAGTCTAACACAATTCCAACTTAAACATATACCCAATGATTGAATTAATAGCTAAGCATATATCAAACTAAGCCCTAAAACATAATGCAATTTACACTTATCACGAGTCTATTAGGATAACATTTTTAACAAAATCTTATAGCACAAATCTTAATGTCATATTTATAAACATTATTATCATCATTCAACTTAGAGGAACAAAGCATTAGTAGACCATCCTTGTTTGATGGCAATTATCTTTGTTGGAAAACTATGATAAGATTCCTTTCTAAAGGTCTTATCAAGACTACTGAGGGTTTAGTTAGGAAGTTTTTCTTAGGTAAAATCAATGTGAATAAGTTTAATGCCAAATTCTAGTGGTTAAAGGTATGTAAACCTGTGGATGAGGAGGGCTTAAGACTACTCATATAAGTATCACTAACAAGTTATTGATGGATAAAAGGCTATAAAGAGTCTTTGTTGATAATAAATCCTTGTAGATGAGATAAATGCATAATTATATATTGAAAGGTGATAGTATTTGTTCCCTTATAAGTAAAGAATCTCAGTTCATCAATTAATTACTTAAACTAAATAGCTCAATTAACCCAAATATAGGTTGTAGAATTGGATATGGTACCTTAACTTTCTTATTACATGATAATTAGACAAGAAATGAGCCACTAATTAATATTGAATAAGTTTTCTAAGCTTTAAATCATCTTCCAACTGCCAAGATATGTATATGGATTAAAGATGGCTAATGGCACAATTATCCAAAGGAATTGAGTAATTTAATCCCTATTTACTTTCCTAATGTAAATTTTAGGGAATGTTATATATAAAGCAATAATTTGAATGGAAAACTCATAAATAAAGTTTGTATGGAATGGTTAACAACTAAAATTCAATTGGTGAAATGGTGCAAGATAGTTTGGAATAGGAACCTTATGCCTAGGGACCCGTATCTCTTATAGTTGGTGGTTAATAATAGAATTAATACAATGGAGAGGTTGTAATTTCTATAGCCTACTCTTAAGTATTTGCTTGCTTTCAGGCAAACCAATTTGATCATTCTTAACTTAAATAGATAAAATATATAAAAGAATTTAAGAATCAATAAATCAATCAAAACCATTATTAATTAAAATGTAAAGTTCATTCATTTTTTAGGCATTTAGTTACTTGTAAAAATTCATAAATTCACTAAATTTAACTTTATAATCCTCCAAACTTTAACTAAATTCATAAAATTCAACCTAATACATAAAGTGAACATAAATGATAGAGATGCTTTAACTTCTAAACATCTTCATAACCTTTATTGATAAAAAAGAAATACCTTAACTCTAATTCACACAAGAGCATTTAAAGGCTTGTTTGAAAAGTTACCTAACCTTTTAACATAAAAGTAAACACATTTTCATGAATAATCCTAATTACTTAATTAGATTATCATTTCAAATTGCTACTAACATCGCTCTTTAACTTCACTTTTTAGTTGGTTTAGAGCTAGTTGAGTGAATTATTTTATGCTTACTTATTCTTAAATTTTTTTAGGTGGAATACTAAAATTGCTCAAAATTAATATACTTCTAACTCAATTGTCTTTTTAAATTATATAAAAGGTATTATAGTGCAAATCAAGCATCTATTTTAAAAAATAATAAAGAAGAATATAATTCACTTAATCATCAATGCTTATGACTAATTGCCTAAACAAATCAAATCACAAAACAATTAAACTTATAATGAATTGTCTCAAATAATTTTCTTTTGTAGTTAAAAAACTTCATGATTGTTCCTTATTAAGCTATTACAAAAAAATTGATGAACATGTGTAATTAATTCCTCCATTACATTTAAGTTGTACATTGTCCTCAATGAACTCAATGGACAAGAAAAATGAAAAATAGAAATGAAACAAAAGAAGGAAATAAGATAACTAGTACTCCTTTGGAAATAAGAGGCTTAGTAGTTGTAATTTGAGTAGTACGAACTGGCGATGGGTGTCATGATCCACAATAGTGAATGAACAACAAAAAATACTTGAATTTATGACTTTAGACTACTTCAAACTTTAAAAAATGCAATAAAAATTAACATTATACAAGTACATACTAAAAATAATGCTAAAGATGCCTAAAACAGCTTAATTGAAGCAAAAACATATAAATCAGTAGGTTACCTCCCACTAAAAGCTTCTTTATGAGTCTAGCTCATTAGCTAACAAATATGCCACATGCTCTAGTATAATAGATCTATTCATATACTCTTCTTCTCCTTGTGTAATAAAGGTCTCCAATAAATCCTAGGTGACTATTTTTTGCATAACATGAAAATTTTAACATCTATCACATCTATATAGAAACAAATATCATATTTATCAAGGGTATGTCTTACGATTTCAGATATCTTAAAACTGATTTCCTCATCTCCTAACCTTAGGATTAATTTCTCATCATACATATATATCATAGCTTTAGTAGTAAACAAGAAAGGTTGTCTTAGCATTAAGGGATCCTCTTCATTATCCTCATTATTCACAATCACAAAATCAACATAAATGGTATACTTTTCAAACTTAACAAAAGTATCTTCTTTAATGCCTCTGGGATCCTTAATTATTTTATTCACTAATTGAATGCTAATCCTAGTTGATTTAGGTAATCCTAACTACTTAAACATGTCATATGGCATCAAATCAATATGAGCTCCCAATGTTTCTAATGTTTTAATTGAAAAAGTACAAATACTAAATGAAATAGTAAAACTCTTTACATCTTTAGTATTTCGGGGTATCTTGTTTTATAAAATGGCTAAGCATATCTCACTTTAAGTGGCCATTAATATCTTCTCGAGCCTCTTCTTATTTTAAAAGAGATCATTTAATAACTTTGCATATTTTGGTATTCATCAAAGAGTTTAATAAAAGAAATGTTAATATGTAATTATTTTAAAAATCTTCAAAGACTTGCCAAATTGTTGTTTCCTTTTATCTTTCTAAAGTTTGTTCAGGTATGAAATTTTTAGTTGGTACTCTTCGATGATTTTCTTCTCTGACTCCTCCTCCTTCTTTTTTTCCTTCTCATTTGTCATTTCTTTCTCTTTCTCTTATACTTTTAACTCCTTTCTACTCTTCAAAGGCACCATATTCAGTTGCTCCATTGGGTTGGGCCTAGTAATTCTAGGAAAAGTACCAAATTACCTTTTAGAGACAAACTTAATAAGTCATGCAATCTGATTTTACCAAGTTATTGGATGGAGGCCTGTTGGTTTCAAATAGACACTTTGTGTAACATCCCGTTACCCCACGTTAAAGGTTAGGATCCTAGAATATTACACAAGAGAGATTATTAAGAAGTTAGAATACATCATATAGCATACACACACATGTAAATATTAATTTTTGCATTCATTAAAATGATTATAAATGCATTCATTGTCATTTTCCAGGTATAATTGATTTATAAATGTGATTTTTGATGTGAATTGAGGTTTATATGTATTGAAATTTGAATTGGTGAGTATGAGTATTGATTTGGAAATTTTGATGAAATTTAGGAAGTTTTGGGTATTTTTACATTAGGAAAAATGCCAAGTGGCAAGACAATTGACAAATGTAAGTAGAAATTAATATCAAATGGTAGTGTAAATTCTTTTAATGCCAATTGGATTTAATAACGTATGTCATTGAAAATTGGGAGACAATTGGAGTTAAATGGACTAGTTAAATTAGAGGACCATGTGAGACCCATAGAAATTGAACATATGGCAAGTGGTAAGTGACCAGTGTCACTTGCCACACCATGTCTTCATTCACATTACTTTTGCCAAATGAAAGACATAATTGGTCTTTCACTTTATTATTAACTCCCATTTCTCTTGTAAGTCTCTCATCTCTTCTTTTCTTCATAATTTTCTTATTCATTCTCCTTCTTCACGATTTTGCTTCTCTAACTTCCATACTCGTTGAACCTAACCCTCCCATCTTTCACTTATTACTCTTAACTTGCTCTTTCTTTCACTCTTACTAAAGACCCTACCTTATCACTTTTGGATGATGATGAACGTGGGTTATGTAGAAAGCTAATGCTAAGTGAAATCTTGAGATTTTGGAGATAAATCAAGTAAGTTTTGGTTTAATCATCATGGGTATTGTTAAATGTAACTAATTTGAGATGATAAACATGATCATGAAATTATTTGTGTAAATAGTGAGTGGTGAAATGATCATGTTCTTGTTTTTACATAAATAATGGGAAATTATTCATAAATTGATGTAGTGATGCTTTTGGGTTAAATTGATTATAAAAATGGTGTATAAAGAAGTGCAGAAAATTGATTAGTGAATGTTATGCTCTGTTTTCTTTATATTAACGTGGATTGCTTTGATTTATTTAGAGATGAATTAACATAAGTTTAGAGCTTATAAGGAGTATTATGATGTCTTAAAATGAGGTAAGTTAGGTTGATCAATTAGAACTGAAATAAAGATGATATCTAAGTTGAACATGTGCAGAAATTTGGAGTTAAAAGTGTATAAGAATATGTTCAGTTTTGGTGTTTTTGATCAATCATGGATTTTGATTTATATATGTATAATATTGAGCAGAAATGGAGTTATGAATGAAGAGGAAATGATGGTGTATTAAGCTAGAAAAAGATAGACTAATCAAAAATGATAAACTAGGATGAAAATGATGATGAAGTGTGTTAAAATATTAAAGAATGTATAGACATGGTTGATGTTATGTTTATGTGATTATGATCAAAAATTTTGAATGATGTGTTTTGTGGATGATTTGAATTGGAATGGAGGTGAGAATGAAGAGAAATTGAAGTAGGAATGATAGGATATGCATAGGATGTGTTAGAGGTGATTGGAGGAGTTGGAAATCTAGAAATTTTCCAGTAAATGTCTATTGGGCGGACATACATGTCAGTTGGGGCAGACCTTCTCTAGAATTTCAGTGTTCCAGCTCTGCTCATGTCCATTTGAAGGGACATACATGTCCGCTGGGAGGACATTCTCAGGACACCTATAGAAATTTGCAATTTTGACCCTTTAGACGACAAAATCTTTCTTCGGGGTCTTCACTTCAGTACTTTATAAGTGGTCCTCAGTTGCAGCAATAAATTTTTCCATAAGCTCCCCAAGACTTAATTTCCTTTCTTGTTATTATTTTTGTTAAAATTTGAGCATATGCCCTTTTCTTTATTATTTTTTATTATTCTATGAAAAGTTAAGATGGTTTCTCCACCTTAGATGATAAGTGTTACTATAAAAATTATTTTAAGGCTATTTCCCCATGAAATCAACCTATTTGGTTAATAATATTATGTTGTTAGGTGTAAGACATAGATGATTAGAGTGTCTATGATCATAAATTTAATAACTTACTGTTTATATTTAAACTACCAAACCTATATTATCATTGTTCTTTCTCAAAGTTTCTAAGTTCATCTCTAATATTTTTACTGCATCATTATTATGGATACCACAAAATTTTAGCTTTGTACTCCCAACTGGTATTGTTTTATAATTATATTCTTAATCTGCTTTTACAATCCCCAAAGAGTTTTAAAGCTTGTAGTCCCACATAAAGATGCATCAATAAACTACCTAGATGGATAATCCAATATAAAATGTTTACATATGAATCCCAATTCAAGTATATAATGTTGACACTTAGCCAATAATTCCTTTAATGTAACATCCCATCACCGATGGGAAGGGTAAAATAGTCATTTGGAATAGGTTGTAAGTGCTTAAAATTGTATTGATATGTTCATGCATACACATGTAGGTGAATAGTGAATTTTGCACATGTAAATGACTGTACATGCATTCATGACA
>JANIIA010000192.1:25931610-25942868 GCA_027478495.1 Erythroxylum alaternifolium
AACCATATAGAGTGATGAAAAGTAGTTGGTTACATAAGCTTAGTCATAAATTGACATTTGAACAATGAGGTAGTGTAAAGATGCATAATTAGTTTCCAATTGAGCCAAAGTGAGGATTGATCCATATGACTCCATCTATAGTCATTTCATTTCTTTGTTGGGTGGACTTCCATAGGTTACTACCTTCAGAACTTGCTTTGAATCGATTTGAGTCTACTAGATGCATGCTTAATAGAGATGATCTAGGCCATTTTTGTGTTAACCCTTGACTTAAACGACCCACCTTTGCATAATCCCTTGCTACCCCTATTAAGACTTAACCTTTTCTTTCTTAAAAGCACCAAAATTTTAAAAACTTTAAACCCCATTATCCTACCCTTTTCATAAGCTTAGTAGAGTAATAAGTAAAATATTAGTTTAGATTATATGCAATTTTTACCGAGACAAATTGAGTACATTGTATATAATGCTAGCTTTGACTCATAGTTCTTCCATTTATGAATATATATATATATGAAAAATGAAAATGAAAAAAAGAGAAAAGAAAAAGGAAGAACAAGTGAATAACATCAATAAGTGTAGAATATTAGTTATATTTGTATGTCTCGTAGTTATGTTTAGTTGTCCCATTTTTATCTACTTTCTACTTTACTTATGCTTGTGCTTAACCCTTTTTTCCCCTCTTTTAACCCACCTTATCCATTACCATATTATAGCCCCAAACAAGTCCTTTTGATTTATTTATGCATGCAATCATTTTGGAGGGGAATTGATGTATTAGCAAGCCTATGGTAATGTAGTTTCCTATAAAAAGTTTGAGGGAAACACTAACCCTTAAACACTTGAGCAAAATGGGTGAAAATTATGAGGAAGATTCATTTTTGCATCTTTACTTATCATTGAGTGATTGTGTCAATTATGAGTTTGCTTATGTACGCCAATGAAAAAGTAGTCATGCTATGTGCATTAACTTGATATTTAAGTTGGTTTGAATTTAAGGGAGTGTATGTTTTGATCTATGCAAAAATGAAGTGGTAGAATGGATTGGTTGTATTTATTTTGCTTGAGGACAAGCAAAGATTCAAGTGTAGGGATGTTTTTATAGGTAATTGGCATGTGTTTTCTTGCATAATTGTTGTTTATTGTTCTAGTTTAGGATTCATTTTGCATGTTTTCATTAAGTTTGATTTTCAGTGTTGTTCTTGTGCATTTGATGCTAATTGATGGTAAGAATTGATTATTTTTATGTAGGAAATAAGAGGGAGAAACTAGGAGGATGAACAAGAGATTAAAGAAGGGAAGATAAGAGGAGTTCATCTGGGACAAATTCCTAAGGACGTGGGAAATCATAACTGAAAATGAAGAGTGTTTCTATCCATAATTCCCACGCTCGTGGGAATCATGCAGATTCCCATGGGCATATGAATTGAAAGCTGAGGCAATCTACGAGGCTTCATTAAACCTAAGATTTTTGAACTATAAAACATCATTATGCCTCCATCTTCAAGGGAGACAACACCTACCTATAGAAACATCATCCTTGGGTGAAGAACACATGTTTGGAGTATAGAGGAAGGATTGAAGACAAAGTTCATCGTTAACATTGGGCAAAATATCACATCAACGCCAAAATTCTAAATTTTAGCGAAGAAGAGAAGGGGTCTTATATTAAATTTTCTGTCACTTTTATTTCTTCCTTTCTTTGCAAAAATGATTTATTTGATTGTTGATGATGTTATGGAGACCAAGTTAGGCTAATTTCATATTAGAGATTGCTTTTTCATTATTTTGTCGAAACGTATATTTTATTAGATTGAATGAAGTGTCTTTGATGATTGTTGATCTTATTTGTCATCTTGCAATAAATCGAGAGAGTGAGCGAGACGTGATTCATATAGGATTGTATAATGAGAGTTAGCGACCTATAAACTTGCAATCGTTATGTCAATTTAAGAATTAGAAGAGAGATCTTGAATAGTCAGTTGATCACCTATAGGATAGCTTAATAGCTAGTTGAATCGGTAGAGTCATTGGGTAGGTTGAGGGATCGTTTAATCGATTCCCATTAATTCGATTAGGGTGAAATAGTTACACCTTCAGAGAGGGTAATTAGTACATTCGGAAATCTAGGGTGAGACACAATTTAATCTATAAAATAGGAGGGAGACAAAATAAGAAAAAAGTAATCTCTAGCACTTAGATTCTTGAATTCAGATTTTCTGCAATTGCGGTATTGTTCATTGTTTATATTAGTCTTTTAATTTTAATTTTAATTTAATTTTTCAGATTATTGGCATTTCAAAATTTAGTTTCTTAAACAAGGTTGTGTCTAAATTAAGTGTTGTCTAGGCTTCATTTCCTGTGGGATAGATATCCACTTTTTTTTACTACAGTTCACGACCTATACACTTATGGTTTTTGAGCGTAAAAAAAGTAGAAAATTTTTACCATCAACACTGGTTCTATATTGATTAGCCATATTAGGTTAATTGTTATACACCAGTATAATAACATGTATAAAACCTATTGGCATACCATAGGCTAGAAACCATTTCCTTTTTATCAACCAATAACATCATCTCAATGTAAACTCAATTCATATAGAATTTAACTTTCAAACTTCAATTTATATATTAAAATATATTAGCAATATTCACATAAAACTCATAATCAATATTCACTTCATGATAGAATAGAAATCATTTTCATAAAATCAATTTAAAGAACACTTACTGTTTTACAAACTTATCATTAAGCACACTCATGCATTCAATGCCTCTCTTTTAATTACACAAAACGCATTTTGCTTAGACATTTATTTCCAAATTCGGAAATAAGACATTAAAATTATAAATTCAATTTAATTGAATTTGAGATTAGTATTTAATCACATAACACGTACACTAATTGTATTTCCGTTTACTTCTTTAAGCTAACCTATTGTTCTCCGTTTCCAAATATAGCTTTCAAAGTCACTTAAATACCATATTTTACCCATTCTAACTTACCAATTTCTTCAAAACACTATCTCACTCAATTTAATTCACTATATCATTATCGTGCATGAGGAGTCACGATTATGGCCCCTGTCTAGAATTCATACCTACACTTGTTCCTACATTTTCACATAGTGGACGTTTACATTAGGTTTTGATATCTTCTAGGAAGTTGTTTCCCTATGTCTCTAGTTTTCATATCATCAAAAATCAGGTCAGTTTAATTTCTAAATCAAGAAACATACACCAAACATCACAAACTGCTCCAACATAGGGCAACATTAGATCACCATTTTCAATATCACATTCCAATATGGTTTAGCAAGAATTAGGTTAAGGTGTCTTCTAGTAATTTTTAGTACTATGTCTTCTATTTCATTTTCAGTTTGAATCGATCAATTTGGAGATTTGTAGGCCTATTTATGTCCAAAACAATGGGACTAGTTTAAGTAAACCTAACACAGAATTCTACTACACATTACTCTTTTGTCATATTCAATCAATTCCGTGCAAAGAAAAACCAAAATAACACCAAGGAAACCTACAAAAATTAGGAATCTAAGCTATGCAAAGTTACCACTTTTTCCTCCAATCTTTTAGGTATTTGTTGAACAACTTTACTTGATTAAGATCTTTTCAAATATCCATCAAAACTTGTCAACAATGAAAGCCTTCTTCTTCCACTCTCCTTGGTTGACCTTCACACTTACTTCTCTTCTTTTCACTTTTGTTTTTCGTCTCACACGTTTACTCTCTCTCAACACTCATGGTTATTTTAAGGAATGAAGTTAAATGTCTTTTTTAATGCTTTTTTATACTCATTTAATGGATTCCACATGACACCTTCCTTTTGGTTCTCTTCTAATGACTCATCCTTCCACAAACACCATGTAAAATGACTAAAATTTACTTTAATGAATACTAAAAAGAACATATTGCTCTTTAATGCATACAAGAAGACCAAATTGCCCTTGAATGCATTTAATTCATGAACTAACCGAATTAAATCCAAAAAGTATTCCATAACTATCTTATCATTAAATTGGTCATGAAATACTCGAATTAGGGTCAATACTTATTGAATGGATGCTTTAAAAATTTTCGAATTGGTTTAAAATCACTAATACCCATTACTTTCCAAAAAGGGCATTTTCGTCCTAAACTTTCAAAACTCGAAATCCATCCTATTGGACTTATTTTCGATCCGTTTCATTGTCATTGGACTCTAATAGTTATTTCAGATAATTTTCAATATTTCAGAGTTGGGTCCCCAAAAGTCACTATTCATCTAGAAATACTATTCACTATTCACTATTTATAAAATTTATATTTAATGAAAGGAAAGGTTTGGAGTTTTATAATCACCCCTCCTTGTACAAATTTCATCCTAGAAATTTAATTAAGCATACTTGTTCAAAACAAGTGGGGATACATTGCATGCATCTATTGCTCAGGTTCCCATGTAGTTTCCTTTATCGCATGATTCCTCAATAGTACCTTAACCAAAGGAATGATTTTATTATGCATAACTTGTTCTCTATGGTCGAGGATCTGTACAGGTGCCTCCTTGAAAATCAAATATTCCTTTAGGTTCACCGGTTGTGTTGTGATTGCATGCGAAGGGTCTGCTAAGTACTTACGAAGCATAGATACATGGAAGACGTTGTGAATCCTTATAAGATCATCTAGTAGCTTCAATCGATATGCCACTAACCCAATTCTTTTTATGATCTCATAAAGCCCTATGTAATGCATCTTTATAATGGGAAATCTTAAGAAAAGTCTATCTCTAATTTCAAATTGAAGATCCCTACAATGTTTATCTGCATAGCTTTTCTGCCTATCCTGAACTATCTTTAATCTATCCCAAATAACTTGAATTTTATTTGTTTTCACTTGTATAAGCTCGGGACCTATCATTTTCCTTTCACCTACCTCATCCCAACATACTGGTGTTCTGCATTTTCTTCTATAAAATGCCTCAAAAGGGGCCATGCTAATACTGGCTTGATAACCGTTATTGTATGTGAACTCTATTAGTGGTAGGTGTGTGCCCCAATTCCCCTTGAACTCCATAATATAGGTCCTAAGCATATCCTCAAGTATCTGGATAGTCTTCTCTGACTGTCCATCCATTTGGGGGTAAAAGGCAGTACTAAACTTCAAGCGTGTACCTAAGCCTTTCTATAAACTAGGCCAAAATCTTGATGAAAATTCAGGGTCATGGTCTGAGACAATAGAGATTGGCGTACCATGGAGTCTCACTATCTCATCTACGTACAACCGGACTAACTTATTTAAGGGATAATAGTTCTTGATTAGAAGTGTAACATCCCATTACCCACGTTGAGGCTAGAACGGTATATATATGAGAGATTATTGAGATATTAGAAAATGCAATTTATGTTCATGCATTATATGATATGCATATACACGTGAATATTGAATTTGTGCATATGAAAATAATTGTACATGCATTCATTGACATTTTTCAGGTAAAATTGATATATATATATAAAATGTGATTTTTATTAAGAATTGTGGGTTTTATATATTAAAAATTATTTTGGAGAGTGCATTTATTAATTTAGAATTTTTGAAGAAATTTTGGAGATGACTTTAGAATTTGTGTTAATGATATTGAAAATTTTAGTGATAATTGGAATAAAACGATGAGAGTTATGGGACTAGTTTAATAAGAACTTAGTTAAAGCCTTAGAAGTTAGATAAGTGACAAGTGTCACTTGTCTAGTTCAAGTTTCATTATACACTTACATTTTAAATGACCAAGTCACGTTTCTCCTATCTTTGAAAGACCAAGTCATTCTTTTTTGTCTTGTCTTATTTCCTTCTTCGTGGCTTTCTTCTCTAAACTTCATCTTCTTCGCGGTTTTCTCACCAAAGTTACACCTTGCTTCCATTTATCTTTTACTACTCCCATTTTGTTGTCCCTTTCTTTTTCTAAAAGAAAACCTAACCCAATCCATCTTCAAGATGATGTATGTGGGTTGCATGAGAATTAGGGGTTCTGAGAGTTTTTGAAGAAATTGAAGTTTTAAAAAGTAAGTTATTCTTTAAATATCATGGGTATGGTTAAATGAAGCTAGAATGATGAGTAAATTAAGAGTGATAACTTGATTTTTTTTCGCAATGTGTATGTATGTGTCATGGGTGATGGATAGTTAATGTAAATGTCTTTCTTTTGTATATGTATGATGAGTAATGAAGTAGGAAAAGTGATATTTGTACAAGTTGTGTTAGGTGTAAAATCTGGAAAATTGGAAGATGAGTGCTGGAAAATGTAGAAGTAACATATTCACTGATTATGCTTATGTGTTTTACCCATGACCTGATCTGTGGTTATCAAAATAAGATGATTCTTAATCTGGATTAAACTAGAGACATAAGACTACATTTTTTATGAAGACATCGAATTTAAATTCTATCCTTAAGAGTCTCAAAATGTAACATTAAATTGAGAACTGGGTACAACAAATTGGTGGATGAATGTATATGTTTGTGTTTTGTTTTGAGAGTATAAGAATATGTTCTATTTTGAGTGTTTTTAGAGATGTTTTAAAATGGGTTTAGAGTTAAGGAAGAGGTGTAATATGATGTTCTAATATGGGAAAGTGATTTAAAATGAAAGTTTGAGAAAAAAAATGAAGAATCTGTAGGGAATAAATATGCAAAAACATGAAAGTTCAAAAAACATAAAGAACATGCCTAAACTTTTTCGTTTTAATGTTTGATTTTTAATCCAGGATTTGGATTTTTTTATGGATGACTTGAGTCAAATGCAAGTCGAAAATGGGGTAGTTATAAATTAGAAATGTTAGATTGAGGAAAAGAAAAGAAAAAGATAAACAAAATGCAAAAAAATGAAGGAAAGTGCAAGAAATCAAGAACATGCGTGGAGAATTTTCTGGTTTTTGATATTTGGTGTTAATTATGGTTTTTAATTTGTTTAAGAATGTGTTGAGCTGAATGGGAGTTGAAATAGTGAAATGAAAATTGGGAATGTACAAAAAATTAAAGTGCAGAAAAATGAAAGATGAAAACGCAGAAATGAAGAAGATGAATGAATATGTGATGTTTTTGATATTTGATGTTAATTATGGTTTTTAATTTGTTTAAGAATGTGTTGAGCTAAATGGGATTTGAACCAACAGATTCGAAACCCATTGTTCTACATCTCCATTAAAAGTTATGATCTTCTGAAATCATTTGGGAGATATTGAGAGATAAATTTGGGACGAAAATGATGAACAGTTCTGGAAAATTTATGAATAGAGTATTTTCATTAAACATGCTTCGGTATTTTGGCAATATATTGATTTTTATTTATCCAAAAGGAATGATTATTGATTTAGATTAAACTAGAGACATAGGGCTACAATTTTTCTAAGGAAGTCCAATTTTAATTTTATCTCTAGAATTCTAGAATTTGACTTGAAGTTTAGTAAAGAATACTGTTATAGTTAAAGAATAGTCCAAATTATTTGGAGTATAACTTTTGGAATACTGAATCAAATTGAATGATCTTAGTTTCATTAGAAACTTAAGACAATGAGGAACATTTTTCTAGAATAAAGTATTGCCAAATTCCTTCATTTTCATTATCAGATTGATCATGTACAGTAGACCCGAAGGTATGTTTCAGGAAAAATCTGAATTGACGAAATGAGTTAGGAATTTTGATTTTTATGGTTTTATTAAGGTATAAACCATAAGCATAAATGATACTTATGTAAGTTTGGAAATATGAATGTTTACATGATGAAAATAATAGAGTGATACTAGGGATTGTCATGAACATGCATTGTGCATATTTCATATACATATATGTGCATTAACAAACACTTATAATTGTGCAAAAGTGTGATATCTGTATATTACTTTATATAGAGGAGCAATTAGAACGTCAACATATAGATGTTGCCAGAACTTCGAGGCAATAGCTTCGGGAGCAATCGGTGAGTAACCTAGACAGTTTCACACAATTAATTGTTTGTTTTAGAATATGTTTTAAATGATGATATGAATGTGATTTGATTATGTTGATGCTGGACAATGAAGGTCTAAGACTTGATGCATGAATGTGATATTTAAGTGCTACTTGTATGTGAATGTAACGAACTAAATACTTTTTGACATGATTGATTGATTATGAAAGATGCATTCCACACATGAATGCAAGATCAGATAATGAGAGTTGTGACTTGACTAGCCACCGAAAATGAGCTTAAAGCTCAAAATGTGATTAAGAGCCAAAGGCTCACTATGTAAAATGAGTCCCGCATCCCTAATGGATAAGGGACAATATAAATGAGCCCGGTATGCACAATAGATACGAGACATTTTAGGCACTCGGTCACAACAAAGTAATAATTATAAAAGAGTCACATGAGCATTTCATATACATTTTAATGAGTATGTTTGATTGTTTGAAATACAAAATTGCCTTACCCTTAAGTGAGAATGTGATATGTGATAATTTATGCAAAATGCAAAGATGTGAATTATATGTTATATGTGTAATGTATTGCATGAATAGAGTGAACCATCGATGACGGTTACCTCATTTAGTTCGTAAAACTCACCTAAATTGCAACGTTGATTTTTCAGGATCGAGAGATAACTTTAGCTACTAAAAGACACTACAAGGAGTATAGTTTTATACTTTTAGGGAAAAAGAAGAAATGGCTCAAAGGTCGATCAGCAGAGATTGGAATATTAAATAGAAATTTTTGTGTGTTTCCTCTTTCATCTAGTGTATTTTGTATTAGAATATGATGATATTCATATTCGGACGATATTGAAAACTTTCAATGTATATATTTGGTTTTATGAAACGAAAAGAGAAATTTGGGTTTTCAAATATGGTGTTTTACATTACGATGTCTTATAAAAAAATAAAGAATGATCATGCCATGTTAAGTGAATGTTGTGATTGAACGTAGTGCACCATTATCATAGGTTATATACCAGAATGTCCTCAGGGTGTTCTGATATATACCTCATGATAATGGAGCACTATAAAAAGGAAATATGTAGACTTTGTTAACCGGTCTACTATCACCCATATAGCATCGTGCCCCTTCTGACTTATGTGGAAGTCTAACTACGAAGTCTATAGTAATCTTCTCCCACTTCCATTCAGGACAAGGGGGCTGCATTAATCATGCAGGCTTCTAATGTTCTACTTTTACCTGCTGATAAGTTAGACACTTAAAAAAGAACTCTGCTATTTCCTTTTTCATCCCTTTCCACCAATAATGTTCTTTGAGAGTATGGTAAATTTTCGCGCTACCCAGATGCATAGTGTAAACTGAGGAGTGAGTTTCCTTTAACATCTCTTTCTTCAAGTCTCCTATATCTAGTACATATAATCATTGCATCCTTATCACTATACCGTCTTCCTTAATGATAAGATCTATTCTCTACCCAATCTCAACTTCTATATTCAATTTTGTCAACTGTGGATCTTGTTTCTGTACCTCTCTAATCTGATCCACCAATATGGGATAAACGTGAAAGGTAGTAATTAATGCCTCTAAGTCTATCATATCCAATCTCACTCCTAGTGACCTTATTTCCACTAGAAGTGGAAGATATATCATCCTCAGTTGTGCTGTCAAATTGTAAGTCTCCTACGTAATACATCAACCACTATATTAGCTTTTCTAGGGTAGTAATCTATCGTACAATAATAATATTTTATTAGCTTTAACCACTGTCTCTACTCATGTTATAAGTGAACAAATATTGCAGAATTTTGTGATCCATGAAAATCCTATAGGGAACACCGTCTAAGTAACATCTCTATATTTTTAATTTAAAAACTACTGTTGCCAATTCCAAATCATTGTTGCGGTAGTTCTATTCATGCTTCTTAAATTACCTAGAAGCATAGGCTATAACCTTATCATTTTGCAAGAGTATACACCCTAACCCCTATTCCAAGGCATCACTATACACTACGAATCCATCAGTCCCTGTTGATAATATGAGTACAAGAGCTCTTGTCAATCTTTCTTTCAATTCATCAAAACTTCATTAATAGGGATCTAACCACTTAAATTTCTCCTCTTTTAGCGTTAACTTGTTCAGTGGTCTTGCTATCTTGGAAAATCCTTTAACAAATTAACTACAATAGCCTACCAATTCAAGAAAACTCCTAAATTTTATCATAGTGGTGAGAGGTCTCTAATTAGTAACAATTTTAATCTTTTAGGGATCCATATTAAGTCCCTCGCTGAGATGACATGACCCAAGAAAACAAATTCATCTAGCCAAAACTGGCACTTACTGAACTTAGTATATAGCTAATGCTCTCATAGGGTTTATAATACTATCTAAAAGTGTTCTACATACTCCTCATTATTGTCTGAGGATATGAATATGTCATCAATAAAAACATTCACAAACTTATCTAGGTACTCTCAAAACACCTTATTCATCAAATCCATAAAAGCGGTTGGCGCATTAGTTAATCCAAAGGGCATAACTAAGAATTGATAATGTCCGTACCTCATCCTAAAGGAAACTTTTGGAACGTTCTTGTTGCAAACTTTCAATTGATGATAGCCTAATCTTAGATCAATCTTTGAATACACCTAAGATCCCTATAGCTGATTGAATAAATTATCAATCCTCAGGAGCAGATATTGGTTGCAAACTATCTCTTCCTATCCTTTTCACAAATAGGATTGAAGGAGGCCATTGAGAGATGACATTCGAATGTGGTATCTTAGGTAGAATTTTAGAGAGAGTTCACAGATAGATTCTACCCACAGACTTATAAGGATGCAAGGGTAGAGGATTGCTTGCTTTTAGAGCAAGGTTCAACATTAGTGACAAATTATGAGAAGAGTTTTTCAAAACTTGTCAGAAGTGTTCTATTTATTGCTGATAGTGAAAAGCAGAAGTGTAAGAGGTTCGCTACAGGTTTATATCCTAGATTATGGATTCACCTATCTTTGGCTTCACAGACACACTATGGGGAATTAGTTAAAGCTGTAATAAAAGTGAAGAGAAATGCAATAGCAATCACTAAGAGTTCAAGTTCGGAATAGAAGCGTAGAGCACCAATTAGTTCATCTTAGGGTTCAATGAAGAAAAATAGGTCGAGATGGATGGTTGGCAGGAGGTTTAGTAGAGGAGGATCATCTAGCCAGGGATCCTTTGTGTAACATCCCGTTTCCAGAGAACGGGTCGGACCAGAGAAACGGGTCCAGGTGTGGTAAATTACCACATCTC
>JANIIA010000192.1:25980440-25991131 GCA_027478495.1 Erythroxylum alaternifolium
AAAACACTCCAATTACGTTCATAACTTGATGTACAAGCTGTTTGACTGAGTAACCTAATAGTACTAACTCACTGTTTTATATTTATATATATATATATATATATATATACACACACATATATCATATGATTGATTATAAAAGGAAAATGAATTAACAGCTTCCGTTGTAATTCTAATTTTACAATTACGTCAGAAGTGGATGCAAGCCCACTTGCCATTTCCAAAGCATATTACTCTCATTAATTTTTTTTTAATTTCCACAAATTTCCTCCATGCTTACTTGTTTTAGTAAAGCTTTTATGATTCCCAAAGGTGACCGTCTTTTTAACGAATGGTCAGACCCACAGTATCATACAAACAACAACAGGAAACCCAGCTGTAAAAGCCGCTCATGGACGTAAATACCCTCATATTACAGGCTGTTTTACGCCGCTCACATGAACCGAATAATTTACCTGCTAATGTGGCAGGCGTGAGAGATTGATAATGGTTGGTCAAAGTGGTCCAAAGACTGGTCAAAGATTCAACGTTGCAGGATAGGATAATATGGTCATTTGGGTGATTGTACAACTTCAGCTATGACCCTAATGTACTAATTTGAACTAGGCTTTTAGCAACTGAGCCAAAAATGTAGGGTTCAGATCTTTTCTTTTGAGGCAAATTGCAAACACCCAAAACTACTTCTACCCACGTTCATCCATCATCTGATATGACTAATGCTACTTTTGTTGTTTTTAGAAAGAATGACTAATGCTACTAATTTTAACTGAACCGAAAAAATTGGGAGGGATTCAGATCTTTTTAGCCGAATTGCAACTACTCTAACCTATCCATCCATCGGATCAAACTAAAACCAATGTACGTATTATTAGTTAAAAAAATCAAAACCCGACTAAATAATCGTGAGTTGTGCAGCCAAACACATCAGATCCACACCATGTCACCTGCTGAAATGGTTGAAAGGAATCTGACTCTCTCTCGTCAAAGTCCGAAGAGAGAAGGCTGTCGAGAGAGTCGTGTGATATCAGAGATAGACCCATCACAAAGAAAACCCATAAAAGAAACAGTGGAATTGAATGCTATATTTCATTCATTTTCTGTTATACTACTCATTTATCCAAGCCACTGAAGGTAACAGTAACATTAAGAACTTCTCTCCTCCAAGAGGGAGAGATTCAGACTCCAAAAAATACCATAGCTCGAAAAAGAACCAATCTTTATATACATATTTATATATCCTCTTTTCTTCTCGGATGCCAAGAAATTGCCTTTGCCTCGTCTACTAGGACCAAACCCGAGAGCCATCTCATAGAAAGAAAGAGATCAAAATAAAAAAGAAAAGAAAAGAGAGAACTTCGATCAAATTTCTCTCTTCAGATCCCCTCTTTTTTCTTAATCACTGTTTCTCGTTCAAGAATCACTATATTCATGCCAGCATATAAGCATAGTAACACATCTCCTCATGATATAGAACCTAGCTCTTTGTTCTTTAACCAATCTCGCACATTTCCTTGTAAAAGAACACCTTCTTTGCGACGAAGTCTTCATGAGAGGAGCAGTAGTAGAGGAGCGGCTTCTTGACGAGCCTTCTTTCTTTGAGAGCTTCCACTTCTCATCAAAAAATAACTGCGGCGCTGCACTTGCACTGTGAGTGAGTGGTGTAGCCATAGAGAGAGAACGCCAAAGAACAAAAAAAGGGTTAGAAGAAAATGGCAATCTTTTTCGCTCTTTGGCTCTTTCACTGGGTCTTTTCAGCAAAAGGTTAGCTCGAGAGAGAGAGAGAGCAAAGAAGGATAGAGTGAGTGAAAACAAAAGAGTGTGATCAGTGATGGCTGATGAAACCGAGTCGCTGAGGAGAAGAAAGGCTCTGGGGTTAGAGTTAGTATTTATAATAAGTCACCTGGGCCCTCACCAAAAGTTCGTTTTATTTAATTAATATCTTATTGGAAATAATAAATAGTTGATAATATTATACGAATGTGGATTACTTTCCAATACACACGTCATGGGCTGTGAAAGTGGTAGAGAGAGGGAATTTAATGCATGAAATCTCACTGAGCGTGAGGCGAGTGCGTGTGCGATACATGAGAACTGAGAAGGGTTATTAACTTATCCCAGTTAGCCTGCTTGTAACCGCGACTTTCTAGGTAAGCAGAAAAAGCTTGAGCTCAAGGGGAAAAACAGATGACAGAAACTGGTAACGAAGTGTGCTTACTTATTCTAGCAATCGTGCCACATAAATGAGCTTGAAAAATGATTTTCATTCCTATCTTGCTTAAAAAGAAGCTTGATTGCAGTTGCATGCATAGTCATACATTGTGATCATATTAAGAAATTTTGGCTTTTGTAGAGTACGAAAATGTTGAATCTTTTTAGACCTGAATTATCCTTGATCATATATGCTAATGTGTAAGGATTTGGAAGCTCCTCAAAAGGTGATTGATGGATGTCCCCGTAAAATCCAAGAACTTAGCAGCTGTCACTCAACTTCTGAACGAAAGAGCTTAGTTGGTGTCAACTATTCAAAGAGCGTGTAAATAGTTTAATTTCCGACTTAGCTAGTTTCAGCTGAAATAACCCACCGACCACACACCATCACGCTTCCAGACAACAAGTACACATGTATAAGTTTTAATATAACACTCCTCCTCTCCTCTCTTATTGTTGTTTGTTTTTTCTTTTTCATTAAGATCAGTCACCTTTATTGATTTTAATTTCGTATTGTCCGAGATCAGGTAATTTTCAAAATCAAGAATTCGTTAATCAAATGAAAAGAAACCTCTAACAAAATCCAATTAGTTTCTTTTGCTGACGACAGCTGAAATGATCACGTGGATGTGACTGTACATGTGAACGGAGCCGACATACCCTCACTCGGCTGCTGATTTAATCGATCAAGGGTTGGGATCACCTACAGTGACGTAACGAGGAAGGGCATCAGTCAATTCTTGATGGTTCCTTTCTAAGCTGTAGGATTGTCCTAAAAGATGGAGGGCTGGTACCCACAAACTGGTTTCTCATCACGGTTTTGGTAATTGGATCCAAACGATAGATTCCCATTCTCATTTCCATTCTCGTGAGAAATAACAAACGCATGAATAATCCAAATAAAATACACCCATACTTAAAATCCGGCCATTACTAATTAGTAGGCTAACTCAAAAGGTTAAATTTAGTAACCCCGCAAGTTCTATTTCAGCTTTATCGATGAAAAATATTAAGCACCCACGAATGGGAGCCTCAACCAAATTTGCTTTGGAATTCAAATTCATAACATTAAG
The DNA here is from genome assembly GCA_027478495.1 of Erythroxylum alaternifolium. Lineage (NCBI taxonomy): Eukaryota > Viridiplantae > Streptophyta > Magnoliopsida > Malpighiales > Erythroxylaceae > Erythroxylum > Erythroxylum alaternifolium. Next base: position 25,983,722 of record JANIIA010000192.1, read on the forward strand.
CCCAACTGCCAGTTATTCTTCTATGTTCCGATCGCGATCCTCGTTCTTACCCATGCAATTAAATCATAACAACAATACCGTGTGATGACATTCCACAAATATGGAAAATTTTCTCATTCAAGCAAGGATAGTTCTCTAACAGTTTTACCACATGGTAGCTACAGTTAAATGCCATATAATAGAAGATCTAGGCATCATCTGACGTCTTCAATTCCAGAAGTTTATAAGTATATGTTTGACACTCTAAAAATTAAATTATAAAATAACAATTGTAAATGATTCCATATTACTAATAGAATTACACTGTTAGATACAATTACCTATAATAACATTTAACTCAAAAAAATTTACTAAATTGTTATAAACTCTGTATAGCTTACATAGTTTATATTATAATTAAAATTTCAATTAAGAAAATCAAACTAAGCATAGGAAATATGTCATTATTAGAGATATAGTATCCTTGTATATTTAGGAAATCCTTTTATATATTAAGAGATATAATATCAGTAATAGCTTCTTTTCCATACTATGGATTAGGAAATAAGATCCTAGACATTGTACATGAGAAATAGTATTGAGAATTTAAAAGGTGTATTTCATTTATATGCATATCATTAACATACACACGTGAATTATGTTTTTCATACACATTGCAAAGATAGTATATGCACTCAATTGACATGTTTCAAGTATGAAAGATTTAAAATGATCGTGATGTAAAATGTGAATTGTTATGTCTTGAATTTTGGTTTGATGGTGTTTAATTATTAATTTGGAATTTAATTGTTACAATTGGGAGATTTATGAATCAATGTATACATTTGGATTAGGAAAAATGTCAAGTGGCCAAACAATTTTACACTTGACAATATAAATAAGTGACACGGGGCATTAGGATCGAGTGACAATTCGCTTAGATAATTGGGTAACAAATGACTTAGAAATCGAGAGACAAATAGACTAATTATTAAGAGACATTTGGTAGCTTAAGTAAAAGACTTGTAACTTGGTTCTTAAATTGACAAGTGTCATGATACTCACCATACAATTAACCCACACATGATACCACATACATAAAGACCTTTTCTCTCTTTCATTTCTACTCTTTGCTACATGGTCTCTTCTTCTCCTTCTCTTATTCATGACACTCTCACCTAATCCACACAACTTAATTTGAGTCTTGCCAAAATTATGCACTAGCCACTCCAAATATTTAGTTGTTTTCTTCTTGTTGACCAAAAACTCAACCTATTCCACCTTAAATTGGTGATGATCGTGTAAGCTTGGAGAGCTAGGTTACTTGATAATTTAAGGAAGCTTTGGAGTTGAACAAGTAAGTAACATATTGTTCTTCATGGTTTGTTTTAATAAAAACATTTATGAAGATTGTTTAGGGATGGATTGATTGTGATAATGGTATTGATGAGTGCTAGAATGTTAATGAATGAATGGATATAATCATGTTCTGCTTTTGTGTAAATGATAAACAATAGTTTACAAATTGTTGTATGGATGATTTTGAGTTAGAATTGAAGTGAAAATGATGAGGAATTGAGGTCTAAATAATGAACTATGAAGAAGATGTTTTGGATTTAGTATGTAAGGGTTAAAATCTAGAAACTTTTGAAGGAAAGGATGAAAAATTTTTGGATGACTCATCCCACGATCGTGGGAAGGCCTCCATGATCGTGGGAAATACATTGAAAGTGAGATTTTCTCTTTTGAGTGATTATTGAACCAACTAAGAATAAGTTACTTTACTTTGGTACATTTAGACTTAACTTGAAATGAATCTAGTTTGGTGCTTGATAAATTGGTTAAAGTGTTTGATATGTTTAGGTTGTTAATTGATGTTATAACTTAAGAAATGATTGTTTGATATCAATGTACCAAAAATCTAGAATTTATGAGTGTTATAGGAATTGAAATATTCTTAAGAATACAATTGTGATCCAAAGGATATGAAAGGTGTATTAAATATGAATGACTCAAAATTCAGATATTATGTGATTTTATGATATTAGAAAAGGAATGATGAATGTATGATGACGATATTAGAATAATCAAATTTGCTTGAGGTATAAGTCTAATTGCAAACTAGTTATATCCAAGTTATGATGTAAGATTGATTAAGAGTTGTGATTTAAGGATACATACCTAAGAAAGTTAATTGAGCATGTATTAAACATGACATATGTATATATGTGTGCATGATTGAATATTTATGTGCTCGATCAACTTAGCAATGTGTAAAATATACGTGTATTGCATGATATTAAACGCACAAGTTGAACACCAATATCCAGACATTACCAGTTCATTAAGACAATAGCTTATTTGGAGCTTACTGTGAGTCAATCTAGATATTTTCTTACTATGATTGATTTGTTTATATTTAAATTCAGCTATTGAACTATTATTAATGTGATTGTGATAATTTCAGACATTAATGGTCTAAGGAGTTTGATATTAATTGAGAATGTATTGGGAGTGTTTCCTAACTGTATGTGAATATGAAAAAATATGTGCACTTAACTAAAGGTTGAATGTCGAACTGACATTCGATGAATATGTGAAAATGACTATGCACAATGAATAAAAGTGATTGATAGCATATTTGTGAAATGATGTATTTCATCACATTGTTATGCATGATCAGATAAAGGAGTTGTGACCGGTATGACCAGTGAAAAAGAGCTTAAAGCTTGAAATTGTGCACAAAGAGCCACAGGCACAGTTATTAATGAGCTCGGTATCCACAATAGGTACGGGACAGTATATAAAATGAACTCGATATCTAAAACAGCTAGGGACAATAAAAAGGCGCTAGATCACAACAAAGTAAAAATGAATGAGTCATATGTGCATTTGGATATACAACTCGATATGTACCATATGCATAATTGAATTGAATTATTGGATTGTTCTAAATATAGTAAGATGAAAATCGTATTTGTCGAAGCATGATTAAATGTGACAATTTATTCAAAATTGGATGATGTGAAATGCTTGTCAATTTAATTATGAATTGTCCTTGTGTTTTGCTATGAGTGAGCATATCGATGATGGTTCACTCACTGAGTTCACAAACTCATCAAAATTGCAAATCTTGATTTTCGGCTACAAGAGAGACTTAGCTTCTAAGGCAAACTAGTAGAAGTCTAGTACTTGCGCTTTTGGAAATCAAGAATGGCTCAAAGGTCTGGTCAGTTGATACTGAGGAGTTTAGATAGAATACTTTTGTTTAGTTTTTCATGTCACGTAGAACATCTTGTATAAGAGTAGCAAACTCTCAGATGTTTTTTATTATGTAAATATATGTATTATGAAGTGAAATGCTACAACGTAAGTTTTGTTTATGAATGAAGTGGAATGAGTAATCTTTTGATTATTTATATTCTGTATGATGCCATAATAAGTAAATGTGATTGCTCTAACATGTCATTTTCATAAAGTATGTTCTTGAATGTCCTCTTGATATTCGGGCATGTGCTCTATGAAGGTGGGGTGTTACAATATCTTTGTATATGTAGGAAATAATATTAATGGGGAGACCAAGATTTGTATACTTGTATATAAACACCTATTAGCTAATACAATAAACAATGAAGATTTCACCCATAAAAATAACTTGCCATGATATCATAGCAAGGTTCAAACAAAGCCTAATTTTTCTCCTCTTCTTCATCTGACCACATCTCATTAGATTGATTTGTTATATTTTCATCTGTCAGTCTGTAAAATCAAAGCTAAAGATACCACCATCATTGCGATGAGAGCAAAGCCACGAGAAATCAAAATGTGATCTTTAAGTTACAGCTTCAATCCTTTTTCTCACACCAAGGTGAAGATCGTCAAATCCATCACCATGTCATGAGATACTCCCAAATCAGACTTCTTCATCATAATCCTGCATCGCCATATTATGTGCACCCATCTAATGGTATATGTTTGACGTTTACTAAAATTGTTTTAACTGGTGAGAATTACGTCATTTGGGAACCTACTATATGTAATGTTCAAAATAAATTGAGTTTTATTACTAACAAAATTTCTCAACTGGACAAGAAATTTATAAATTATTTAGCTTAGAAAGTGGTGAATTCTATGTTAGTTGCTTGGACTAAAAATACTCAAGATTCTATTGTGTATGCTAGTGTTAGTCAAACTTATAATGTAAAAGTTCTTTGAGATTATCTAAAATCATGATTTTCTATTAAGAATGGGACTAAGCAATACCAATTATGGTCTGATCTTTCATCTATGAAGCAACAAGTTATGTCCATCATGGCGTATTATATAAAGCTTTTGACTATATGAGAAGAAATTTCAATTCATGCACTGACTGATGAACCAAAATTTAATGTATGGTTTGAGGAACTTAAAACCTATCAGTTTCTATGGGCTTTAATAATGCAATTTATGGCATTGTTCGTTCTCAAATACTCTAAATGGATCTGCTTCCCCTTTTCTCCCACATCTACTCTATGATCTTCCAGGAAAAACATCCCCCTTTATTTACGTCTTATGTTGAACCTATATCTCTTAGAGGATTTGTTGCCCAAGGAGTTCCACATAGCAAGTGTTACAAAGACTTTACAAGGAATTCCAAGTTCAAACACAAAATGAGCCAAAGACTAAGTACGTTAACCATCGCAATTTAACTCAACCTTACCAATTCCTTAATGTTTAAGGTGTTTTCTACAAAGGCAAAGTAAACCCTCGAAATTCACTAAGCCAACACAATAGAATAGACAACAATAAGAAGAGAAAGATGCACAAAGCTTTACAGCAAAATTTTCAACCTTGATATTACTCACAATTGATATAAAAGATACAAAACTCTAACTCTCTCTAATGAATGAAGTCATTACTCAAATGAGCTATTTATAGACTTTTGGAGACTTGTTGGGAAAGAATACAAGAAAGTGGTCTCAAGGCCACAAAACCACCAACTTAATTGGTGGTTGACATCCCAAACCACTTTAGGCATTGCTTTAGTGGGTGATTTACATAACTCACTACTATCTCTCTTCCAAGTAAAAGCAACAAGTGTAAAATGCTCACAAGAAATCTCATCCACGCTCTTTGCATATTCTCCCACTTCTTTGATGTTTCATCCTACTAACTTTGTCACATCACCTATGATGTTCCTCCAAAGGTGAAGGTTAGCCAAGTTCTAAGCTAATTCACATATGGTTTGACCAACACACACTTATGGTCTAGTTTGTTCATCCATGGTCCATCATTTGAGCATAATTTCATCCCGAGTCCTACCAAAGATGTCTGAGGCAAGTCCAACTTGCCCTAGCCAAACCAATCAATTGTCTACGGTCCATTAAAACCAGCTGCAACTCAAACCATGCTTGATCTTACTTGGTTAAATTAAGTTGGCTTCTTTAACATGCCTTCCTTATGCCTAAATCATGCTAGACCTTGGCCAAAGCTCACCAATGGCTTGTAAAAATGGTCCTGCAATGATAAGTAGTTAATAAACCACCTTCATCAGATGAACTCGAAGGCCTTATCAGAATAAATTGAAGATTATTGTTTACCTGGTCTTTGAATTGCTACAAGACAGTGTCTTTCTCTTAAGTAGCCTCCAAGACTAGTTTATTTTTCCACTGAATCAAGAACTTTGTACTCTAATTCTTCTTATGTTTCCCCAATATTTGTTGATCTAAAATCCTCTTAATTTGATCATCGAATTGTTTCCTTACAAACAATGGAGCACTCTTTACTTAAATGTTTTTAGGATCTGTTCAATCCTCATGATATGGTTTAAGGAAACTTATATGAAAAGTAGGATGTACCTTTGAATGCTCGGGTAACTTGATAAGCTACAATTCCCAGCTTTCCAAGGATCTTAGATGTCCTATCATGCTTTGGCATAACCCTCGATGCACTTGCTTACTACTAATCTTCTTCCAAATTTAGGGAGTAAGCTTGAGTAGTACCTTATCCTCAATGTCAAAATAAAATGGTCTTCTTCGTTGATCGGTATATTTCTTCATTCGGTTCAAAGCTTTACAAAGACTATCTCTTACTTCACCCAACAATTCCTGTTTTTCCTTTACATATCGGCAAATAGTTGAACACTTTCCTTATGAAATTTGTTATTTTATTTCGTGAGAGATAAGTAGTTATTGTCCTACAATAATTTTAAAAGGCCTTTTCTCCATCGCTAAGGATTTGTGCAAGTTATAACAAAATTGTGTAGTATCAAATAAATTTAGCTAATTTCGGTGACTTGTACTTACATAATGTCGTAGGTATTCCTATTACAAACCATTGATCCTTTTCATTTGACCATCTATTTGTGGATGATTTTTTGCTGAAAACTTTAATTCACACCTTGTCATGTTAAAGAGAGACGTCTAAAATTAGCCAATAAATCGAGCATCTTGATCACTTATAATGTCTGTTGTAACTCTAAAATACTTCACATTTTTGTAAAAAAGATCTGCAGCAATATCTGAAGGACATGAAGTTGGACTTGGCAAAAAGATTACATACTTGAAATGCCTATCAAAAGGCCATATTATCCGCCTTTGGGAACTTGCCAATAAAGTCCATCGAAACCAACATCCATGGTTTTTTTGGAATAGGCAAGGGCTACAACAAACTTGCCTCCTTCCTTTCAGATTTATCCAATTGACAAACAAGGCAAGTTTTGACATATATTTGAATACTGTTCTCCATCTTTAGGCAATAGTAAGATCCGGAAAGGAGTGAAAACATTCGCTAGACTCCAGGGTGACTAGCTCACTTTGAATCATACGTCTTGTTTATTAATTGCTTCCATAAGGCACCAAAAAACTTGGAATGTACAATTGGTTGTTCTTTTTTATTAGCAACCCTTCATCATCAAGCCAAAATCATCGCACAACATTATCCTTTACTTGCTTTACAATTAGGTCATAAGTGTTGTCAAGTGGAGCTGATAGTTTAATTTACTTCAATAGGTCCGATTCGACTCATGTGCTAGCATACAAGGCTGTGAAGATTTCTTTTTATCTCAGGGCATCCGCCGCATTACTGTGTCTCCCTAGTTTATGCTCTCATAAAAAGTCATATTCGGCAAGAAACTTTTACTATTAGGCTTGCCTTGTAGATAATTTCTTTTGGGTCTTGAAAAAGGTGTTAGCTCTATTATCCATACGAACAACAAACCTGAAACCCAATAACCAAACCAGCTAAGTTTTAAAGCAATGTACTACTATCAGCATCTCCTTCTCATGTGTCGAGTATTATTGCTTGACACCATTAAGCTTATGGCTTTCAAATGTAACATGATGTCCTACTTGTGTAACATCCCCTCACCTAGTGCATAAGTGAACAGTGACATATGCATGCATTCATATATGCACATGCATAATATGTAAGTGAATTTTGCACATGAAATGT
>JANIIA010000192.1:25991231-26009720 GCA_027478495.1 Erythroxylum alaternifolium
CTCCATTATCTTAGGTTATGTGTCGGAATGACCCACGGGCGTTCCGGTACGTACTCTAGGGTAATGGGGGGTTACAACTTGCACCAAAAATCCGTTAACAACTTTGTCCAAAGAATTTTTGTTCACCTAAAAAAGGATATCAAAGTCAGGTAACTTCAACATAGGTTCTGTTGAAATAATAACCTTCAACTTTTCAAAGGATATGCCTCCAACCAGCACCACTTTTATTTCTTCTTTAATAAGTTCGTCAAGGGTTCTACTTTCTTCGACAACTCCTTAATTCTTTCGCTATCTTAGGAACCTGCCAATTAACAATTGCTTGTAACTTTTTTGGATTCAATCATACTTGGCCCCTTGCTCACCAAGTGTCCTAAAAACTTTATGTTCAATTCCTCAAAGTCACACTTCTTCATCTTCACGAAAATTTTATGTTGCCGCAACCATTTAAACACCTTCATTAAATGTTATATATGTTCTACCATGTTAGTGTTATAGACCATAATATCATCTAAGTAAACCACTATAAAATTGTCCAAAAGGTTATATAACAACTCATTCATCAAATCACAAAACATAGTAGGGCATTAGTCAAATCAAATGGCTTGATCAAAAATTCATACAAGTTATATTAAATTACACATGTTGTCTTTTGCTCGTCACCGTTGGTATTTTGTACTTGCCAATACCCACTCCCTATGTCTAACTTTGTGAACATTATAGCCCTCGATAATATGTCCATCAATTCTTAAGCTAAAGGAATAAGATATTTATTTTTAATAGTCACCTTATTCAAATCTCAATAGTCTACACACATTTGCAAGGCTCCATGTTGCTTCTTTTGGAACAATACTAAAGCTCCATAGGAAGCTTTTGATAGTTAGATGTATCTTGCTTCTAACAGCTCACCAAGTTCTTTCTGTAGTTCTACTAACTTTAATTGTGACATTTGATAAGGGTCACAGGCAGGAGGAATTGCACTTGGCACCAGATCAATCTTATGATCAACTTCTTGATGAAGAGGGAGAGCTTTGGTAACTATTTAGACATCATATCCGTAAATTCCCTCAATACTTTTTCACCGCATTTGGGACTTCTACCATATGGTCTTCTGTAATTTCTCACATGGTCATAAGGTAAGCCCATGCCTTTCTTAAGGCCTTTTTCAATGCCCATGGTATAAATATGAGCTATAATTGCTGTTTTGTTTGCAGTTTCGTTACTAGACCTAAAAAATTGATGTAACATGAATTTTGATCATTTATAAACATTATATCTCCAAGATGTGGATATAACACTACCTTTTCCATCTTGGGAAAGTCGATGCTTAAAATCAAATCAAAATCTTTGAAAGGTATCACCATTATGTTACACTTCTCACATCAACTTCCCATACTCAAAGGAACATTACATACAGCTCCTAACATTACTTAGGCTTTCACCGTAGGTGTTTTTATTTTTTTAGGGGTCTTGTTAAACTTCAACATCAGCTTTCACACCATCCATTCCACAAAAAATGAGTGGCACCCATATCCATCATATTTGTGAGCTCTTTCTCATTAACTTGAATCTTTATATACATTAGGTTTTCGAAGGGACTTTCTTCCACATTAACCTCGTTAAGCAAGTAGACAGGATTAAGCACCACTTTCAAATGATTGCTTTCATCATCCATGTCTGCTATCAAGGCCTTCAACTTCTCTTTCCTCAAGCAATTATGGGTGTAATGAAAGCCACTGCATAAAAAATAACCATGACTTTTCTTAGAATATTTCTCACCTTGCTTAGGTTGCCCAGTTTGCTTGGATTTCCTTTTGTGATCATTCTCCCTTCTTTCATGGTGGTCTTTCTTCTTCTTTCCTTCACAATTCTCTTGGTAAGTGCCTTTTGATTTTTGAGAAGAGAAAGAGGTTTTGGTTTCCTTTAGCACTTTAAAATTTACCAAAGCATTTGCAACCACAATAGCACCTACAACATTCTTGACTTTTTACCTTCGCAACTCCATTTGTGCCCAAGGTTATAAACCCAACATAAATTTAAATAGCTTGTCTTCATCTAACATATTCTTAATATCAAACATTAAGGAGTTAAATTTATTAATGTAATCCCTTATCGACCTATCATTCTTTAACGGCTTCAAGGCATCCCTTACAAACCAAGTAGTATTATTAGGAAGGAATTGATTCTTTGGCTCCTTTTTCATCCTTTCCTATGTATCAATGGGAGGTCAGCCATCACTAATTTTAGTAGAGGTTTAAGTTCTCTAGCATGATTTTGCATCTCCATCGAGATACATCGCCAAAACATTCATTTTTTCACATCCAACGCCTTAGCAACTGTAAGATGCTACTTTATATGCTACAAGAAGTTCTCAAGTTCCATATCATTCCAAATGCCCTCGAAAACTTTTGATTCATACACCTTTAGCATGGTGCTTTTCTGTATGTTCTGTATCCACAATTACAATGACACGTTTAAGGATAATCATCTAGAAATTCGCATCCTCTTATGCTTTAAACAATTCAGTCACTTGATTTTGTAATGCTTGGATTTGCCTGTCAAAAGCATCAAAATGAGATGCATAAGAAGGGACTTCTTCTTTACTCGTGGGTAAGGGACCGATGAGCAGTTCCATCCTTGTAACACACTCAGTAAGTTTATTTCCCCCTGCTATTTAATCACCAACATAGCTCTAATACCAACTGTTATAAAGAATTTGTATGGAACTCCAAGTTTGCATACAAAATGAGCCAAAGTTTAAGTTTGGTAGTTGAACTCAGTTGAACTCTTGCCATTCAACTCAACCTTACCAAATTCCTTGTGTTTAAGGAGTTTCCCACAAAGGCAACGTAAACCTACAAAATTCACTAAGCCAACACAATATAATGGATATCAATAAGAAGAAAAAGATGTACAAAGCTTTAAAGTGAAATTGCCAACCTTTACATTACTCACAATTGATACAAAGGATACAAAGCTCCAACTCTCTAATGAATGAAGCCATTGCTCAAATGCACTATTTATAGGCTTTTAGATACTTGTTTGACAAGAATACAAGAATGTGGTCTCAAGGCCACTATGCCACTAACTTAGTTGATGGTTGACATCCCTAACCACGTTAGTCACTACTTTAGTGGATGGTTTACATAACTTACTACTATTCCACTTCTAAGTAACATTAACATGTTTAAAATGCTTACAAGCCACCTCATCATTATTCTTTTTCATGTCCTCCCACTTCTTTGATAAGTCATCCCACTAACTTTGCCACATTACCCATGATCTTCATCCAAAGGTGAAGTTTAGCTAAGTTTCAAGTCAATTCGTGTATGGTCTGATTATTGAGTATGTTCTAAACAAAGGGCACCTATGGTTTAGTCTGTTCATCCATGGTCTATCATTTGAGCACAATTTCATCCCTAGTCCCCCCAAAGACGTCTTAGGCAAGTCCAACTTGCCCTAGCCAAGTTAATCAACGATCCACAATCAATTAAAGCTAGTTGCATCTTAAACTATGCTTGTTCTTACTTGGTTTAAGTTACCTTAGTCTCTTTGTCATGCCTTCCTCATACCTAATTCATGCTAGACCTTATCCAAGGCTCATTAATGGCTAGCAAAAAGGGTTTTGCAATGTTAAAGGACTAATAGAAGGGGGTGGGTTTTTAGGTTCTCCATCATAAAATCAGTTGAACTCATTTGATTGCAGTTTTAATGGCAATTAGTAACCATATTGCACTTATTATGATTTACCCAGATATGTTTATGGAACCTACTATAAAAGAACTCACAATTATCCTCCATGTTGGAGGGTTCACGACTACAAAAGAGGTCTTGGTGGTTCTCAAACAGGAGGTGCTAATAGGTCCACTCCATAAACTTAAGTGACATCGACAATAGCTTGTTGCGTTACTTTTACATCTGAGTCCTTTAATTCATCTAGTTCAGGTCCTGTCATGCTTGGCTGGTCAAATAAGGATATCCAAAAATTGATTGACATGCTCCATCCTTTATCCAACTCTAAGACACTCTCTAGTAAGCTAGTTGATAGTAGTCCTTGGCTTATAGACAATGACGCCTCCCATCATATGATAGGAGATTTGTCTTTTCCTACTCATGTTTAAGATGTCAACCCTTAGGCTGTTGGTCTCTCAAATGGGGCTCAAACTCGTGCTGTTAAGGAAGGAACTATTGTTTTCTTTGGGGCATACTTTGCACCATGTTCTTTATATCCCAAATATTTCTATCAATTTAATCTTTGTAGGATGCCTTATATTTGATTTCGATTACATTGAAAAATTCTCTAATCAATTGTGTATCTTATAGAATCTCACCTCGAAAAGGTTGATTGGAATGGGTGAGTTGTGTAACAGGGTCTGTTATTATAAGATGGTAACACTTGCCAATACTTCAACAACAGATGCTCATAATTCATCAAAATTATGGCATCAACATTTGTGGCACCCTTAAAGTCAAATGCTATCTTTTGTTCCTGGAATTAGTATCAATTTTTGTAAGAAAAATAAACTTTATGATGTGTATTGTCATGTAAAACATACTTGAAATAATTTCCTTAGTGATAAAATTATTACAATATTTAGGGTCCCTATCATATTAGTTCTCTTATGGTGCTTTTGTTTTTTTTAATTGTGGTGGATGATTACGGTAGAGTAGTGTGGTATATTTAATGGATGAAAAGAGTGAAGCTAATTCTCTTTTGCAATTTCTTTTTGCATTATGGCACAAAACCAATTTAGGAAAAAGGTTAAAATTGTTCGAAGTGATAATGGTTTGCAGTTTTATTATAGACTCATGCTTCATTTTTATGCCGATTATGGAATATTGCATCAAACAACTATAATGACACTCCTCAACAAAATGCTCGAGTTGAGAGAAAAAATAGACACATTTTAGATGTCACTCGTGCTCTTCGCTTTCAATCAAATCTTCATATTGAATTTTGAGGGCATTAACTGCTGATTATCTTATTACTCATACCCCAAACAACTTCTTCAAGGGAAAACATCTTATGAAATTTTTTTCCCAACCTTCATATTCACATATTTAAGTTTTTGGTTGTTTATGTTATACTTATAATAAGCCCTACAACGAGGATAAGTTTGCTCTTCAAGGGCATCATTTCATTTTTTTGGGATATACCCATGGTAGAAAAGGATGGCTAGTGTATGATGTACAAACTAAAGAAGTCTTTACACCTTATGATGAAGGTTTTGATGAAACATCCTTTCCTTATGCCATTTAGGATATGTCTTCTATTGACCCAAGTTAAAATATTCCCTGTGTTAAAGATTGATTTTATGATACTCCTTCTCCTTTCATTGTAGCCAGCAACTTTCCCACTTCTTATGCTGCTCCAGGAAAAACACAACCACTTGTCACACTATTCACCTCAGATTGTACACGTAATTTTGTTGTTTATTCCCAAATACTACTTCAGGGGAGTGCCTTTGGTACAGAATTTAACAGCCTAGAAGATGTAGTTGATATCACTATTCCTGTGCCTCATTCTCAATCTTCTACTAATCTGCTCATAGCTCCTCTTGATTCGCAATGCCCTCAATAAGATTATAAACCTCCAGTTTATCTGAAACACTTTATGTCTCTAACTATTTGTGTCAATCGGCTTATTTCATTGACCCCATCTCGCAATGCAACCTTTAACCAATGATTAAAAGGTCCAATTGATTTGACCGATTCAACCTTAAAAACTTGAATTGTTTAACTTTTCGGTTCTATTTATTTTAATAACTTTTTTTATTAAAAACTGATTAATTTATTAATTAATTGATTAAATTTTATTAATTAATAAGTTCTTATCAAGTAAAATAAATCAATTAATTTCATTTAACAATATCTTTTTAAAACAAACTTTAAATTCTTTGATGGGTAAAGATAATTTCTTTTGATCATATGTTAAATTCTTTAATTTTATTTAATCTTTAATTGATTTTATGGCGGTTTAATACCAATTGAACCTTTTAAACCTTAAAACTCTTATCTTATTATTTTAACTTCTGGTCCAGTTTTTAAAACTTGCCTCTAACAACCACTTCAAGTATGCCTTACCATAAGTAAATTATGTCACATGTGATCATTCTTCTTTTGCTCATATGAAATTCTCAACTGCAGTTATCGCAAGTCAAGAGCCCCATAATTACAAAGAAACTATCCAGGATCCAAGATGGAGGGAGACCATGCCATTTGAAATTGATATGTTGCAGCGCACTGATACTTGGACAATTGAAGATCTCCCACCTGATAAGTAGGTTATCAGTTGCAAATGGGTTTATCAAATTAAGTATAATTCATATGGTACTATCGAGTGTTTTAAGGTGCATCTTATTATCTTGGGAAATGATTAAGTTGTTGTTATTGATTAATGCTGAAACGTTTGCTCGAGTTGCTAAACTTGTTACTGTTTGAGTACTTCTTGTTGTTGCTGTTATTAATAATTAGGAAGTTCACGAATTTGAAGTGCATAATGCTTTCCTTAATTTTATATGAAGCTTTCCCCTAGGCCTTTTTACCTCTACTCCTAGTAAGGTTTGCAAGCTTCACAAGTCATTATATGGTCTTCGTCAGTCCCCTTGTAATTAGTTTGCAAAATTGATCTTTGCTTTATGTTCTTATGATTTCCAACAATTATATGTTGATCACACTTTATTTACCTATCATAAGGAAGATATTTTTCTTTCTATTTTAGTATAGTTTTATTTTATCTTAGCTGGTAATAATTATGAAGCTTATGCTGCATTCAAGTGATATCTAAAAACTTGTTTTCAAATTAGAGACTCGGGTCCTTTAAAATAGTTTTTGGTATTGAATTTGCCCATATTCCTGAGAGGTTTTTCTTATCTCAACATAAATACGCTTTTGATATTTTAACTAAAGGTGACCTTTTTGGTTCTCAGCTTGCATTATTTCCTATGAGGCAAAAATCATAATTTGACTTCTGCTTTGGCCCTCTACTTGATGATTCCGTATTCTATAGAGGCCTTATTGGTTGCTTAGTCTATCTTATAATTACGCGACCTAAGATTAGTTATTTAGTCCATGTTTTATCACAAATTCTCCAGCCACCCAGATAAGATCATCTAGATGCCGACTTTTGAGTGCTATGTTATATTAAAGGAAGCCTTGAGCAAGGTCTTTTTTGTGTGTGGTGAATTATAATTATAAGCCTATAATGACTTAGAGTAGGCTACCATCACGTATCATTCCTTGACTGGTTATTTTGTATTATTTGGTGCTTCCTTTATTTTTAGGAAAATTAAGAAACAATCCACTGTTGCTAGTTCTTCTATTGAGGTTGAGCATCGGGTGATGATTATGGCTATTAGTGAATTGACGTGGCTTAAATCTTTTCTTATTTTAATTGGATCTTTAGTAATTCAAATTTGTGCTAAGCAAGTTGGGCATTCGAAAGTATTAGAGATATAGTATCTTTCCATATATTAGGAGATAATATACCCTTGTATATTTAGGAAATTTTTGTATATATTAAAAATACCGTATTTTTATATATTTAGGAAATAGGGAAAACAAGATTTGTATGCTTATATATAAACACCTATTAACTAATACAATAAACAACGGATAATTCACCCACAAAAATAACTTCAGTAATGCACGATCTTGTGTTAATTTTTACCTTTTCTTATGACTTTTGAATTGAAAATTTTGATTAAATTTAATTGGGATTGGAAAAATCGATGAACATTATTACGAGTTACAATACGCAGTGTTGGAGTGATTAACATGATTATTGAGCAGCATCACAAGTTAGTGGTGAATATCAGATGGTGCACATCGTTTCCAGTTTCGGTGAGTGGGCCCATCTTTTTCTATTTTAATAGATTGGGTGAAATTGTGAATTTTAACAACTTATGTTTCGTTTCTTTGCACACGTGTCTGGTCGGCTCAACATGAGCTCTGTCTCTCGGGTCACGGGGACTAGAAGTCTTTTCCGGCTCGCCCCTTTAGTCCTTTCGGTCAGTTGTCAACCCCGTGCACGTGAGACGGAATCTCCTGCAAACACATATACATATGCTACTGGTGATTTAACATGCCTACCTTACATCATTTTGGTACTTGAACATGTCTAACGATAGAGTCGCACTTATCTTGGGGTGTTTGTTGCCAAATGGATAAAATTGGCTTTTAATAATATCTCCATAGTCCCTAATACGTAATGGACACTGCAGTGAGTGATTTAAGATGCAATCTGTATGTATTTGATTGAAAGGGATATGATCACATCGACTAGAACAACTAGTTTCCTGAAATACCTGTGATGGTGTTAAAATGATTCACAACTTAAAGCCAAATGTTTCAAGTCTTGGACAATAGCTGATCGAAAGGTTTGCAGGGTGTGCCCATGCATCTGAATAGTCAGATGGGTCACACAAAAGTGTTGGTTTTGTGGTAACTGTCTCTCTTTTGATTCTGTTTAGTCTGAATATGGAGCCAAATTGAATTGAGAGCAACTGGTGCAAGTGAGATCCTGAATCGAGCAAGAGCTTAATAACAAAGAAGCATCACAAGACATACCATACATTCTGGGGCAATGAGCACGGAAATAAAGAAATGATCAAGTGAACGTTGCCAGGATTACATGCATCTGCATGCTTGTGCTTGAGCTTCAAGTATCAATTTTTTGTCCATATGGAATGTACTGGCTCCCAGACTAGTAAGGTATCAACATCATGGGAAACGATTATGATTCGAGAAATAGCATGTTACAAGTCCTAAAAATACATTTCTGCAAAAGCTGAAGGAATGTAAATTAATACTGTCAACTTTCGTTGGACAAGCAGGAATGGCTTCCTTCGTGTCCGATACAGATGAACCCCCCAGTACAACCCCCCGCCCCGCCCCCAGTGCCACTTAAGTTGGAAACTCCCTAACAGGCGATTCTTTTGCTTGCTGCAAGTCCAAGAATGGTGAGTGATCACGATCACCAGTAGCTCCTTGACTTGAGTCGCTGTCATGAAACTAATTAAGTTTTATACAAGCCAAAGATATTTGTTACTCTCCTTTTAAGCAACCTTCTCATCATCCGATTGTTCCTACATTTCCATGTCTGTTGCCAATTTGAGAATTCCTCAATCGTTTCCTCAAGACTTCTCACGATCTTAAAGTCATACTAAGATCTAATGCCATATAACCAATCATTCAACTTCAAGCCAAGGCTAAAACAACATCATTTTTTGTAATTATCTTGCTGTTTGAATTTTTGAGATGCAACTTTGCAACTTAACTCATTTATTTATTATATTTGATCGTGCCTTCATGTAGGCTTACAGATAAATTGAAAATCAAAGCAAATCTTCAACAAAATCAAATATTTTGACCATAATAAATAGAATAAAATCAGAAAACTATCCTATAGAATTTGCAAAATTAAAAACAAACTAAGACCTATTCTAAAGGAATTTTAACAATTCTAAAATTTGAATTAATTCCCAACATTCTCTCTTAATTCAAATTTTCTGAAACACTTCTTTTCATCTTCAGAATATTCTGTGAAGCACTTCTCTTCACCAATTGATGCACTTCTTATCATCTTGTTGATGCTCTTCTCACCAACCTATAATCATTAGAGCATGTCTCTCCAAACACGTCTTGATGCACTTTTTACCAACTAAATCAAAAAAGAGTTTTTTTTAAAAAGAATTTTTGAATCAAGGGAGTATGTTAGAAATTGATTCAAAATAATTTTGTTCAGAATTAATTCAAATTTTAGAATTGTTAAAATTCCAACACTAGCTTTAACTTAGTTTCCAAAATGTTGATCAAATGGAGTAGTATAATAAATTGTCCTCTTCTTTCATATACTGAAATACCTTCTAACTTCTACTGGGGTACCAATTCCAATGCTCTTGCCCATTGCAGTGATAGTATATAGCTTTGCTAATTCTCCTTACGGGCATGTTTCTGTCACTTTAAAGGCGTTGGACTGGTTGCTGATAATGACATATAAGTAATTTGCTTCTTTCTGTCTCTCCTCTGTGGCATGCCACTGTCTGCTTCCTAAAACATGCATTGAAGCACTCGGATTCCTTAAAAGTAGTGACTTTTACTAAATCTTTATCATCAGTGATACTCAACGCTTAAAGGCTTCCTACGCCAATCTTGTCGATTCTGTTTGTTTCCTTCAGAATATCATAAACTCCAAGCTGCCGTGTTGTTTTGTTAAACCAATGGCATTGTGCACGAACAGCAAAATTTACATTCCTTCAGCTTTTGCAGAAATGTCAAAGCGTGGGATAATAAATCTTTAGAAACATATATTAATCTACCACACATGAGAGAGTGACCTAGTCACCAAGGGAACAACAATAAGCATCGTTTCCAATATAGTTGTTTGAAGTAATAATAATTTAACAGAGTCAGAATTTTTATGACGTTAGAACGTGGTTTGCTTTGGACAACTTATGCAACCAGAGTTACCTTTAGGCTTAACTAATTAAATGCTTTTATCTGTAGGGAATAAGGTAGATTTTCTGCCTCCATGCCAGTGGACTTCAAGTAACATTTAATTGAATCTTTTTCAATATATGTCATATACAACAACGGCAAGCAAGTGCTCTTTCAATTTAACTCCATTCAATTTTATTAGTTTAGAGCAATTGGGGTGAGAAGCAGGCTTCATTATTAGTTTGTCTCAGTTAAATGTATTCATGTCCTCGACAAGACAGCATTTATATTACACTATTGATGAGACTAGTCACTCATCACTGGTTTGGTGAAGTTCATGTATCCTAAACTCTCGGCAAAGTCATAGCTTCATTAAACTAAGACGAAGAACATATCTTCCCAAAAATGTGCTTCAGTTTCCCACAGATATCAGACAAGTATGTTTCTTGGTTAGGAGAAAACCTTGGCAAGGAGCCATTTTTGTTTTGGACCCAAAAGACAGGCAAATACGTTGGTCACCATCTGCAGGCAAAAGCTATTTAAACACGGCTGGAGAAGTTTGAGCCAACTGCATCATCACTCAACAATCAGTGATTTCTACAACAAAAAGGAGCGGCTTCCATGAATCGCGCAATGTTTGATGTATTATTTGCATTTTGCACTTAATCTTCATTATTATATACACGGTTTCTACTATTGGATCTTATCATGTTTAATTTCTGCCTTTGACTTCCAAGCTATCATACTTTCTTGTTATATTATGATTTGACCAGTCAAGATGTGGAACAGAAACGACAAGCAAATTAAGAAATCAGGAGACATAAGATGGTTTGGGTGTAATCAAGCAATCACTAAATGTGTTACACTAAATTTTAAGGATTTTCTGCCTCTGTTCTCTCATTCTTTTATTTTTCACAAGCTTCGTATAGAAGAACTGTTTGTTTAGGGATTTTATTTGGCTTGACTTGCTAATCATACGAGTTCAATTCTTCAACATATTCCTTGCGTTGCATAACCTGCGTCATGTCAGCGAAGCATCAAAACTCACAAGTTAAAGACCTCGGAAAAGATCTTTTATTTTTAAAAATTTTTCCCATCTTCGCTTACGTACAAAAGGATGCTTATAAAAGTAAATCAAAATTTACACCAAATCTTGCTGTGCTGGCTGTGATACTTTCCAAATCCGATTCCAAGGAGGATATCGAGGGCTTTAAATCGTTTAATTTCGTTGAACCAGCCAATTTAACTACTGCCTCTGCTTATGCCAACCTCGATATCCTTTATAGTATAAGTTCAGGATATAACCTTCGGTTAAACTGATATTTTTTGTCGTGTTTTTTCAATTTTTTCTCCTACATACTGAAAAAAAAAAGTGCACACAATCCCAGTTATCCCACTAGAAGTCACTTTCTGAAAGACAACTTAATAATATCTGCTTTCTTTACGTACATCAACTCAGTAAGGCGCCTTTCAGGCAGCCGCCTTACCCTTCCTTAAAATGAACTATACAAATATACAAATGCGCTTTTATCTTTAATTTATATCCGGAAGCGTATATTAGTCGAGACGCGTATAAGATAGTCCAAATGCCTTCCATGAATCCGTCCAGCGGTGAATGTAAACAAGAACGAATGAGAAATAAAAGCTAGTCTAAAAATATAAAAAGAAATTAAAAGGGATTCAATTCAACTGTTGCTTTGCTTCTTTGATCCATTCCAGATGGGTCAATGATCAGCTCCACTTACTAGGAGAATACCACACTTTGTTTAACTGCACACTAACTATATCAAACAAAGTTAGATGAAAAGGAGCAAGCCCCTTAAAGCACGCCATGTTCAATGGACTGTGGGCACCAACTCCAAAAATATTCATTTATATCTTCCACTGGATTTCATTGTATCTTTGTTTGATTAGTGAATAGTGATCTTCTGACCTGACACCCGCCTAAAGAATTCTCTTCAAATGTGAATGTGTAGCTCGAAACTCTGTACACATTGGATGCCATATGAAGAACCAAAACTAACCAAATTAATTAGAAACCAGGAGAGACAGCATATAGCATCATGGATATGAGTTGAGTTTGTCTTATTCTTTAATTAAGTTTGATAATCAATTAAATAGGGCATGTTGTCCTATTCGGTCGTGCCCTTCTTCTCTTTAGTACTGGACTGTAGACTTCTTACCTACACAACCTTGGCTTTGTTAGTATTTGCCAACGTACTTTGAATAGGATTACCGTTTAATTAATTGTAATAATCTAATGTTTTTCCTCTCCGTTTATTGCTACCAGACAAAACAAAAAGTTCGCCGCTTGTCAATACCAATCATGAGCTCCACATCCCGAACTAACACGTCCATTGGCGCTTTAGAAATGCTACTGTCAAGCATACCATTTCCAGAAAGCATGCCATGTCCATAGGATAGGAAACATTATTGAAACTAAAATGATTTTAATTATCTCATTCTCCCTTTTCTGACATCTTTATTTTGGGTCGCAATTAGCATGACTTGACCGGTCAAAATTATCCCATAACAAAAGTTTAAAACCAGAGAAGAGGGTTAATCTCGTTTCTTGACCAAGTTTAGTTTAGTCCTATAAATGATTATCCTTTGCGATACTTTTATTTGTCCCACTTGTTTCCAGAATTTTAATTCAGTTATTAACGTTGCTTACATTGTTTAATAAGCAAACTAAGTTGCATATGGAACAAATCATCGGGAGTTTAATGCAGTTTTCGTTCGCGATTGTGAATAAGAACACCACATGCCTCCATGTGATGAGCTTATTCATGTTCTAATTCTTGAACATGTGACGGCGTTTTGTACAAATCACGTCACTTTTTCACATATGCGTCTATATGTTAAAGTCAGTGCTAGAAAGCCGTTTAGGGAATATGAAAATGGGAAACGCTCTTCGTCCATATCGCTGTTCAAGATGATTTTTATTATATTTGCTAGCTCATAGCTGGTTGTTAATCTGACTATGTTACAATTATGACGTGGAGGAAAATGAAATCATTTGTCAGGGTTTTATTGGCCCATTCTATTGCTGATTATTATCGTTCTTGTTTGATTTAGAGTGATCTTATGATTGATTATAATGATAGCAGGAAGATTTTCTGCCTCTTTGTCGCCCAAATCTTTAAAAGATTATAGTGAGATTTTGTATTTCTTCCAGGTTTTGTTTCAAAACTATTCCCTGATTTGTTTTTAAAACCACAGCATATGCTAATTACTAAAATGCAGAGGAATACCATGATCCAGGCTCTTACAAAACTATATACTAGTCAGAGGAAAAGGTGGAAATAGAAAAGAGATCAGAGAAAGTCTCCACGTTTGAACAGCTGGTGGTGTCTCAGAAACTCACAAATTCAAGATCAGGTAAATTGATCTACCAATTGTAGAGCTATAAATAGATAAATGACTGGATATATGATTTTCTCTACGTTATAAAGGATCTCGAAATTAATAATTTTCACATACCTGGATTCGTTGAAGAAGACATGATACCTTATTTGCGTAGAAAATAAATTTAGTTTCTCTCCCCTTCTCCCTTTCCTTTCTTTATACGCTCTATTCGATAGATGTTTGAAGTTGTTCTTAAAAACCTATATAAGAGGGCTAATTTTATGTGTGCCCTTTTTTTTAATTTGGTACATCCATCAAGTATTAAATGTCATTAATTAACGAATGAGATTTTTCTGTATTAATAATTTCCATAATAATATCAGACTTAGTAGTTATATCTGAATGGGAAGTTACTAGCCTCAATCCCTAAGTTTTAGGCCATTTGGAAAATTGTCTTACGACAACTTCCAACAATCTCCCACTTGGCTTAAAATTGGATGAAACTAATGTATAAGTATGATGCATTTACAATTAAGTACAAAAACTCATCCTAAAAAATATCATAATTGTTTAGTATGGTAAAACACTAGTGCTTGTGGTATATATATGAAAGGGAGAATGGTATGTAATAAATATACAATCACCATAACCTACATTTAGTGTATTATCATATTTAGATAATTATGATATTTTTGAGGATGAGTTTTGGTTCTTAATTGCACATCATACTTACGCATTAGTTTCATCCAATTTTAGGCCAAGTCGGAGATTGTTGGAAATTGTCGTAAGACAATTTTTCAACTGGCCAAAAACTTAGGGATTGAGGATAGCAACTTCCCATTCAGATATAACTACTCAATATGATATTATTAGGGAGATTATTAATATAGAAAAATCTTATCCGTTAATCAATGACATATTGAAACTTGATGGATGTATCATATTAAACGAAAGGCACACATAAAATTGGTCCTCTCTATGCCCTCTTATATATGTTTTTAAGAACAACTTTAATCTTGCTGCAATATTAGTCATCTCAATGGTATGTTCTTGCATCCTCCGCGACCCTTCAAACTTTATAGTCGTGAGTTGTGCCATTAATTTACTAGCAAGTGATTTGTCTACAGAATGAAAGCGTTCTTCCATAAACTTTAAGTATTCCTTTGCATTTTTTGTTTGTGGAATAGTAGTTTTGATGTTATTCGCTGTAGTCATTCGCATAAACATAAGGCTCAATTTGCTAGACCGTATCCAAGCTTTATATTTGGACTTCTCTTCTTCACTTCTTAAATTAATAGCAGCGAGTTGTTCTTCCAAAAGTGCCAAGTCAAGATCCGACACACCTAAGTGAAAATTGACTTGTTCATTCCATTTAGAGAAGTTCAAACCATTAAATACGGTAACAGAAGAAGCATGCAAATGGGAGCGAAATTGTTGTAAATAAAACATAGATACTCATAATTAATTCTATGATAGATTCAGATCAATCTTTAGAGTATATTATCCAAAATATATTTGACTTGAGAAATTTAATTTCTTCAATCATGCTCACTGATCATAGAATAAATGATTTTCCTTTGGGCAAATCCTAAAGTTCTAATAATCAATGAACGTCATTTATTCATCAATTTGCCTAATTGAGATTTTATAAGTGTCACGAATAAATGAATATTTTATGTATGATATTTCATCATTTATTTTAATAAAATTAGTTTGGTCACTTTGGTGATCATAGACTAATTTTAATCATACTGTCAAACATAAATAATAATAATATATATTCATAAGATGAAAATATAATTCTAGAAGTTATTTTGGATTAATGACTTTGCAAAAACTACACACTTTGACAAAAACCAAGTTCATACGATGACTTTGGATTAATGCTTTGGCAAAAACCAAATTCATACGGCAGATACCACTTCGAAAGTGTTTTACGTTGAAAAGAACAACATCCAAAACATGGTTTTTACAAGAGAGAGGCTGTTGTTTTCGCTTCATACTTTTATCCATATATTGATACAACACGTTAAATGCATATAAGACTAGATGACAATATAGTGACATACATTAAATGAATATAAGATAAAAACAACACAAAAAAAATGCTAGAAGAGTGCATTGGGAATCATACATTGTGAAAGAAACACCAAAGGACAACAACAACATACATTAAGTGCTTATAAGACAAAAAATCACATATTAAATGCCTAGAAGAGTACATCTAGCATCATACATTGTGAAAGAAACACGATTTCTTCATACTGTTACAAGTACGAAGATTTCAACCATGTAAAAGTTCATAAGCGAAACATAGGCAAAAGACAGTAGACAAAATCTTCAACACTCATTATACACAACTTGCGATGGAAAAATTATAGATTTCTAAACCATACTCTGATACCAAATATAAGGAGAAATTGATTTTCTCTACATTATAAAGGATCTTGAAATCAATAATTTTCACATACCTGGATTCGATGAAGAAGACATGATACCTTATCTGCATAGAAAATAAAATTAGTTTCTCTCCCCTTCTCCCTTTATTTTCTCTATACCCTCTATCAGATGGATGTTTGAAGTTGTTCTTAAAAACGTATATAAAAGGGCAGAGAGAGGACCAATTTTATGGTGCCTTTCTTTTAATCTAATACGTCCATCAAGTATTAATATGTCATTAATTAACGGATGAGATTTTTCTATATTAATAACTTCCCTAATAATATTATATTAAGTAGTTATATCTGAATAGGAAGTTACTAGCCTCAATCCCTAAGTTTTTGGCCATTTGGAAAATTGCCTTATGGCAACTTCCAATAATATGAGGAAGCTAATAGTGTATTTATAAAAAAAATAAGTTTCTCCTACAAAAGATGTCTTAATAGTTGACATTAGAATGTGATTAGTTAGCCAAGAATTATAATATCAGATTAATATAATAAAATTTCATGTTTTATTCAAATTAAATCAATATCTAATGAAGGAATAATAACTCGAAGGAGAAAATTTGTTTTCTATTGACCAGTGGACTTGTATGAAAAGAAATGCAAAGGTGGCCTAAATAAGACCCATTTGAGTTTTTGCCTAGAAAACGCCAGTTGATTGTCAAATAGATTTGCATCCCAACAACTACAACCATGCATTTCGTGTTGGTTTATGTCCTACGGCTAATTGATTGGTTGTAGTTTAGTGAAAAAATAATTTAAAAACATCCTTTATCTTGTATATATTTAGATATATATGATAAAGTCTATGGGATAATTACAAATTGCAAATTAAATTATAATGAGATTCATATTATATTTTTATATTATCTCTAAATTGTGCCTAGTCATTGTGCTATTAAGATTGGACATTAATAGATCGTAAAAACACTAGCACACGTTATGTTTTCCCTTATGAAGGAAGTAGTCGATCTTATAGATTAAAGTATGAAGATACTTAAACAAACGTATGAGTACTTATTAGAGAACAAGTTCATTGAATTCACTCTATATGAAAAATTCAGTTGGATCATTACTTGGATTTCTATGAAAATTCTCATTGTGATAATTATATAAGTGATCCTTTAACTTAAGGTCTCCAAAGTTATCTTGTATAGGAATTGCCATGTTTTGATGCTACTTATGACCTATTCTAATCATATGTAGTTCAATTGGTAGTCATTGGATGTAATATGAACTATATAGAGGTAGTTGAGTAATTAAGATATGATTCATCATCTTAAAGTAATCAGGAACAATATTTCATTATTTTTGATTAGTATTAATTCAGAAAATCCTTGGCCGAGGTAAAAAGATGTTTTGTAAATAGTTTACAAATGTTAGTAATTGAATCAATAGCTAATGGTGGAGAACTAAAATGATTGGAATCAAAATAGAGTAGATGTTAACCCTATTTGCAACAGTTGTAGAATTCTCGCAACTTGTTCTATGAATACAGTTAGGGACCAGACATTTATGCGGTTAAGATGAGCTTGTTTGATTAAGATAAATTAAATTTATGACTTTATTTGTTAGAGAATTATTATTTAATTTATTTAGAAATTGTTTCTTTACTTATGAATAATAAGTTTCTTAATTTATTAGAAAAGGTATTTTCTTGATTAAAATTTGAAAAGTGTTTTCATTTATTAATTAAGAAAAATGAGCTTTCTTAATATTTTAGAAAATATTTTTCTAATTTAATAAAGAAAGATTTTCTAATTAATAAAGAAATCAATCTATAAATAAATAATATAAACAACTTTCTTAATTAAATTTAAAGCGTTTTATTTATTTTTAAAAGTTGTTTCCTTTTCATATTAGAAAACAATTTTCTAATTAACGAAAAGTAATTTCCAACTAGATTATAAATATCTTTTTATTTGGATTAGAATGCGTTACTTATATAATTTTGAAAAGGAGTTTTTCTAAATTGTAATAAGTATGAAGCAGAATTTACTGAAGATTTTTTAAATTAAATTTGGTTAGAGGACTCAAAATAATTGGAAATAATTTCCAATTGGATTTGAAAATTGTTTTCAAATCAAATTAAATTTCTACTTAGAATAGTAATTTAATATATTTAGGAATCAATGAGTTTAATATTATTTTAGATTATGAAGAACAATAACTAGAATCAAACGAAGATTGATGTTTTATGCATATAATTTGCATATAATTTCATCATGAGCACATAAGTTACACACTTTATTTATATGTCTGA
>JANIIA010000192.1:26017973-26036750 GCA_027478495.1 Erythroxylum alaternifolium
ATTTAAATGTATGTGATGCCATGTGGAGTACTGTAGTGAGTGCACGTAGCGCTCCCTTATTTTAGGTTATGTATCGGGATGACCTACGGGCATCCTGGTGCGTACTCTAGGGTAATGGGGTGTTACATATAAGGAATGAGATTCTCTGATGAATACCTTTATAACAAAAATTCCATAAAGGTATGAATTTAAGTAAGGACGAAAATACAATATGAGATATTGTATAATACAATATTATGTTTCCTATAGCTATGCCTAGTGCAATGACTTGCCTTTAATAGTGTCAAAATAAATTAATTAACAAGATTTCATTTCAGATATGAAACACTGAGTCTTTGAAACAATCAAAGTTAATGATTTAAGGATATGATGTTTAGTTAAAGTAAGTATTATCCACTATGTTTAAAAATAATTGGATAATAAAAGATTATTAGACATCCAAAAATTTGGATATATTCTTACATACTTATTAACGGATTATTTGTTTCAATTTATATTTATATGAGAATGGTTCTCAAAATAAGTAGTGGGAAATCTCATGACAGTAAATTGAATTAGAACTATTGCCTTTATTGATACATTTGATGTATAGTTAAAAGGCTACGAAACATTGAAAGATTCACTTTCATGATGCAGTTAAAGAGTTTATTTTGGAGATGATTTTGAACTTATCATGTCTACAAAAAGGATAGTGGGAGTAGAGTTGTCCTTTTTAGTGGGAGTATGTAGAGACATATTGCTCATAGAGAACAATAATTCTAATATTTCAATTGTTGAAAATATAATTGTACAAGAATAACTCTCATTGTATATGAAAGGTAGCAACTTAATTCTAGGAATTAGACGTATAGAGATAGATTGTAAGTTTGTTTTTCACCTATTCTAAGTCTAAATACATAGATAATGTACTAAAGATGTTTAGTATTTGAGATATTTAATATTTGTGAATTATTAAAGATATTTATTATTCTATGTATGAGTTGATATTTAAGTTCAAGGTTCCAAGAATATTAACTTTAGAAGTAAATCCTAGTTAGGTCTATTTTACTTAGAAGAATATGATTTTAAGATTAGAAAGGTTCTAACATAGCAATGGTTGCTAATTAAACTATAATACATTTTTCATTTAGTGGAAATGATTAATTAGATCAATAATTTCTTTAATGAGCTTGATATAGTTCCTTGCATTGTTAAAGATAGTAATGTACAGTAGAATATTAGAGCCATTGGGTATATAAAAGGAGCTAAGGTCTTATCAAAGATCTAAGGATGTATTTAGGCAAAATTTCTTAATTGTGATGAAAATCAAGATGAAAATTGTTAGATTTAAGTAAGTGATCACTATAGAGAATTTTATAGAATTCTCTCATTAAACCACTATTCTAGTAATAGCATGATCATCATATAATGATATGGTATAAGGTATTTAAATGATTAGCTTAGTGCAAGTAGGAGTTGTTGGTTTATACCCTACAACGAATCGGTTGGTTGTAGTTTAGTAACAAAATAATTTAAAGAAATGATTTATCTTAGACATATTTACATGTATATGATAATGTCCATAGGATAATTATACACTGTAAATGAAATTATAATGAGATTATAGTTATGATATTCATATAGCATTTATGTATTATCCTTAAGTTATTCCTAGTCATTATTCTCTTAAGATTGGACATTAATAGCACATAAAAAGACTAGCAAACTTTATATTTTTCATTAGAAAGGAATTAGTTGATCTTATAGATTAAAATATAGAGATACTTAAACAAATGTACGGGTGCTTGTTAGAGAACAAGTTCACTGAACTAACCCCGTATGAGAAATTCATTTGGAACATTACTTGTATATCTATGGAAATTATCATTGTGATGATTGTATAAATGATCCTTTGAATTAAGGTCTCCAAGGTTATCTTGTATAGAGATTGCTATGTTTTGATACTACTTATGACCTGCTCTAATCATAGGTAGTTCAATCAATAATCATTAGATATAGCATAAATTATATAGAGGTAGTTGAGTTATTAAGATAGGATTTATCGTCCTAAAGTAATTAGAGAGAATATTTCATTATTCTTAATTAGTATTGATTTGAAAAATTCTTAGTCAAGATGGAATAACGTTTTGTAAATAGTTTGTAAATGTCATTATTTGAGCTACTAATGGAGAACTAAAATGATTGGACTCAAAATAAAGTACACATTAATTTCATACTCTATGTCTAATCAGAATATTGTATAATGAAAATATTGAATTATAAAGAAAAATCAAGCATAGAAAGGGTTAGTTAAAACCACTTTGACATTTCTAAATATTTGGATAGTCATAATGTATTGATAGATGCTAATCTTGATTTATGGATATAAGTTGTTTAATTAGAGAATTAAAGATAAATTAAAAGATTTTAATTTATCTAATATTAATTATGATTTAAGATTATAACTTGTATCCATGTCCAACATCTTTAGGAACGTAATAAGTCACATATAAAGAATAGGTTGAAAAGAGCAAAGATATTTTAATCAAGTTGGACTTGATTGTAAAGTTTGAGAAACTTTATGATTAAATAAATATATTTAATAAATAAGGATCAATATGAGATATTAAATCTTATTTTGACATAATTGGTATTTAATTAGAATTACTTGTAATTCTAATTAAAGTTTAATTAGAATTAGAATTTAATTTCAATTAAATCACTAATATGTCCAAAACTTATTATAAATTAGCTTAAGCTCCAATGAAGCTAGCACTCCTTGCTTAACCCTCTCTATAATAGTTGCATAATTCCCTCAACTTGTTTTATGGATATTGTTAAAGGCCAAACATTTGTACGACTATGGTGGTTGAGATGAGCTAGTTTAAGAATCGATTCGAGGAATATACAAAAATATGATCAAGCTTTAGAATAAAGTACAAATTAAGATTCATGCTTTATTATGATTTAATTGTTAAATCATTTTATATAATTAAGGTGATCTTGGTTTTAGGAAATTAAAATATGAAAAATTTTTGTGATTATTCCACTATAGTTGGGATCGAATCCCATCTCGATTTTACAACATTTCGTAGATGTGAAAAGCTTTAGCCTTCCATTTCCTATTTTGTAGATGTGAAAAACTTATCATTTCTTAAATAATTCTTTTACTGGAGTGTTTTGAACTAAAAGAGTTAGAAATTGTTTCGTATTAGAAGTTTTATGCATATTAATTTCCCCTTTAACACTTAAATTGTGTAGAAAAGCATGTAATATATAGACAAAATGGATTAAATTCAACCAATATCCTAGAGTGATAAAGCACAAAAATTTATATATAATATGCCGTCATATAATATTGAGTTTTCATTAAATAAAAATATATTGAGGTTGTCATTTCCTATAGTAATCTTTTAATTGAGAGTTTTAAAGTAAAAGGTTAAAAATTATTTTTATTTTTATTAGGATAATAATCCAATGAAATAATTCATTTAGTAATGAACTGGATCTTAAATAATGCAAAGATGAATCTTTTAGTGGAAATTTTTTTTCTTTTTTATTTCTTGTAATTTGTTAAGTTGTAAATAATTTAACATAAAAGGCTAAATGATCCAAAATTGAAACAAATATTAATATAAAATGTCTCCAATTAAATTCATTTAGTCAAAATTATAACTAGTTAATTCGAATTATTGAATAATTATCTATAACTAGAATTCAATTAGAATTAACTAACATTAATTAAAATAAAATAGAAATGAACGAGTGTGATTAAGCTTAACCAAATAAAATTTTAACAAAAAATGGATATGATAAATGGAATCAAAGTAAAATTAATAAAATTTAAGACAAACATGATAAAATTGTAACTAAATATGAATTAAAATAAAATTGAAATGATTAAATACGTCTAAAGGTAGATGCATGAGATTAGGTGCAATTTAATTTAAATGAATGCACTTTAATCATGATGCAATCTAAATTAAAATTAACAAAATGTACTTGTAAAAAAAATAAGAAATGACATTATTATGATGAAATTAAAATTATCATTAAATTGATATTATGTAATGATAACAAACTTTGAAATAAAATAAAAAATGAGAAAATAGTTAAAATTGGATAAAATTAAGTATCAATAATGACTCTAAAAAATAAAATTGTTTCATAATACGTTTTTATGCCTTGTTATAATATCTAGAAGTGGTTCAAAAAAAGGAAGAAGTAACATTTATAGGTGGTTATGCAAAAAAAGAAACATAACAATTCCTCCAATAATGCAATGTTCATAAGTGGTTTAACAAAACAGAAAAAAGAAACATAAGACTTCCTTTTATAAAACATGCCCACAAGTTAAATGGTTAAGGGGGGAAAAAAAACCAAGGTACTTCCTCGGCATACATTTTTTATCAAAATGTCTACAAGTGATTCTACAAAAAAGAATATAAGACTTCCTTCAATGAGGAATGCCTAAGCCTTATCATAATGTCTAGGAGTGGTTGAACAAGAAAATAAAATGAAAGACTTTCTTCAATAGCATGTGCTCACATATTATCGTAGTGTCTATGACTGAAGAAACAATAGACTTTCTTCTATACTATATGCTCATGCCTTAATTGCAAATTGCAATGTCTAGAAATGGTTATGCAAAAAAGGAAATAGAAAACTTATTTTTATAACGTATGCCCTTGCCTTATTGCAATATCCAAAGATGGTAATATAAAAATAAAAAATTTCCTTCTTTATTGGAGTATCCTAATGAAATTTCCTTACAAAAAATTTCTCTCTTATGTCAATAATTTTTAACTCAAACCTAAGACAATAATTTAATTAAAAATTTAATATTAAAAAATGCACTTATCATCTATAAAAGCATATATAGTTAGGGACATCATATAAACTCTTTAATTAAGTATTGGAATTTTGTAGGTAGAGCTACATTCATTTGTTGTAATTTATTAAAAATGTTTGGTGTATAGGAATGAAAGAAGAGAATCCAATACGAGAAGATTCATTACATACTGATGAGTTACCTCTCTCTTCCTTTACTTCTAACATTCATACATCACATAATTTTGACAAAACCCTCAAGCAATAAAATATGAATAAAGGCAAGAATATTTTGAAACCTTACACATTTACTCTTCCTCTACATAGTTCATCTCCTAATATCATACCTAAAATTATTGAAATAGTTTAAGAAATCATGCAATAATATAAAAATAAAAGTAATGAAATTTAGACTAGGAAGGACAATAAGAAATATGAACAGAAAAATATATTATGAGAGCTTTGGATAATGGTCCACGAGATGGTGATGATGATTTTTACAGTTACCTAATAGATGTTGGAAGTAGAGTACAAAAATATAACAGGTTTTCCCTTTTGTATAGGAATGGCAATTGGAACCCCTATTTAAGGCATAAAAGGTGGATCGAAGAGTTTATATGAGAAGATTATCCAATCAGTAGCAATAATGAAAGCTTGTAACTATAATATATATGATGACATGGTGGTCATTCTAAAAGATAATATTGGTGTCATTGTTGTAGCCACCGTGGGTCTAGTGAACACAAAGTTAGAAAAAAATTATTCGTTAGAGATTTGATGATTTTAAGAAATATTGCTATTTGGTCTGATCATCATTGTTAAGAACTTGATAGCATTGATTCTACAAATAGAGAGTTGGTTGGCAAGGATTAATTCATATGAAGCATTTGTGAGGACCTAATTTTTATATTAAAGGTGTTCAATGTCCTAAGTATATATGAGAGTGGATATTAGAATTTCATAAAACAAGACCAAGAAAATTGCAATTTCATGCTTAAAAATTAATTACAAAATCATGCCATCCCAAATTATAAGCAAGGATGATTTGTTCATTGCTAAGTTACGAAGTTGAAAATGTCCATTTTTATATGCCTCGCTCCTCATTTCGATAAGGTGTTTCGCTCTTGTCATTGTCATTGATGACAATTACTATTGATTTTGTTTTTTCTTATTTTTACTCTCTCCTGTTAAGGAACACCTCTTATTCTTTCTTGAAGAATCCATTATCGTCATATTATTGATGCTTAAATAAATATCAAGGACTTGAAATTGTATAGTAATTCTAAGATATGCCATCATAAACAACATTCAAAGGACTAGTTTGTAGATAAATTATTAATGATAACATGTTTACTTAT
This sequence comes from Erythroxylum alaternifolium, assembly GCA_027478495.1. Taxonomy (NCBI): domain Eukaryota; kingdom Viridiplantae; phylum Streptophyta; class Magnoliopsida; order Malpighiales; family Erythroxylaceae; genus Erythroxylum; species Erythroxylum alaternifolium. The sequence goes on from JANIIA010000192.1 coordinate 26,024,141, forward strand.
AACTTTAATCTTTCATTTTCTTTTCTTTGTCTCTTGTTCCTCTCTTTTAATAATGCAAATTGAAAATTTATTTTCCTCATATATCTCTATATAATAGAGTCTTATAGCTTTATTGATAATGTGATAAAAATTGACCAAGCGTTAAATAAATAAGAAAAAACTGATATTCTTGTATTCATCAACATACATGTGGACATAAAAAGTCAATTATTTATTGAGAAAAAGAATAATTTATTACGTAAAAGTATATTAAAATATTAATTACATACTTCATGTATCACTCTCCACAAGATTTGAACTATTTTTCATATTCCTATATTATGTAACCTTTTATAGAGAACTTATGTTGCTGATAACAATATTAGACTAATAAAGTAGCATTCTTAGAAGTCCATGAAAATTTTAAAGCTACACATATGTATAGAGAGTTACACGCTCTCGGGACACATTAGTGTAGTTATACATGTTTTGGTACACGCTCGTGTACCATACCATGTAAACCTGAGGAAAGCTATAACTTAGTGATATACATAGTTTGATACACGGACGTGTATCAGACTGTGCACTCTCATGATACACCTTCAAAAACCCTAACTCTCTCATATTTCTCACTTTCTCTCTTGCTCTCTCACTCTACACCTTCGCCCCCATTTCTCTCTTTCCAATTTTTTGTATTTTTTGGCCAATCTAATGACACCCAAATAAGTAATTCTTTCAATTTCACTCATTTATACCTGTTTAATTGGATATTTTTCTTTATTTTGGTGAATTTTTCTCGAGAATTATTAAATTGAGAAATTGCTGATTTATGTGAATAATTGTGATTTATTGTCTAATTGTGGTTTGATAGTTGATTATTTTGTATACTTAATTGATTTTATGACTTAATTTGACTAACTTCATGAAATTTGGGTCAAAATTCAACTTCAAATGTGTAAACTTATGATTTCTACTCACTAAATGTTTAATTGTGATATTCTTGGATTCAATTAGGTTAATTAGTTGTTTTTGACTTTAATTAATATTGGGCTTATGTTTAATTGCATGAATTTAATGTTAAATTTTCAATTTTGTGTACTCAGTTATTTAGGGTTTTTAATTTCTATTTTAGGGTTAAAATGGTAATTTAACAATTATGTTAGTTGAATTTGTTAATTACAAGATTTCTAATTTTAATTTTTTAGCTTAATTAGTTTTATTAGCTAAATTTTTAATTTTTTATTTATGAGTGTTAATTTATTAATTATTTCTACGTGTTAGTTTTTCATTGGTAATTTACTTTCACAGTTAATCATTTAGTGACCGTAATTAATTTTAAGTGTGGGAAAAGTATATTTTTGTAAATTATTTGTCAACCTTCTCATATTTATCAAAAGTTATAGGCACAATGACAATATCATGATGTGAAAAAGAGAACCCTAAAAAGAGACAATAAGGAGAAGGATCTTCCACTATAGCCTAGACCTTATAGCGGTCGCAAATGCTATTGTTTAATGCCAAGAGGAACAATATTAGCTGTTGAAGGATAAAATGTTCAATAGGAGCATCTACATTGATTAGGAGGCGCTAAAGCAAGTTGGCTTAGCCTAAAAAGTTCGAGATCTAGTTGGCATTAGCGTATGGTCCCAGCTTTTCACATTATAGAGCCTTCTTATCAAGAGCTTACATTGGAGGTCCTCCACCTTCTTTGTGGAGAAATGTTGCTACGTCTACTAATATAGACTTAGGAAGTTAATTTTAGGATAATTTGATTCTAACTGTATGTTAATTTGATTCAATATGATATGATGATTTATAATATGAATGGATAGGTTAAGAGTGATGACGGATAGATGTTGTAAAATTTATAATTTTGATTATGATTTTCTTGAGGACAAATAAAAGTTTAACTGTGGGGATGTTTGATAGATATATATTTGACTAGATTTATACCTCATACTTGATGCATTTTTGCTTGATATTTTATACTTTTATTTTATATTTGGTACTTAATTCACTCAAAGTGCATTTATAAGTTATGATTGCCTTCATAGACTAAAACGAGAAGAATTTAGATGAAAGCACAACATAAAACGAAGATTTGAAGCAAAGAAGGGAAACACAGCTATGTCTGTCGCCATGTAAGTCTTAAAGCCCATGCAGAATTATGAATTGTGGAGATTTTGGAATATACCTGGTCCAGTACATGGTTGTATATTATATTGTGTATCTCCTAGAAATACTAAAAATTACTATAAAAAGATATTAGCGAAGGCAAATAAGGAGAGTAGACTTATTCTAGATGTAAAGATCATTTAGAAGGGGCAATATTGATCCAAAGACGTGGAAAACGTGAAGAAATCCTTGAAAGATCCAATATATTACAACATAAACTTCTACCTTATAAAAACTTTCAGTAAAAAATAAGAGAGATTTAGAATTATAAGCTCTTTGTTTTCTATTTATTTTTCTTCTTTTTTATGTTTGATTTCGTTTTCTATCATGTGTAACTAAACACCTTGTTGGTGTTTACATATCACGAACCCTAGTTTGTGCTACAACATGTTTTAACTATTTTATTTAATGCAATTGTTTTGATTTATATATTGTGATTCAATTATGTGTTTAATAAATGTTCTAATAGATCCTAAATATTAGTACATAATCTAATTTCATAATATAGAGATTGAGAAATCCTATGCATAAATAGATCTATCGTAATTGAAAGGAGTTGATTGCAGATCTAGAGAGAAGTTGGCATAAATCCTTTGGATTAGGGTCAAACCTAATAGCAGAATTCACAAATTACGCTTTAACTTGAGTAATTCGATTGATAAACCTAAGATTAGTTACTAGTAATCTCAAGTGAGTTATTAGCTTATGATAAGAATTTCCATGGTTCAATAATCAGTAAAACAATTGCATAATAAAAGGTTAATTTTCTTATGGTTTAAAAGGGATTCATTACCTAGGCTCTAATTCTCGATATCGATTGTTTTCAAAGTGATTTTCTTTGTTCTCTGCTCATTATTTTTTCTTATTTAAGTTTTTGTATTAAAATCAAAATGAAATTTGTAGACTAGATAATAGGATAACAATAATTACTAGTATTCATTGTCTTCATAGGATTCAATCCGTACTTGCCTATGCTAGCTACAACTACGTTGTGCACTTGTGATTAATTTAAATATTGGCCCTAAGTTTAGGTTAATCAAAGCTTATCTAAACAATGTGATAAGGTATGGGCATGCCTTATAGAAGCAAGTATTATGTTCCTCAATTTAGTAAGAGGCACTTTTTGATATTGTATAAAGTGTAAGAATGCCTTATAAAAGAAAGTTTTCTATTCCTAATTTATTAATAAACATTTTTGGAAAATATGATAAGCATGGAATGCCTTATGGATGGAAGTATCTTGCTCTTTCAATTTAATAAAAATCACATATGAACGTTGTGACAAGGTATGAGATGCCTTACAGAAGGAAGTTTTATATACCAATTTAGTAAGAAGCAATCTTAAAGGTACGTCGGGACATTATGATAAGGCATAGGCACATATTACATAAAGTGTTCATTTGTTTCATTTTTTATATAACCATATCTAGATATTGAAATAAGTTATGGAAACACCTTATGGATTGAATTCTTTTATTTCCTTTCTTTGTATAACCATTTGTACATATTGCAATAAGTCGTGAGCACGTCCTAGGGATTAAAGTCTTGTTGAGTTTACCAACTATTTTTAAACCTTTAATTTAAAATAATATCTTATATTTAATTTGTATTATTTAAAATAACACTCAACCATAATTTTAATAACATAAAATTAACATTTATTATTGAAGAGATTCATATATAAATTATTAGATCAAACATGTATTACATTTTAATATGGAGTAATTGACTATAATTAATAAAATATTAACAAGGCATTATATAATTAAAAAGCTAATAAATGATTATCATACAATGTTTTTATGCCAATATTGAGTGTGTTTTCCTTGTTAATTGGAGTTTTACATTGTTTTTGGTACTTATTTTGTTTCAAGTGTATTTTCAGGTATCAATCACTTTTAAGGATCAACAGGAGAAGAATTCAGGGGAAATCATGTCATAAAATGGAAGAATTGGAGTTTATTTGGATACACTTGTTGGTGTCAATATATATATGCTTATGTGAGTAACATACATTGCCATGTATAAGGACGGTGTAAGGGACTACAAATGTGTAAAGCCTTGAACATGCTATTTTTGTCCGTATGGGGATGCATGCCTGCGTAAGTATATACAGAACTGTTTGCCTTACCTTTGTAAGTTCCTGTGAACATATAAAGATGCAATTCTAAAGTGTTTTTGAGATACATGGTCACTCACATGACTATGTGACTGATCGTGTATAATCAAAAATAGTTTCGTAATATAAAAGGCAATTAGCAAGAGAAGATGAGAGAAAAAGCAGCTAGAGTTAAAATTTATAGCCAAAGTAAGAGTTAGAGACATGATTATAAACCTAGGATGAGGAACAAACGAAGATACTTCAAGAGATCTAACAGAGAGTAACCTTTCATCAAAGATTCAAATGGATTTCATTATAGAGAAAAGGGATACATATTTATGAATTCTTTTCTTTCTAATTATTCTTTCAAAATTTTGATGTTTTTTTTAATTTTCTATATTTAGGAACTAAGATTGTTTAGTGTATGTAGGATGAACCCTAAGTTGGGATTAATAATATCAGTTGATTCTTTATCTAATGCAATTTTATTGATTGATTCATTGAGATTTAGTTATGTGTTTATATTATTAAAGTAATATGTCTGGGATACTAGTTATGTTTAATTTTATATGATTGAGATTGATAAATCGTCTTATATGAATAGATCTACCATAGTTGAAAGGAGTTGCATACAAACCTAGAGATAGGTCACAATAAGGATTTAATTCTTATCTACTTCAGCAATAAGGATTTTTCTCATACTTCTCTCTAGCTTCTCTCTAGGAATTTACCACGTTACCTTAACCTCTTTCCTTTTTTGGAAAGTTACCTCCTATGGTAGGTTAGTTGCTACTTTGGTAAAACTTTTTAGCGTGACCCTGTGAGGGGTTTCAGTTCTTTGGAAGGCCTTTCATTAGCCCAATAACCTCCTACTGCTAATAAAATTAGAGTAAGACGGTTAAACCTCATCTAAGAGGAGTTCCCTATAATAGCTCGTGATGTAAAGGTTGAAAAAAGGGGAAACTTCAACTATAATAAAGTTGCCTAGCTAACTTATTGGAGCCCGGAAAAATAAATTAACCACTTGAAATAATAAAGGCAAAATTAGACACTCTCAAACTGTCATGGTGGATGGAGTTCTACTCCAACTATGGATCTGCTTAAAGCTAAAGCTTCAATGTGGTCCTCTTCCATTGGTTTAAACCTGGACTATGAATAGGTGGAGTAAGAAAGCCTAAAGAAAAGAATGCTCATGGAAGATGATACATTCTTATTCAAATTCAACAATGAAACATGTCTAAATAAGATTCTTAAACAAAATCCTTGTCATATTAGGGGACAAACAATGTTCTTACAAAAATGGAAGCTAGGTACTAAATTAGATAGAGATGGTATTGATATCATCCCAATTTAGGTAAATTTCCACAATATACCTATGAAAAATTTGACCTTTGAAGGACTTAGCTACCTAGCTAGCTCTTTAAGGAAGTCTATTTGCATGGATACATAGACTGTAAGTGTAAAGAGGATATGCTTTGCTAAAATGAGTGTGGAAATAAAAAAGAACATTGAATTGTCTAATAACATCCTTATCATGAAGCTAGGAGTGGAAGGGGAGATAGTAATTATGGATATACCCATTACTTACCTTTAGAAGCCTAATAACTTTAGTAGAAAATGGAACCCACAAGTAAAACTTTCAAAAGAAGATGATATAATGAGCTTATAATATAGGATAAAATAATTCTAACCACCTCAACAATGAATAGAATTTAGAGAAGGGAAGTAAAGAGGTTAGGAATGTTACACACAAGGAGATGTGTGATGCTCCAAATATAGGGGATTCATACACTATTCTTGATAAAATTACTCAGGATATTGCTTCGGAAAAGGATAAGGAGACTAGCACTACAAGCTTATACAGTGATGAAGATACTATACAAACTAGTAATAACATGGAAGAAGGAAGGGCGTATTACTAGCTTCAGAAGAAAATCAACAAGAAAGAAAGGGAAGTATAAGTTGAAAGGGGATCAACCCCTTGCTTGACATGACAATGTTAATCTGGAATGTTAGAGGGTTGAATGACCCTTTAAAAAGATAAGTTATGAAAAAGGTAATTATAAAGAAGAAACCATGGATTGTAGGAATTCTTGAAACAAAAATAAAATAGCCTCATTTGCATAAATGTCTCAGATTTTTAGAGTAATATTTTCTAATCACTCTCACCATTACAACGGAAGCATAATTTGTGCTTATAATTTAGACAATGTAAAATTATAGATATTTGGGAATCTGATTGACTTGTACATCTGAAATGTTCAAGATTTGCTTATTAAGTTTGAACTGACATTGATTTATGCCTCAAATTGCTTATTTCAAAGAGCTAAAATCTAGGAAGATATCAAAGCAATAAATGTAGTAGTAGTTAGGCCTTAGGGTGATAAATAGTGGTTTAAACTATATTTTATCCTCTCTAAAGGTTGAAGGTGGTATAATCTATCATAAAGATGCTTACAAAGAGCTCACTAACCTTGTGCAGAAGGTTGATCTTATGGATCTTAGTTACACAATCAAATTTTCATATAGACAAATAAACAACATAAGGAGTTACTAATTAGGAGGAAACTGGATAGAGTGATGATCAACCAATATTGACTTACTCAATACTCACAATCTTATGCTCATTTTGGTGACAATGTTTTTTCTTATCACTTTTGGATAGAAATTTTGAGTTTTTGACAATATAAACTATTTGGAGCTCCTTTCAGGTTTTTTAATGGATTAACACAAAGAGAAGGTTTTTAGGAGAAGGTATTTACTAACTGGAGAAAGGAAATGAGAGGCTATAAGGCTTACCAACTCATGATAAAACTCAAATAATTAAAGATGCAATCAAGGTCTTTACTAAAGAACAAATTAAAGGAGTAGAAAAAGTTAAGAATAATACGAGATCTTTAAGAAAATTGCTATAAGCATTCGTCATAATAATGTAATGAGAATGGTAGAGAATCAGAAGATAAAGGAGTATCATGATGCTTTATCTTTGCACAATTCAATACTGTGGCAGAAATTAAACATTACTTGGTTAAAGGATGGAGATGCCAACACAAAATTCTTCCAGTACTCCATTCTAGATAGAACAAATAGAAATAAAATCTTATTCTCTAAGACAATTATGAGAACCTCCATGCTAATCAAATCAAGATAAAATAGATTATTTTAGACTATTTTATTAAGCTGATGGGATTAGCAGACTACAACAATCTTGTAGACATAAACATTAGCAGCTTTTTTGAGAATGGAACTAGTCAGGAGATGAGGGATTCCTTATTGTTACCTTTCTCACAATAGGAGATCATGTATGTATTTTTTTGCTTGCATCCCTTAAAAGCACTTGAACCTGATGGCTATTTTGCACTACTTTTTTAGGAGACTTGGGACATTACTGATAATCTGTTCACTGAGGCTATACAAGAAATTTTTTCTTCATTGAAAATATTAAAGGAAATAAACAAAGATTGTATTTTCCTTATCTTAAAGAAGTAGAACCCATCCTTAATATTGGAATATAAACCTATCTCATGTTGCAACACTGTTTATAAGTTAATCTCTAGGCTCCTTACTAATATATTTAAGATAGTGTTAAAAGATGCTATAAATCTAGCTAAAGGTACTTTTTAGAAGATCCATTAGAGACATAATTTTGCTTATTTAGGAATTAATGAAGGACTACAATATAGGAAAATCCATTAAAATTTGTAAATTCAAAATTGATTTCTTCAAAGCTTTTGGTACCATCGGATAGGACTTCATTGACAATTGTTTATAAGAAATTTGATTACCTCCTTAGTTTGTATAGTGGATAATGGAATGTATTACTATAACCTCTTTTAGCATATTACTAAATGGAATACCTACTCAAACATTCAGAATACTAGGGGTATAAAACAAAAAGACCCCATTTTCCCTTACTTATTCACCCTGGCAATGGAAGCACTATCCATAATACTCAACTCCTTGGTCTCTTGTAAAGGTAGGTTTCAATGCCATCACAAATGTAGGGAAATGATGATCATTCACTTAACTTTTGTAGATGACCTGACGTTGTTATGTGGACTTGACATCCAATCCATTAAGATCATTTTATGTATGTTAAAGTTGTTTTTATATATTACTTTGGATTGGAAGTCATTGTAATTAAAAACAATATGTTTATTTCATCTGATGTGAGTAATAAGATTGAGCTAAGCAAAAGAGCTAGCTATAACATTTAAACTCCTCCTTTTAGATATCTTAGTGTCCCTATTACCATTGCTACGACAAAATATACTGACTACATTCCACTGATTGAATCATATAAAGCTAGTCAATGCTTGGAAAATAGATTATTATCTTTTGCTGCTAGGCTAATCCTTATAGACTCTATATTAAGAAGTCTACATGAGAAATGGAGTGCTCATCTAGTTCTTCCTAAAAGAGTCACAAAGGAGGTTGAAAGGAATGTCAAAGCTTTCTTATGGTCTAGTAAGGTAGAAAATTCAAAAGGGGAAAAGGTTAAAGGGATGAAATATACGCTCCAAAAAATAAGAGAGGACTAAGAATTGTTCCCATATTACTAATGTAGAAATTCCTTTTAAGAAAAAGGATAAAGAGGTTAATAGATGAAAAAGGAACCTTATGAATCAAATGGATCAATGAGTTCTACTTAAAAAATTAAGATATATGGTAGCTGGAAATGTGTAGGGAACATTCATAGTATTTCACTCATATACTGAAATTTAAAAATTCCTTATACCTTTGGATTAAGCTCAAACTAAGGAATGGTTAAAGCTCCTAGTTTTAGTTTGACAATTAGACTGATCATAGATCCTTAATCATGAGAAATGAGCTTATATCTTTAAGGACTTGAATTCTGACAAATGCTAGAGTTTCTTTAATTATACAAAATACGGATTGGTGTTATAATTTCATAGGTTCCTTGTTATTAACAAATTATTTATCTCAGTTATCTCACTTACATAGGGAAGACAATACCATATGGCTAGCTAACAATAATTGTGCAAATGCATCATGCTATAAATTTTACAGAAACTGTTTGGAGCATGCACCATATTATGAGCTAGTATAGAGGTAAACTATGAATCCTAAAGCATCTTTAATCAGTTGGCTAGTTTTTAAAGAACAGGATTAGAACAAAGGATAGATGGTTTGGAACTTATGACCCTATATATGTCTTATGCAAAAAAGAGGAGGATATAAATCACCTTTTCTTTCAATGCAGGTACTCAAAGGCCATTTGGAGAAGGGTATTGCATTTATTGATGGAGCATTATCAATCATATGAGTGGAATAAGGTCCTAACACGATCCATCAAAAAGGTTAAAAACCTTAAGAAAAATCTAATTCTCTTCAAAACTCTTTAAAATTTATAATATTCAATATAAAGAGATAGAAATAGTAAAATCTACAAAGGAGTAGCTAATGAAAAACATCATCTAGTAGATTACACTCTTAATTAGAAAAAAGAAATCATGTTAGCAAGAAATTCACAAGACAATATCATATAAAGCCAGATGGAATGTTTTAAACATAGCTCCCAGGCATACTATATTGAACAACAATTTTGCTTTTGTAAAATCTCTTTCATTGTAAAGTTATAATAGCTTTGCTAGTGTCAATAAAATTCCGTTATTCATCTTTAGAAAAAACCTAGTGATAGGTGAACATAAATAATCTAGATTAGAGTTAAACCTAATGAAGAAATTCATGAATTGGAGTAATGCAATCTAAAAGGTTTTAGAAAGAGATTTTAGTTAATCAATTAAGGATTAGTTGTTAATAGTCTTGAAAAAGATATTAACATAAGATAGGAGTTTTCATGTTCCAATGATCAATAATTGAATTGCATGATAATAGTTTAAAACTTAAAATATCTTAGGAGGATTCATTATATAGGTACTAGCTATTTAATATTGAATTAGTCTTTATGTTAAATTTGTTTTAATTCATTGTTGAGTTGAGCTTTAGTTTAGTTTAGTTTTAAGTTAAATATTCTTTTAAGTTAAATCATCTTCTTATTTAATGGTTTGATAATAGAAAAGAGGCCATTACTAGTAATTCTTATTAGACCGACTGTAATGCTAGCTATAGATAACTATACCGTGTACTTGCAATTTAAAATAATAAATTCTACACAATCAAGTTTTGGTGTCATTATGGGGGATTAGAATATTAGGAAAACCTTAATTTTGTTTATGTATCCATTATTACTTGCTTTATTTCTTTTTAGTTTTTTGTTTTAATTTTACAGGTCTTGGGGTTAGTTTATAACCCTATGGAATTTATCACATCTAGTCAACAAAGATCTAGAGATTGAGAGGAAAACTAATAGAAACCTCTTTAGAACCTTACTTAGAAAGTTTAAGTTAGATTGACAAAAACAAGACCTAGAAGGTTAGATTGAAGAATTCGAAACTATAACAAACTAACCAAGGACCATGTTCAATTACACTAGACTTGACTTAACAGGAGCAGATTCTAACATTGTGATATTGACTATTAATGCCAATAATTTTAAGATTAAATAGATAATTATTCATATATTATAATATTTTGTCCAGTTCGATGGGTTACGAGATGAGGACCCCCAGCATAAATATCACTAACTTAATGGAGATTTATGTTACTTTTAAGGTCAATAGTGCAAATGACAATGTAATCAGATTGAGATTGTTCCCATTTTCATTGAGCGGCAGAGCGAAGCAATGGTTAAACTCTCTACCTAGGTCATATCTTACTACTTACGACCAAGTGGAAAAGAATATCCTTCTAATGTACTTTTTGCCAACCATGATTGTTAAACTAAGCATCGACATCTCCTTATACACCTAGGCTGATTCAGAGATGTTATATGGAACATGAGAGAGATTCAAGGAGATATTGAGGAAGTACCTACATCATGTTATACTATTGTGGATACAAATGCAAACCTTTTAAAATGGGATCAATCAAATAACAAGGTGGTGATTGATGCAGTAGCTAGGGGGTACTCTGAATAACAAAATGTAAGAAGTAACTTAAGAACTCAATAAAAAAATGGATATGAACAATTATCAGTGATGCTCTTTTAGAGCAAAACCTAACAAGCTAACGCGAGTATATGCCATTGATGTAATTACAATATTGGAAAACTAGGTTGAAGCGTTTAGTAAGAAACGATGGATTAATTGTGAATCCTAAGTTATTCTAAGTTATACAGTGTGAGATGTGTTGGCTAGGACACGTAAGTAAAAAATGTCAAGAACTAAGCTCAATCATGTGGATTACATGAGGAACGCTTATAGACGCCAAAATAATCTATATAGCAAATCATACATTTCGGGATAGAGGAATCACCCAAAATTTTCTAAGGAGAATCAAAGGTAGATAAGGAACAACCCTCCACCTGGATTCTAGCAACAACCACCTCAAGAAAAGAAGCTAAGCTTAGAGCATATCGTGTATAAAGTGATTTAGCATTCAGAGGCAAGATTTCAATCCAAAAAGATGTCATTGAGGAATTAAGAGGCTTCTACATATAACTTGGAAATATAGATTAGCCAGCTTGCTAAGTTAAGTTTGAAAGACCACAAGGGAGTTTGCCTAGTACCATATGTAACACCGGACTCTCTGAGCTTTTTGTATTGTGCTATATTTAGAGATACTATTGTATATTAATATATACATGGTTGTGATGAGTTCAAAGATGTATTTGAATCCTTTTGGTACGTATGCCAGTGATATAAAAGGTTATATTCCCTTTCATGAACTTAGAGTTCATCGGTATGCAAAATCTTGAAAATTTTCAACATATAAGCTTTTAAGTGTGAAAAACCAGGTCCACTGGATGGATATGACCATGGTGGTCGAAATAAATGTGTTCTAATGCCTTAGAGGCGATTAGACATGATTTATAGACTTATTGGACACTTAAAAAGCCTAATTGGAAAAGTTGATGTATATAAGGGCTTATTTGCAAATTGTTAAAAGTTAAGGGACTTAAATGTAATTTTTCAATTCTTGAAGGACCAATATGTAATTTGATAAAGTTAAGGGGCTTATTTATAATTTACAAAAGTTCGAGGACCAAAATAAAAATAAAAGATTTGATCATTCTCAAATTTTGGGCTTAATTGCAAATTTAGGAAAGTTTGGAGGGTATAATAGTAATTTCACATAAACTAAGGGCAAAAAGTTAAATTCACCATGTTTAGTCAAAGAAGAGTCAAATTCTGGACTCTTCTTCATGGTGTGGCTTTGCACCTCTCCATTTAACATTAAAACACTTTGTTTTAATTAAAAGAAAAGAGAAGAAAGGAGAAGAGAGGAGGAGAAGATGAAGCATTCGGCCATCACCTATCTTTCACCACTTTT
>JANIIA010000192.1:26158183-26172060 GCA_027478495.1 Erythroxylum alaternifolium
CCGTCGGTAATGTTTGCTAATTTACCGACGGATAATCTTACCGTCGGTAAGTTTACCAACTGTATTAGAAACTTTTCGATGCTAAATTTACATACGGGTAAGCCACCGGTCGGTAAATGTAGCAACGGAATAAGTCGGACGGTCGGTAAATTTTCTGTTGATGTTATCAACGGTTTACCTTTTCGGTCGGTAATTTTACCAACGGTAGAGAAACTTGCCGTCAGTGAATTTAGCTACAACCGAATCTCTGACGTTTTTGACCTTCGGTTTATTCCGTCAGTAATTTGGTATACCGTCGGAATATTTGTCTATTTCGTCGGTAATTTCCATCTCTAATTCATTATTTTCTTGTACTGTCATTTGACAAAAGACCAGATGTATCATGAGAGGACAAGGACAAAACATATTGATGTTAAGTATCATTTTATTTGAGATACTATTGTAGAGAATAAGGTCCTTATTCAAAAGATCAACACTAAGGATAATCTTGCTGATATGTTTATGAAGGCTCTTCCAGTTTACAAGTTCAAGTAGTGCTAATTGGCCTTAATTGGTGTTCGAAGTTGATGATATAGCCCTTTTGGGGCATTGTTAGGTAGTTGGAGCAAATTTCTAATTGTTCGGGACCAAGTCAACGTAGAGATTTGTTGAATGTTTTGGCCCTTTTAGCGAGTCAACAAACATTGGCCACCAATCGTTGAAAATTGCAATGGATGCATTGTTTTCTTTGTGCTCGTGAAATTGTTGTCAACTGCAGAAATTGCGCACATATTAAAGAAATTGAGATTGAAGAATTTTTTGGATGGAAGCTTGGGATTTTAGCTATAAATAGAAGGCCTTGTTTGAGGCATCAAAGCACCGAATCATTCCTTCTTTAAAACATCTTCATTTTCTCTCTAGCTTCAGCTTTAACTCCACGAGCTTATCTTTGATAGCTCTAATTATTTTTGGGAGTTATAGTGGTTGTAAAGCTTTATGTGTCAACTTTTGTATTTTCATACATTCCCCACATATTAGTAAATTTCTCATCCTCCCGCCGTGGACGTAAGTCACATTGATCAAACCACGTAAATCCTTGTGTCTTGTTCCATTTATTTTGCCTTTTCTTTATTTTTTATTATTTTTCGGGCTATTAAATTCAACCGGTATCTGATCCGAGGGCATTTTTCCCTAACAGATGTTAATTAATGGAACAAAATGGAACGGAATGGAACAATTTATAATAGAATGGAATGTAATATAGTGAAAAGTTATTTGGGAGGGATGGAAGGGATCATAATATAATATAGTGAAATGTTGTTAGAAGCTGGATGGAATGGAATGTAATGTATAATAAATGACTATTGTACCCTTAATATTAAAATGATTGTTGCAAGAGGTTTGACGCTATGATTTTAAAATAGAAATCATGTTTAATTGAAATGTACGGTTCAAGTCACAATCGTGACAAATAATTTTTATATATGTTTTCTATTTTAAAATAAGAAAAATTTTAATATAAGTTTTATTATTTTATTATTAATTATATACAATTTATTATTAACTACATAAAATTATTATTATTAATTATTTAATAAATTTTATTCTATTATATGTTATTTATATTTTAAAATTATTTATTTATATAGAAATATATACAAACAATTAAAGAATAATTTTTATATGTTTTCTATTTTCATTAACAAAAGCTTTATAAATTTTTTAATTTTTATCAATTATATACAATTTTTTATTACTAATATAAAAATATTATTATTGGAGTAAGGAGAAATAATATAAAAATATTATTAATTATATACAATTTTTGCCACTAAACCTCCCTTAATCACTCTATCGCATAAAATGATATCAAGAATGTAGAGATTCAAAATCAAATTATAAAGTCAAAATTGTTTCAATTAATCATTAATCAGATCTATGTTGTCATTCACAATATTAGGATCTAATAAGTCCCACCAACACGATTGTCTTGTTGATGTTGGTGCAAGTATGAATCAACCAAAGCATCATCCATAGCTTAATTCCAAAAGCACGACTCTCTTCGGGGTGATATTTTGTATGTTACAAATTTAACTACAAAATATGAAATTTATATCAATAGCATACACAATATTGAAGCTTGAAATATTTCCAAATAATATAAAAGGCCATAATAATGAATAAGCATTACAAAGACACAACTGCATGTGAAAACATTAACAGCACTAATAAATAGCGTCATATTTAGATACAAGTAACCAATACATATTTTTAAAGCAATATAAAATCATGGAAAAATAAATTTATTGCAATGCGGCAATATCTAACCTAAAGTATAATAAGGCCACATATGAGCAGCCATGTTATCTCTTATAATTTCTCCATTATGTGCATCATCTTCGTCGTCATTTTCATACCCATCTTGGTTATCATTTTCCCCTCCATCATTCTCTTCATTAAGAAATGGATCATCTGAACCTGCACCAATCAAGAAGTTGTGCAGAATGACACAAACCACAATAATTGTTTTGATTATGTATACCATATCCCTTACAACATCATCAACATCACTCTCGAGCAACTCTTCAAGCTCTATCTCAAAATTTGCATCATTGTCTTCATCTTCATCATCCACATTTTCATTCTCTCTAGTTGATTGTGTTGGCCTCAGGTCTCGGTTCTTATTCCGTGGCGACAAGGTACCAAAATTGGGGAATTTTTAAAATAAAATAATTAAAACTACGATAAGGATAAAAAGAACTCATGGTGGGAGTAAAAACAAATACACAAACAAATAAATGAAATAGCATAAAATAAAATAGACATGAAAATAAACCGGATTGGGAGTCGAACAAATAAATAAACCAATTAATAAATAAAAAAGAGAAGAAGTGAAAAAGTCACGGGCGTGAGAGGGGGGAGTCGCAGTCGTGCTTGTGCATGATCGTGACTTTTGGTCGTGCTTGTGCACGATCGTGCAACCCCGTTTGCACTCTCCTACTTCAAATCATCTTAATTTTCAATCCCGAAGTCCAAAATTTTTAAACTTTATGTCGTTGGAAAGCCAAAAGAAAGAGTTACAATTTTTTTTGAGACAATTTTATCTAATTCTACCTAGATCAATACAGTTTATTCATTAAAGATTCAGAACACATTTTCATCCCCTTTTTCTCTATTTCTCTCATCTATCAATATATACTTCTATACAATTTCCAAAAGACCTGAAACCAATAGTACAATCCCTACATACAAAACTCCTAGTTTAACTATTTGCTTAAGAAGATCTATCCAAAATCTATCAAACATCTGACACTATACTCCTAATCGAAGTTAACAATTTAACAGAGAAAAGGATTTGAACATGAACAGAAAGGAAATTCTTCAACTCTTAATTTCATTCATTTCTCAAACAAACAGAGTGTGTACATTGCTTCAGTTACATATCAAAAGCCATAACAGTAGCATAATACAGAAATACAATCATGAATGCTCGTGCTTGACATGCTTATAAAGCTACCAAAATGATTGAACTAATTTAGTTACAAAAGATATATCTGTCTTAGAGTTTTGTCAAAGTTTTGCAAGGTTCAATGATATGTTGATTCTTCACCTAAAGAGTGGAAAAATAGTGGGGTAAGCTACAAAGTTTAGTGGCTAATACGGTTATAGTCATTAGCGACAAACTACACACACAACCAAACATATACATAAATTTATATCAAATTTAAATATAACAGTTAGATTATCCACGATTTAATCTCACAGATAAACATATTATTACACAAATCAAATCATGTGAATTTTTCAATGATCAAAACATATCACTCAATCATATGTCGTGTTTAACAATTTAAAGCAAATTGCACATATATAATGGCTTGAGAAAATCCCATGAAACAAAATGGCGAAAAGGAAGTTTACACCAAGAATGAAATGAGTCCATTTTTTGGAGCTCATATGCCACAAGCGGGTAGCTGGGAGAAGGCTATAGGTTAATGTGCACATGACGAACGAAATGGTATCTTTCTTGCCCACATAAGCAAATTTCCAATGCTTACATATTTCATATCATATTCATATTTTCATGCTTATTAATTTTTCTGTTTTTCATTAACATCAAAGCAGCAGAATTCTTGCAAGGAAAACGTGATATTAAATTCACAGAACATTTTTACCACATTCACAATGATAAAAAGGCAAACATTTAAGTACACATATAAGCAAATAATTCAGCTCATCAATACAACGACTATAAACATATTACCCACCTATTTACTTGTAACTTTAAACTTATGTTTGTTCTTCCTCTTACTCTCACCTTTGAGATTCTTGATTCCCTTCAAACAAACATATTTTTCATTTAAACATCTTATACGAATAGAACTTCCATAAATATCTATTATCTAAAAATGAGCTTAGACTTAATCTACTCTTAGTTTATCTAACTAGAAGAACTAAGATCAAGTTAAAAGTTCATAAAAATCTAAGAACATAAATCTGTTGTTCCTCTTCATTCTCGCTTCATGTTCAGCACATAAAAACCTAGTTTCTCTGCTTTCTTCTTTTATCAAAACAAGAAAATAGATAAATAGTTACCTAAAACTCAACTGAACCTTCTTCTTCCACTTCTAATCTCCTCTTTCTTTCTTTCCTTCTTCTCCTTTCTATGTTTCGGTTTCTCTTTCTCTTCTTCTAGTTTCTTCTACGACTTTCTCTCTTTTTCTTTCTTACTATTCATAACTCTCTCCTCTTCTTTTCTTATTAGTTTAAGACAAACTTTTGTCTTTCCAAGCTTACCCTTCCATATTTAATCTAATCCCTTCTAACCCTTTAACTTAATTCTAACTCTTCCTTTTAATCCATGCAACCACACGTAATTAATCATATGCCTAATTAAACTCCAACAATTGCTAATTCGAGATTTCCAATTTATATTCATACTTGCTAATTCATTAAAATAAATTTTAAAAAAATTTGGGGTCCAACAGATTGACCATCACCATCTCCACTTTGTAAAATAGCGGCAACAAACTTTCTATACTTATCTTCAACATCAACATTGTGAAGGTCATCTTCATTATCTATTTCTGAAGAAAAGTCTCAAGTTCATCAAGCGTAAAACTTACAAGTGAATAGTGTGCCCTAGTGAGCTTGCAAATGGCATAATCATTGTCACCATCATTCATATTCTTTGTTGATCCATTTTCTCTCTCATCATCAAGTGTTTGATTTTCCACTTAGAACCTAGAGTCAGATTTGTTTTTCTTACATTTCCTCCCAACCTTTCTAGGCATCCTAATTTTGCTTCCATTCTCAGTATTTAGCCTTCCTCTCAATGCCCAGAATCCCTAATAGAATAATTCCATACTTCATTTAGTTTAGAAGAACTACTCTAAAAAACCTCAACTTTTTAGCTCAAACTGGATGAAGCTTTAAGGGAGGGAGTACCCTTGAGAAAGGGATTAAAATCTAGATCTTCCTCCTCATCCTCATACTACTCCACATCTCTATCATCCTTGCATACCTCAGAACAATTTGACCACAACAATTTGGTTGATCACCCAGTTGGTTCATTCTTAAGCAAGCAATGAACATAAATCAAAGTAAGCACTTTAGCCACTAGAATTCAAAAACTACATCAATGGGATAAAACAACAATTAATTTTATTAAGTGTTTGCATTTGTTGTTATATAAGAAAGGGTCATGTAAGAAGCAATTAATGATCAGATCAAAATTAACCTAGATAGAAAAATAACTCACAGTCCCAATAATAATGTTCTTCTACACCATTATTCAACAAAAACTGAAGAAATATAACACAAATTGGTATGTTCTAACCTTTGGAAGAATTAGATGAAAGGTTAATTTGGGTTGGATCTACAAAGGGTTAATTTAGCGATGTTAAAGATGAAGGAAAAGAGAAGAGACCTGTAGCAGGTGAAATTACTAATTAAAAAAATAACATCCATGTTGGATAGCGCAATTTATGTTAGTAGAAGCTTTGAACATAGTTTTTTCACAAATAGTAAATGGCCAGTAGCCTTAGAAACACAATTTTTCAGAAATAGTAAGTGACCAGTAGCCCTAGAACTTGAGGGTAAGATAACTAAACAATTGATGTTATGAGCAAAGAATTGAAGGTATCAATTTTAGTCAATAAAGACAAAAGAATGTAAGGTTTGATATGTTATAATTCATACTACTGCAACAACCAAAAAGGACAACCATAAGATAGATTAATTTTTCATTGTCTCTTTTTTTTGAAAATTATCATTTTATCTTAAAGACTATTTCAATCAATTGACCATACGCAAGCCAGATATATCTCAAACCAACTCTTTTACTCGTAATCAACATAGAATGTAGAAATTCCTAAAGTACCTGTTAACTTCTGATATTTTCTGGATTATTACCTGAAGAGATTTGACATTTTTAAAAGTGGGATATTAAAATATAAATCACTCTACCACTCATATCCACAAGAGGCAGCTAGAAGCCAACTTCACAATAGTTCGTCTCAAGATAAACATTATTCCCATAGCAACAAAATTGTTTTGCAGTCGAATGTCTAAACCAACAAGGTTACAGATCAACCTCCCAAGCTAAAAATCCTAACTTAGAGCGGTTAACAAATCCAATCCAAATATAATCCTCAATTTAATAATGCCTAAGCAAAAGCCCAAATAGCTAACTCACTAAAGTTCATAACATATTATACTATCCTCGAGACAAAGCTTAAGAAACAGTAAATAAAACCAACGATTACAAGCAAATCCTCCTGCAATGTTAAACCACAATGATCAGTAAGTTAAGGCAAATGCACCAAACCTAGTAACATAAAAATCAACAAACGCCACATTTATCAACATAATAACTAAAGGAAAAATCCAATCTTGTAACAAAGAAAATATGAATCTCGAAATCGAGTAGCAAAATTGAGCCACAACACAAAACAAGTAGGAAAAAGCTCACAGATCATATTAGGATAAGCAAATCCCAATAATAACAACAAGAGCTAGAAACTCACATGGAGCCAAAAAAGAATAATACAAACGTAGCAAATGAAAAGACGAAATAGTGAACAAACATTGGGGCTTTAAACGCGTTATAAGCATCTACATGGAAGTTGGCAGAAGAAGTGGTAGAAGAAATAATTGGTATTAAGAAAAATTATTGAGAATATATTAGGTAGTATGTATTTATTTGTTTACGTTCTATTCTAAACCCCTCGAATTAGAGGTTTCTTATTTTTACTGTTTAGGATAGAATGGAACATAACATAAAACCCTCTACTTCCATCCCATTTTGTTTCATTCCATTATAGAATGGAACGTAACATGAAACCTTCTGCTTCCATCTCATTTCATTTCATTCCATTATGAAACCCTCAACCAAATGATGAAAGTATGTTTTGTTCCATCTCATTCCTTTACTAACCTCTCAGCCAAACAGGGCCTAAGAAAATGCCTTGTGACCTTTTCACTTATTCATCTTCTCCGTTTGCTTGTAATTAATGAATTAGCGGACCTCTATTGCATGGGTTGTTGTGCCCCATGGAGCTACTGATTTGGTAGTATAGTAGGATTATGCAAATTCAAATTAGGGATCTTTGAATTAGCCTGAAGCGGGTAACTTAAAAATATTAATGGAAATAATTTTGGTTATTTAATTTTAAAATTTAATCACTTGATTAAAAATATTTAAAAATTAGATATTAAAATGAAGATAAATTAAAAATTTTAATTTATTGTCCCTAATTTGAAAGTCAAATGACTCCATAAGACTAATTATATAACCCTTCACATTTTAGGTAAATTTATTTTCAATTTACAAAATTGATAATAAGTCATATTACAATTTTTTCAGTTAGAAGAAATAAAATAAAATAATTCATACAATTTACTATAAGACTTACCTTTCTCTAAATCTAAATTAGATCAATGTTTCAATGTAAATAGATATTTATGAGGAGATTAAATTTATTCTTAGTTACAAGATAAAAATATTGTAAAATATCCTCAGCATATCATTATGTAACAAAGTCTATTGGTGGAAAATAACATATAATAAGAAATGTCTATCCGTTTAATGTCTTAGTCGTGACCAGAAATATGCTAGCGCTAAATGGGCTTAGAGAGCTAGTATTACACGCTACATTCTTTTTCATTTGTATTACTTGACCAAAGATACGAGAGATCTCGAACAGAAAGTGGATCAATCACATCAGTCCTTAGTGAAGTGACTAAAAGCGTGGCAAAATCACAACAAATACAGTTCAAAGTAACTGTGGCAGAACTAAGTTTTTGCAAAACTACATCCTTTTGGATTTATGAAGCTATATCCTTTCAAATTTATAGTTGGTATCAGAGTGGGTCACTAAATCAGAACTTGGTATGACAAGTTGGTGCAGATCAGTGTTTCACAAATATGATTATAAGAGAAGGGGCATTAATAATCAGGCCACCACTGTTAGATGGTTCAAATTATCTTACGTGAAATTTGCAGATGAGAGTATTCATTTAGGCACAAGGAACAAAAGCGTGAAACTCGATTCTAAATAGTTGGACACGTTCAGTGACAATTGATGAAAAGGGAGAAGCAGTGTTTAAAGATGCATCTGAGTGGACAAGGGCTGAAGAAGAGAGAGCGCTTGGAAATTCTCAAGCCTTGTATGCCTCTTCAGTGCAGTTGATGAAGGTCGCTTTGTTATGATATCATCATGTGAATCAGCGAAAGAAACGTGAAACACGTTGCAAACTATAAATGAGGGATCGAAATCTGTGACAGTTTCGAAATTTCAGATGTTAGCTGTGAGATTTGAAGAGTTGAGGATGGATAAAAGTGAAACTATTGGAGACTTCCATAAGAGACTGCGTGATATAGCAAACCAAGCACATCAACTTGGAAAGAAGTATTCAAATTTGAAACTTGTTAAGAAGCCCATGATATCAATGAATTGTCTTTGAACAAGGTAATTGAGATTTTTACCAACTTTGAGATGAATTTATTGAGGGATAAACGAGAGAAAAACAAAGGATTGACATTGTAATCCGAGATTGGTAAAGCCGTGAATGACTCAGAAGATGAATCCTATGAGAATGAGGATATGAAGTTATTAACAAGAAATTTCAGCAAGTGGTTAAAGAAAGTGAAGAAGGATAGACCCAAGTTTAGATAAAACGGTGGGAGTTCATCAAACAACAACTTTAAACAACAAGCTAAAACTCAAATGGGTGGAAGAAAAGTGAAGAAAAATCAATGTCATGATTATCAAGGCTTTGAACATGTGCAAGAAGAATGTGCTAACACTTTCAAGAAGAGAAAAGGGAAGTCTTATACAAGCACATGGAGTGAGAATGAATTCGAAAGTGAGTATGGTAGTGAAGAAGACCTTGTGAGTAGTGATGCATTAGTTGCTTTATACAACAAAAGTCTAGTTACTTGTTTAATAACAACCAAGAAAGAAGAAATTGATGATGAAACCATGAGTAAATCAGTCCAAAATTTGGGAAAAAATGCAGATGAATCAATTCAAAATTTAATTTCAAATTATGACAATGATGATAGTGATTCAAAGGACAAAAGTGAGGATATTTACAAAGCCTATAAGTTAATATATGCAAAGTGGGTGCAAACATATAAGAAAAATGAAAAGATAAAGAAGGGAAAATCTTTTATGAAGAACATCATTCAAGATTTAGAAAAGAAGTTATCTACCACAGATGAGTTTGATGAAATGAAGTCGAAGTTGGTCAGTATGGAAAAGAGAATAAGAATGCTAAACGAAGGTACTGAAAATCTAGAAAAATTGTTAGAAATTGGTAACTAAAGGAGATGTTCAAGGTATTAGTTACAAGGGTGAATGTTCCAAGCTAAATGATGAGAAAAATGATGATGCTAGATTTGTCAAAGGAGAAACCTCAAGGAAGAATAAAAAGTTTATACCTACATGTCACTTTTGTGGGGTTATCGGGCACATAAGTCCAAAATATTACAAGTTGTTACAAATGATTTCAAAGGTTTCGAAACCAAAAATCTAGACACTCATTAAATTTTCAGCAACAACCCATGTTACCAAAGCATACTTAGGTTAGAAAGAGTGAAAGAAGCTGCTTGGTGGATGATCAAAGTGTATAGATGGTCATATTACTTTTGGAGATGAAAAGAAGGCCACGGTTATTAGAAGAGGGACACTTTGCATAGATGGACTGCCACACTTCAAAGATGTGCTTTATGTGGATGGTTTAAAAACCAACTTGGTAGTAGAAGAAAACCTTCAAATCCAACCTTGTGAACCAACAAAAAGATGCAAAAAAGAAAAAATAAAAAAATTGCCTAGATTCGTAGTAATTGCTACTGGTAAAGAAACTATTCAAATAGAAGACCAATTGGTTAGTTATGAGGGAGGAATAAACCAGACATCTGACGACATAGTTAATGTAGTGAGGAATAAGGCTAGGTTTGAATTTCTTTGAGGGGCACAGGAGTTATGTTCTTCAAATTTTTGAAGTATATTGATGTTGTTTATTAAAACAAAAAAAAGGGGTTCGAAGGATTTAACGTCTAGACTTTATGAGTTTTATAAAGTTTAGGTGATTGGTGTGTGTTTGGCTTTTCTTTACTTATTGAATAGTAAATTTGATATGAAAAAAGCTTTAATTGGTGATTTGAGAATTCTACTTTTAGTGTAGCACCCCACTCTCGCAAGACACGTACCTCACATCTTGAGTGACCCTACGAGGGTAGCATGCTAGAACAATCAAACACTTGAAACTCGGTACAATTTTTTTGTTGCATAAGCATATACGGAAATCAATAATCAATTGGACTCACTTTATTTATAATCTTTTTAAATCACAAGGGTTACAATCATTTCACAAATCACCCGAATTTCATTAGTTACTAAGGTCTATTATGCATACAAAACACTTAAATTCATAATTGTTATTACATCACAAAATCATTTACAAACATTTCCCATTTGGAAAGTTATTATAAACAGAATGTTCAAATACACATTGTATAAAAATCGCGGAATATACAAATTGATGCAAAAATAAGAAAGTACAAATGCAAACGCGAACTGATCCCGACCTCTTTCTCTGACTTAAATGCAGTGGCTGTACTCTAATTTATCTAACTAGAGTGACTCTTCTAAGCCTGAAAAATATTGCAAATTTTGGATAAGTTTTGTAAACTCAATGAGTGACTGTTCTCGATGGCTCACTAGATCACATAACACATACAATTCATATAATCATATAATTCACATCATTTTGTTAATAATCATTTATCACTGCATATCACTTGATCATTCATTTCACATTTCATATGCAACAGATATCATATTCAGAATACATTTCAATCAGTTAAACACACGTATTATATGTATATGCAGTATTTATGAGACTCACTTTCTTTTATTATTGTTGTGACCAAGCGCTTTTTCTTTTATTGGCCCATATCCCTTGTGGATACCGAGTTGTATCAGATAATGCCCCATATTCCTTAGTGGATACAACTGAGCCTGAGGCTCTGATCACTGTCTAAGCTTTAAGCTCTTTTTCACATTCCGAGCTTTAAGCTATTTTTTCGATAGCTACTCCGGTCACAACAACCTTTATGTTTTATGCATTCATGTAATGAAATGCATCACATATATTTAGTCAATTAAAAGTGCTCAAAATCCCATAATCATATGGCCTTCACATGTCATCAGACCTTAGTCCGACATTCAACATTTATATTGAGGATACATATATTTCATTCATATACACATTCACATTTTTCTTCGGAACTTGGTCCGACATTCAACATTTAAGTTGAGAAAATTCATATTTCATCAAATTCACATACAAGGAGCACTTCCAATGTTCTCACATTTATCAAACTCCTCGGATCATTAATGTGTGGAATTATCTTAATCACATTCACATCAGTAGTAATTCAATGTAGAAATTGAAAATAAAACAAACAATGAAATGAGACTATCTAGGTCAACTAGTACGCTCCAGATTCACATTTGTGTCCAAGATCTGAAAACGTCTGAATGCGGACATTTTATCGTGCCCATCAATATTATGTAATACACACACTGCACACACATTACTAATTGTACAATCTTAAGTATTCATTTATGCACAAATGTGTATATGAACTATGTACAATGCATGCTCAATGACAATCCTGAGTATTACTCTATTATTCTCATCATGAAAACATTAATATTTCCAAACTCAATTAAGTATCATTTATACTAATGGTTTATACCTCAATAAAACCATTAAAAATTGAAATTCATAATTCCTTGACCAATTTAGTTGTTTTTTCTATAACAACTTTTGGGTCAACTTCCCTTGTTCTTTTTGACTAAGAAAATGAAGTAATTTGAAGATAATTTCTTCTAGAAAATTTTTATCCTATCTCTTAAGTTTCTAATGACACTAAGATCATGCAATTTGGTTTAGTATTCTATGAGTTATGCTTAAAATACTATAGACTAAGCATATTTGAAACTTTGGCTTGTACCTAATCATGCCGTCAACTTGTACAACTCATATCTCTCAATTACCATATTAAAAATTATGAAATTTATATCAGTTGAAAGATAAGAGAATAAAATACAACTTTTATGAAGGCACTTTTATCTGATTCTGCCTACATCAATAAAGTTTATTCGATAACAACAGGACATGATTTTTGTCTCAGGTAGTGTTATAGCCTAAGCCAAGACTCAATTTCAAGCTAGATTTTGAAATTCCTAGAGACATAACTAAAAAATCTATTACTTTAGAAAATTTGTATCCCTGTATCTCTAGTTTATTCCAAATCAAGAATCATTCCATTTGGACAACTACAACACAAGTTATGTATAAAAAACAGAAGCATCATTAGTGACCATGTTGCTGCTACATTTTCTAGCACTCATCTTCCAATTTTCTAGATTTTACACCTAACAAAACTTGTACAAAGATCACTTTTCTTACTTCATTACTCTTCATTCTTAACTCCATTTCAACTCAACATCATTCACAAACCAATTTATGATATATGTTTAATCATTACCCAAAATAGAGCATACACATTTCCCCATTCATCATTGACTTCCTACACATATTCAACTTCATTTCTACTTTTATTTCACTTCTAATTATCACCTTAATTCTTCCCATTTTAAGATACCACATTACTCCCTTTCTTTAGATCTAGACTCATTTTATTTCATCACAAAACATCGAAAGAGATTCACATTAATTCATCAAGAAAATAGAACAAAAACCTATTATGTATCTAGTTTTTTTTCACTTTTTCCTACACCCAGTACTCAACTTCAACTCAAAATTCGAAACTCTTAAAAATAGAATTTGAATTCAATGTCTTCATGAAAAATGTATCCATATATATCTAATTTAATCCAAATCAAAAATCACCTCATTTGGATATCCACAGAACAAGTTATGGCTAAATTACAGCTGTATAATCAATGGAAAATGTTTCAGCTAACATTTTTCCAGCACACTTTAAATACCATTATCATTTTATCTCTAAACTTTCATCCTAGTTCTTCCCTTTTCAAGACACTACACTTGCCTTTTATTTAACTTCAAATCTCAATCCAATCCATGTCTAAAACAACCAATGATCTATGTTTGTATCCATAAAAATCATAATATAACAATATCCATTCACAAATAAATTTTTCTGCACTTCTTTCTACATACATTAAGGATTCATTCTAACTCTAATCATCTCTATAACAACTTATAGACCATTAATCATCATACAAGTAAAAGCAAGACATTAATCTACGTACAAAACTTACTCACGTTTTTGCATATACCCATCCTCAATTTATGAACATTTAACTTCTAACTATCATCAAATCATGTTTCATTCT
>JANIIA010000192.1:26172160-26182453 GCA_027478495.1 Erythroxylum alaternifolium
TTATTATATAATGAAAATTGAAATTGTAATATTTTAAATACTTTGTATTGTTCTTAATTTTATATTTGTATGATGATTATTGACTTTTTTCATATAAATTGTGGTTATTATTTATATGTGAAATATATGATAATTATTGTTATTTTATATTAATTATGATTATTATTTATTATTATTATTTTTGGAGACAAGGTTATAAGTATACAGTACAACCGCACAATATGACAATGGACTATTTGCAATTTTTAAAAATTCAAAGACTACTTTATAAATTTAAAAATTACTCGAAACAGTACCTAGTATTCATCGATACCAGTACAGTACCGTACCAGAATCCAATTCGATACCAAGGCTGATACAGTATTTGCAGCATTGCCTATAAGTAACTGAAAATTTTAAGGCTTACCATATCAATCTTACTAAAAATTTTTAGAATTCTCAATACTTAATTATCAAATAAAGTCATTAGTAAATTTAATGAAATACAAGGATTCATCCTTTTTATGAATTATTGTTACATCTATCCTTTTTATGAATTCTTGTTACATCTAATACATCACAAATATAAATAATATATATCAATAAGACAAAAATGCCTAGTCTTGGTTATTTAACTTTGTATTCTTACCACTTATATTAAGTATAAGTCCTATTTAATCCAACACATACAAAATATTTGTATAAATTTAGAATAACTAATTTTACTTAATGTTCTATTTCTTATCATACTTGAATATTGAAATAAAATTAATTCTAAATTTACTATAAGATTTTCAAAAGATTTATATATATAATATCTTAGGAAAAACAAGTCATGCAATTATTTTTCCTTCTAATGATAACTATTATCATATTATAGTAAATACTTTCAATTATAATCTATGTTTATGCTTTTAATAGGCTAAATTAAGTGGAACAATTTTGTCAGGGTATTATACCTTTCAACTCTACTTTATGCAATCTCTTACATCATATAATCATGGTGTAGATGGACATCATACATATTGGCATTCAAGTTTATAAGATATTAGTCAACTCAAAATATAACTACATTTTTGTCATTTATATGATATTGATATATCAGTAAAACTTTGTCACCAAATCTCAAAAGGGATTCATAAAAAATTTGCGTGATAGACACAAATTTTCTTTTATCTAACTTTTAGAACTTTTCTCGAACCTAACCAATGTCGAAGAAATTTGTGTAACTAAAACTTAGTATCAATTATATTTAAAAGGTAATTTCTTCTCAAAATAAAATATAAATGTAAGAAAAACAAGTAATTGGTTATATGTTACGACAATTAAATAAGATTATAAGTTTAATCATTTATTAGGTTACTCTCAATATTATATTTGAAATAATGGCCTTCACTACTATTGTCAAAAGATTACTTTAATCCCTTTAGTAAACGAGGATCTTATTTAAATTTAGTTAATCTTAAGTCACTAAAAAAAAACTAACTAAACTTAAATTAGGTAGATAATGTCCTTATCAATCACATCTTGTATGACTTCTAGATTTATAAGATAATAAATCTTGTCAAAACATATCTTATATGTTATTCTTAATCTTGCATCTAAATTCATATGATCATTAGTCATTAATTCAAATCATACAAATTTAGTTAAAGAGGACCCATCAACCCATCAATTTAAGATAAAATATATTTGGGGTTAAAAGGGTCTTTGAGTCATTCAATAAGCCTTACAATAAATAAAACTTTTATGAAATACTAAAGTTTTTTATTCTAGCTATTGATCTTCATAATCTAAGAAATAATATTTCTAAGTCCTTGGATAACTAAATTAGATTAAATGTATTTATGGTCCAAAATAATATTTCTAAATCTTTGGATAATTAAATTAGAATAAACCCATTGATTACTAAATGAATTAAATTCGTATTCCAAATAAAATTTTAATTTAATTTAATCTAAAAATTAAGGATTTTAAATTATCTTGATTCCTTTAATAAAATTTAATTGAAAACAAATTTCAACAAATTACTCTTCTTACTTGTTATAATTTAGAAAAACTCGTTTTTCAAAATTTAATAAGTAAAACACTCTTATCCTATTAGAATACTATTTCTAATCTAACTAGAAATAGAATTCTCTTAATTAGAAAACTATTTTTAATATTAAGGAAAAACTACTTTCAAAATTACAAGTTGTTACAGATGATATTTCAAAGGGCTTAAAACCAAAAATCTAGACATTCTTCGATGAACTTTCAGTAGCAACCAATGTTACCAAAACATACTTGGGTTCGAAAGGGTGAAAGAAGTTACTTGACGAATTATCAAAGTTGTATCGATGGCCACATTACTTTTGGAAATGGAAAGAAGGCCATGGTTATTGGAAGAGGGACCCTTCGCGTGAATGGACTGCCACACTTAAAAAATGTGCTTCATTTGGATGATCTAAAAACCAACTTGGTGGTAGAAGAAAATCTTCAAAATTAACCTCACGAACCAACATGACATAGTGAAGGAGAAACTAGAAATTGTCCAAATTCATAGTTAGTTGATTTTGTTAAAGAAACTAGTCAGACAGAGGATTGGTTAGTTACTTTTGAGGGATAAACCAACTAGACATCTAATGATAAAGTTAATATGATGAGGAATAAGCCCAAGTTTGAATTTCTTCGAGGAACACAGGGACTGTGTGCTTTACATTTTTGAAGTATATGGACTTTTTTTTTTAACAGGAAAAAAAACAAGAAAGGAGGGTTCAAAGGAGTTAATGTCTAGACTTTTTGAGTTTTTAATTTATGGCTTTTCTAAGGTTTAGGTGATTGGTATATGTCTGACTTTTCCTTACTTGTTAAATAGTATATTTGATGTAATAATGAGGCTCTACTTGATGATTTTAAAGTTTTTATTCTAGATTTTGATTTACGAAGTTGTGTCAAGAAAATGTTGATGCTTGGTTGGAGACCTGTAGGAAGATTTCGGGTTTTTATGATTTGGGTTTTTCAAGTTTTATCTTGATTTCTCTCTATATTGTGGGCTGTATGAGTTTGGGCAATATGCTTTCATATGGTTTATGTGAGCAAGAGATTAAGTTTGATTCTGATTCATTGAATGCATTTTTGGGATGAATTTAATAAGTCGTATGCATATGGCTTTGATGTGAGTAAGGATATGTTGGCTAGTGTTTTGACTGATAGTAAATTGTCATCTTGGCCTTCGGCCGCTGCACTACATGCTTATGATTCTTCTGTTGCACCTACTACTAATTTTTATGCCTCTTTATTTGTTGAAATTGATCGTATTGAAGGCAATATTGCTTTTTGACATATTTTTGTCCTAAGGGGGAGAAATTTGGATGATGGATAATTTTTTATTTAAGATTATTATATTTTTGGATGTTTCTTGAACTCAATGAGCTTGTTGTTATATGAACTTAATTTTATTTGAAACTTGATGTTCGATTAAGGAGGAGTTCCTAAATATCATGTGGACTTGATGTTGTGTGTCCAATTATCTTCTTAAGGGGGAGTTTTGATATGTGGCAAATAATGTCAAAAAGAGGGAGATTGTTAAGATATGTGTTACGATATTTTAGGCATTATTTTTAATTGGACACGATTGGTTATTTGTGAAATATCATTATGATAATATTCTAATTTATGTAGGATTCCTCGAAGATAAGATTGTATAAGGATAAAATCCTATAATAGGATTTAATTGGGATAAAATCTTGGAGATTTTAGAGCTATCTTTGACAACTTATTTTGGTAGTTTTATCTAAGGTAGTTGGATTTTTTGTTGATATTATTCATATTATACATATGTGCTTTCTTTATCTATTAAGTGGATTTTCTGGGCTAGATTATGTAGGAAAAATGACCAGAATATAGGGAATTGGCAACTGTATTTTCATGAATCTTGAGTTATCTTTCATAACTGATTTTTGGTGATTTGCATAATCTATCGTTGCTGTGTTCTACATGCAAATATTAGAATTTTCAGACAGCTAATTGATTAATTCTTTGAGAGTAACAACACGTAGATTTTTGGTTATGTGTGCAACTATATTTTTGTGGGGTTTTAGTGGTGAAACAATTATTCAATTGATAATTTATGTAGCTATGTTTCTTTATTTTTATGTGAGCAATTGTATGCTCTATTGAGCTATTCTTGGCACCTGCATTTTCTCCTATATGTGAGTGAATTTTTAGGGTTGTCCAATTCTTGTTTTCGAGTGGAAAAACCTCCAGTGAGTTTTGTGTGTTTTTGCAGCTCCATTGCTTGTAACATTTCGGTGATGAAACGTTTGTTTTGTTGGTAATTTTTTTGCTGCTATCTATGAGATGTTCCAGTGACAATATCGAAAGTCTATAGCAGATATCTTGGTGGACAATTTCCTATTCTTTTGTTATCGAAGTTGCAATTGTTAGGGGAGTTGTTTTCTTGTCTCAAGTTTTTTTGTTTATGTTAGCTCAAGATTTATTATTAATGATTTTGATGATAACTATATAATATTTCAAAATTCAAATTTGATTTATTTTCTTTTATAGGTAACGATATAATTCTTAAAAGGATATAAAAGTGTAGGAAAATGTTTCCTTTCTTGTAGCAACCTTTTTAACGAACCTACCTCTTTTAGAAATGATACCATAATATTCAAAACGATCTTGTAAATCATATATTTTGACAATCAGCTCTAAGAAAGTGTCAACATTTTTTCTTAACGTCTGGATACTAGAAGATTCCAACAAAGATGATATTGAAGATTCTTTAGTCTTAAAGTCAACTTAGAATGTAAGTGAAGCAATGACTAGTTGAAGAAAATGTTTATTTAAGGAAGAGACACTACATTTGCAAACATGTTAGAGTTTTGAAATACTTCAACAACATCAATATTCTCTAAAGTCATATCTGTATCAAACTCTTTATGACTTAGAAAGTGAAAACACTCTATTGAGAGAGATTGTTATTCCTTGAAGCTTACATTAAGTAAACCTTATATACGTTTTTTTTTAGAGCTTCTAGAGGCTTGTTAAACACTATAATTGTGGAAGGTTGAAGAACCTTGTAAAATATGGACTTGTGAGCTTGGAGAGGCTCGTCAAAATCTACTAGTTGGAGTTTTATAGTAAACTACTTAAATTGGTTGCTTGGGAACTGGATGTAGGCCTCATTATAAGTTGAACCAGTATAAATTGACTATGTCATTCTTTCTCTCTTCCTAACTTTTAAATTTTCACATCATAGTGTTTATGTTTAATTTGCAAGAGGCTCCTTCACTTTTACAATAGGCTCCTTCTGTTTTAATATTACAAGAGGTTCCTTTTTTGTTTTAAACGTTTACAGGCTCCTTTTTTTTAACGTTAACAGCCTTTTTTTGTTTTGAAAATTAACAGGCTTATTTTGTTTTTAGCATTAGCAGGTTCCTTTCATTTTGAACATTAATAGACTCGTTTCATTTTTAAACTTTAACAGGCTCCTTTTATTTACATATCTTTATGTTGAAATTTAGCAGGTTCTTATCATTTGCACGAATTGATAGTAACTTGCAAAATTTTTAAGTCACACACAATTCACCCCCCTTATGTGTATGTTTCCTTTATCATTTGGTATCAGAGCGATGTTTTACATTTATTATGCCTTACAGAACGTGAAAGATCATGGCAAACAATTTGAGAAGATTTGAAGGACAATCTGATTTCAATGGAAACAACTATTCCTATTGGAAAGTGAGAATGACTATTTATCTTCAATCTATAGATATCAAAATCTGGCAAGCTATCAAAGTTGGAGCCACACCTTCTACTACTGACGATGTAGAAGTGTGGACTAACGCTTATAGAAGAAATGCTCAACTGAATGCCAAAGCAAGATATTGGCCTCGTTTCGCAATCAGCTGATTGTATTAGCTATTAGCTGATTCTATCAGCTGTTAGCTGATAGCTGATTATATCAGCTGATTTGACTATCGGATTGTATTAGCTATTTATTAGAGATGTTTGGTAAAATTAGTTATTTAGTATTAACTGTTTATGTGTAAAATGACTTACGAGGACATGACTTTAAAAAAAATTATAAGGGTATAAATATTATATATCTTAGTATTTTGTTGAATATTCTTATAACAATTTAAATTTTAGATATTTAATTCCACAAAATTAAGTTTATAACTATAATAAAAAATATCTTATATGAGTGACTTCGATAAATTGCAGATGGTTATTGAAGAGATGAACATTTTAACCACAGTCTTAAAAAAAATATCTTATATTTATACTACTGTTTGAAATACGATTACGATGCATTCATCTTTGTTCTAATTTTTACAGAAAATCTTACACAACTTATCAATAGAATTTAAAGGGCATAATCAACTTTTAATAGTTAAAACTTTGGCTATTGGTAGAAAACGCTCCTATATACGAGCGTTTTCAGTTTTGGCTATTTGTTCTGAATCAGCCACTAAAGTTGCTACTCTCCAAACATCTTTAATAGCTGGTTGATTGGTCAAACAATTGAAATCAATAAATCAACTAAAATTTTAGCTAATCGGTAGCTATCCAAACGAGGCCATTATCTGATCTGTGCACTATCTCCAAAAGAGTATGAAAAGATATCCTACTGTTCTATACAAAAGAAAATGTGGGATAAACTTCAAATTACTTTTGAAGGAATGAATGAGGTAAAGAAACATAGAATAAGTCTTTTCATGCATCAATACGAAACTATTTACATAAAATAGGGAGAAATCATAGATGAATTCTTCAAACATTTCAACAACGTCATAACAGCACTTGGGAAAGATATATCCGAATGATGAGCTTATAACAAAGATTCTAAGATCAATGCCAAAGGAATGGAGACCTAAGGTGATAACTCTAAAAACTGCAAAGGATCTCATCACTATTTCACTCGACTGAATAAAAGGAAATTTCATGATCCATGAAATCAAGGTTAGGCGAGATGAAGGATTCTCATACAGAAGAGAAATGGCACTAAAAGTAGCTGATGAATCAAATCCATCAAATGGTCATGAAAGCGACACTGAGTTGTAAAGAGATGGAAATGGTGAATTCAATTTCATGTTCAGAAAATATTCACACTTCTACAAAAAGAAACTAATAAAGAAAAGATAAGGAAACAAGAAAACTGAAAACAACAAGTTCCTATCAAAAGGCAGCAGTCGTAGTAGCAATACACAAAACAATCAAATCATATGCTATCACTGCAAGAAGCCTGGACACACAAAACCAGAATGTCCTCTTCTTTAAAACGATAAAACAAAGAACATAAAAACCAGAAAGCAAACTATGATTGCAGCATGGTTAGATGAGGACTTTGAAAACTTTGAAGAAGAAGAGCCTAAAGAAGTCAACAACGTTTGCTTTATGGCTGAATCAAGAGATGATGAGATATATTATTCTGACTCTGATATTGAAATTCATGAATTAAGAGATGCATATCATGAACTATATGATCAATATAAAAATTAACAGTGCAGTATTTCAAAAAGGTTGAGGAGTCCAAAAATAATGATGCATCCTCAACGAATAATATTAAATCATTAGAATATGAAAATAAGAATTTGTTGTCTAAAATGATGTCTCTTGAAAATAAAAATAAACAAAAAGTAGTTAAAAAGGAATACTTGGAACGAAAGGTAAGTTAGTCAGAGAATGCATTACTTGAAAATGATTATGTTAAGGTAAAATAATTAGAAGAAAAAGTTGCTACCGTAGAACTTGAGAAAGAAAAATTTGCTAAAAAATAATTTCTCTAGAAAAAGATCTTACTAATTTTGTTGATGGAAGGAATAATTTTGAAACATTAATTGGGAATGGTAAAGGTGTTTTTTATAAGGCTGGAATATGATATAATGAAAATAATAATATCAAGTCATATAAGAATTTCTTTGTTAAATCCAACAATAACTATAGTTATAACAGCAGGAAACTGATAAATAGTAAACCTCATTCATCTTTTTTGTGCATTTACTATGGTAGACATGGTCATATTAGTCATTCCTATAACTTTCGATATTTTTGGAAACTAAAAGGTCAAACAACTAACTTGAAAGGAAGGACCTAGAAAAATTTGGGTACCTAAAATGAGATATTACATTTTGTAGATATGCTTCAGAACAGAGACAAGAGAAAATCAATGAATAGTAATAATGGTTGTTCGAGACACATGACAAGTGAAATAACACATTTTAACTATACTGAAATAAAAGATGGAGGTAATGTTGTCTTTGCTAACAAAAACAAGGAAAAATCACTGGAATTGGTAAAATTGGTGGCTCTAATTCTACTGCTATTGATAATGTTCTTTATGTTGATGGATTAAAACATAACTTGTTAAGTGTAAGTCAATTATGTGATAAGGGTTATAGAGTTATTTCCTATGCATTTCACTGTGAAATAATTGATAATCTTAATGACAATATTATATTTGTTAGTCCTAGAAATCAAAATATATATTATGCTCAATTGGAAGAAATTGCTTTACAAAATGTTAAGTGTTTTGTTTCATTAGAAAATGCTTCTTTTATCTGGCATAGAAGATTTGGAAATGCTAGCATGAGTATTCTATCAAAATTATCCAAAAATGAGTTAGTAAGAGGACTATCGAACTTAAAGTTTAAGAGTAATCAGGTTTGCGAAGGTTGTTTAAAAGGAAAACAAATTAGAAGTAGCTTTCCTCCTAAAAATATTATTTCTACTAACCAACTGCTTGAACTTTTATATATGGATTTATTTGATCCCACCAAGACTCAAAGCTTTGGTGGTAAACACAATGGTTTTGTTATATTAGATGATTATTCTAGATTTACATAGGTTTATTTTCTATTAAATAAGGATGATACTTTTGAAGTTTTTAAGAAGGTTTGCAAAAAATTTCAAATTGAAAAAGGGTACTGCTTTACATCAATTCGGAGCAATCATAGAGGAAAATTGGCAAAAAATTTGAAGATTTATGTAATGAAAAAGGTATAAATAATTTTTTTTGCTCAAGGACTCCTCAACAAAATGGATTTGTTGAGAGAACGAAAAAAACTCTTATTGATATGGCCAAGACAATGCTATGTCAAAGTGGTCTACCTCATGGTTACTAGGCAAAAGCTGCATCTACTGCTTGTTATATACTTAATAGGTATCTTATAAAACCTATTTTTAAAAAAACCCCTTATGAGATGTGGAAAGGAAGAAAACTGAATGTTGCTTACTTTCGAGCGTTTGGCTACAAGTTTTATCAGATGAAGCTATTTTTTTGGGTTACAGTATTGCTAATAAAGGATTTAGAGTTTATAATAAAAGAATAAAAAAGATAGAAGAATCAATACATGTGGTATTTTATGAAGCACTACCTTCGACAACAACAACTAATTCAAATGATAAAGGGGATCTTTTAGTTCCTAAAAATATGTCGCATACTCAAACCACACCTATAGTACCTTCAGAATTACAAGATCAAGAAAGTCCTTCTAAAACTAAGGCAAAGTAGGCTCCTTCTCTAAGATCATCTCAGTAGGAGCCTATACAACGAAGAACACTAACGGGCTGTTTGGTTGAGGGTAATAGAAATTCTATTACCCTTCTATTCTTACCTATTAACTATTACCTTGTTTGGTTTGAAAATTACCCATGGAATAACATTCCTTGAGCATTACCTATTCCTTACGTTATGGAATAGACAAAGAAAGGCTTCCTCCGTCTTTATCTATTCGGCGCAGATTCGGAATAACCTCAACACGGCTCTCTTTCTCTTAGACAACCTATACTCCTTGTCTATTTTCTCTAAAAAATTTGTCACTTATGTAGCACCTCACTAATACAACGTCTCTTATCTCTCGTCTTTGGATCAGTGGCCGTGTATCAGCTTTTCAAGCGAGCATCTCTTTATCTTCACACTGAAGAGGTAGGTGGTCATTATGGTTTTTTCATTCAGCTGGATAATGACGAAAAAGGAATGGGAAAAACAGAGGTTTTAGTTTTAGTATATGGATTCTTCCGTATGTGTGTGTGCGCTTAGATTGAGGAGTTTTTGTATATTGATTAGCTTTTTGTGAGTAATGAGTTCACACTTTTTGAGCTCTTTTGTTTCTCTCAGCTTTCTGTACACTTCCAAGTCTCCATCTTTAATTCTCGGTGAAAATGTTCGACCTTTAAGTTGTTGTCATTAGCTAGTTTGGGAGGGAAGAGAGAGAGAGAGAGGGGAGGGTGTGTCAGCAGTAGCGGCAGCAAAGTGTTAGATTTTTAACTCTGTTCTTTACTGTGAGTTGAATGATTTCTCGGTTTCTGGCTTCCAAGCTTCGA
>JANIIA010000192.1:26187858-26202354 GCA_027478495.1 Erythroxylum alaternifolium
AAACTCCCCGTCAGATATGCAGGATGCTAAGAGAAAAGAGAAATGAGAAACGATGGGTAATAACCATCCCGTTACCCAACTGTAGGCAGCGGCGTGCTATAAACAAAGCCGTCGTTACCCACCTGTAGAAAAACTCCCTGTCAGATATGCAGGATGTTATGAGAAAAGAGAAATGAGAAACGAGACAGAGAGAAATAGAAGAAAAAGCTAAATATATACGACATATGGATCGGGGGTAATGACCGTCAGATTAAACGGACGAAAAAGATGAATTTCGTGGTCGTCCATCCCCTTCATCCTTAGTATATATACTTAATGAGAGGTGGTTTCCTTCCCTGTAAGTGTTGGCGTCTCGTTCTCACACTAGGCACTAGACCAGTAGCCAGACCCCTCTTTCGTAAGACTTGAGGAGACTATGCCGTTCATATCGCAGATTCATAGACAAGCAGACTACAATTTCTTCCCTTCATCTACTCCCATCGTCATCGACAATGGCGCCTCGTATTTCCGTGTCGGGTATATCAACCTTCGCCTAACAAACCCTAACTTTGGCTTTAACTTCTTGATCAATACGCGTGGTTTTGTTCTCTGCTCGTAATTCTTGTTTCTTTATATGATTATTTAGATGGGCTGGAGAGACCGATCCGAGGGTTATTTTCCGTAACATTGTCCAGAGGCCACGGCACAAAGCCACCGGTATGCTAACTTTCTTTGTTATTCCCTTTGCAGCTCTTTTTTTAATTATTTTCTGGTGTCTGTTTGGCTGCTATGAAAAATGGAGGAACTAATGTAACTGATTTCATACTTCTTTCTCTCACCTTTTCTATGTCAATGACAGATGTTCTACTTCAGACCCGGTTTATTTTGTCTGTTCTAAATCTTGGCGTTGTTAATCTTATGTTTATTAAAAGTGATCAATGTTAGAGATTGCCATTTATAGTGATTTACGATTAGGCATTTCACTTACCTGTTTTATCTGATACGTGATTCGTTGAGTTTTTCGTTGGTTTAGGTGAAACTGTGACCATAGTTGGTGATCATGACCCTGCGTTATTGAAGTACTTTGACTGCACTCGCTCAGGGCCTCGTTCTGCTTTTGATAGCAATGTTGTTTACCAATTTGAGATAATGGAATATGTAAGCCTTTTAATATAAATATGGATGTGATCTGTTACATTTTGCTTTTTTAACCTTATGGCAATCGTGGTAGAGATTACTTAAGAGTTGAGGCTATATAGGAGAGATAGACTAGAACTGCTGGTTTATTCTTTGAAGTCTGTTGAGAAGAGTGCTTCCTCTAACGGATTCTTTCAATTGATAGGTCCTTGACTTTGCATTTGATCGACTAGGAGCAAATGGTTCACAGGTAACATGTAGAATTTGTTTAAATTATGAAAATACTAATAAAATACACAGATATTGTAGATGCATGTTGTGTATTAAATAATTTAAAGCTGTACTTCACATTATTCTGGAAGATGCTCTCTAGGTTTGACGCTACCTTGCATCAAATTGCCTTTGGCTCTGGTATTTTGGATCTTATTTAGTTTAATGTTGTGTTGTAGCTTTCTTAGTGTGCATGGAAATATTTTTGGAATTTGTTAATACATTATCATTTAGATGAATATATTTATGTGACATGGTCATGAGCTTGTTTTTATTGATCTTCTTATTACTTGAGGCCAGGACAGATTGATCATCCTATACTGATGACAGAGTGTGTATGCAACCCAGTTCATTCCCGCAGTAAAATGGCAGAGCTTCTCTTTGAAACCTATGGAGTTCCATCTGTCGGTAAACTTTCCTCCTTCATTATGAGAGGATTTAAGGCATCCTGGAAGCTCGCAATATTTTGCTCCTACGGTACTTACAGATGGTTTACCAAATTAATCTATTCTTTTAACAATTATGACAGCATTTGGTGTTGATGCTGCATTCAGCTATAAGTACAATCAACAACACGGGGTTTGTGGTAAAGATGGGCTTGCTGTTTGCCCAGGATTCACTACAACTCATGTTATTCCAGTATGTTTTCCTACCCTGGTTCTGCTTAGTTCAACTTCATAAATTTGCCAGAAATTGTGTAGATTGGAAGTTTGTTATTATGTGAAATGACGGGCATTAAATCTCTCTCTCTCTCTCTACCATTGTTATCTGTGATTTATGTAATATACGCCAGGTAGTTGATATCATTGTTGCTCCACCTGTTGAATTGTGAATTAAAACAGAATTAATATCATTTTTAGTTATATTTGCATGTTTTTGGGGCTATTTGCATTATATGTCCTTTTGGACCTCCTGCAATTTTCTTCTGGTACTATTGTCATCCTAATAGTGTTGTTTCACCATCTTCAGAACTGAATTAGACAATTTAGCCAAGATCAATTATTAGCGATTAATTATGGTACTTTTTGTTATCAGTTTATTGATGGAGAGCCTATCTATAAAGGATGCTGCCGAACTAATATTGGAGGATTCCATGTCACTGATTATTTGAAGCAACTTCTTTCACTCAAATATCCTCACCACCTGTGAGTATATATATCTAGATGGGTTATGCTGCAACTCCAGTACTTCAATTTAAAAAATTTTCTGTTTTATGTTTGATGTGTTCCTGCAGTAATCGGTTAACATGGGAGAAGGTTGAAGACCTAAAGATGGAACATTGCTACATTGCACCAAATTACGCTTCAGAAGCTCGATTATTTCAGGTAACCAGCTTGGATGTGCTTTCCCTCTTATCTTAAAAACTTACATTGGCTATTAAAATTATGCAACAGAAAGGAACTAAGGAAGCTGAAGAAAAAACCAGGTGTTGGCAACTTGATTGGACTCCACCACCAGTTGAGGAGCCTCCTTCTGAAGAAGAGATTGCTAGGAAGGCAGCCATAAAGGAGAGACAGGGTCAACGACTGCGAGAAATGGCAGAGGCAAAGAGATCATCTAGGATAAATGAACTGGAGAATGAGTTGCGTGGTTTGGAATTCCTTTTGCAGCAGCTTGATCAAGTGACAGAGGATGAAATCCCTTCTTTTCTGAAGGAGACTGGTTATGTCTCCAGGCAGGAAATAGAATCCTCTGTGACAAAAGTAATGCAGTCTTTACGAAAAGCAAAAGGTGAACCTAAAAGTGAACAATTTGAAGTTGAAGAAAAGACTGATTCTTCTACAAATGAAAAGTATCCTCTTGTTAATATTCCTGATAACATACTGACCCCAGAGCAGGTATGTTTTCTTATCAATTTGATCAATTCTGGATTGCTTGTTTGGGTTGTATTCTATTTCTTCCTGGAATGTTGGTAAATTTCTGGTCATAATACTATACCCCTTGTTTCATTGCATTACTTTTGATCAACTCAAAAGCAGTTTAGTGCTGTTATGATATTCTCCTCCCTACAAATATGCTATATCAACTCTGAACGGTACTTCTGTGTCAGTTGAAGGAAAAGAGAAGACAGCTATTTCTTAAAACCACATCTGATGGTCGACAGCGAGCTAAACAGAAACGTTATGAAGAAGAACTAGAACGAGAACGGAAAAATCAACTAGATGAAGCAAAACGGCTGTATGTGCCTACTTGCAGATGCTTCTTTCAGTTTATTTGACATGACTGGTTGAGAAGTATTTAGGTTTTGTAAAAGTGAGATGACAATGTTCATCTATCATTGTTTTTAAGCTCTTAAATAAGGCATAGTTGTATGGAGAATGATAAGTTGAGTAGCAATTGAATTCTTTAGAATGTATTTACCAACAGACGAGCATTTACAAACCATTTAGTTTGTACTGGTGGTTGTCTTAGTTCTTAGTGAGCATTTAGAAACCATTTAGTTTGTTACTGGTGGTTTTCTTTGTTCTTAGTGTTCCCATTCTCTATAATGCAGAGAGAACCCGGGGCTTTATTTGGAGCAGATGCATGTTAAATACAAAGAGATGTCTGAGAAAGTTGAGCAGAGAAAACGTCTCAAGATAAATGGGAACCATTCAAATGGAAATGGTGTGTCTGGTGGTGTTGGCCGCGGTGAGAGATTGAATACTGCCCAACGGGAACGGATGCGCCTCCTAACAACAGCAGCGTTTGATCGAGGTAAAGGTGAGGACACTTTT
Source organism: Erythroxylum alaternifolium (assembly GCA_027478495.1). Lineage (NCBI taxonomy): Eukaryota > Viridiplantae > Streptophyta > Magnoliopsida > Malpighiales > Erythroxylaceae > Erythroxylum > Erythroxylum alaternifolium. The sequence continues at coordinate 26,191,962 of JANIIA010000192.1, forward strand.
GGGGCCAAAGATGAAGATTGGCAACTATACAAACTAATGAGCAAGGATAATGATGATGATGATGAGGGACCTGATGAGGATGAAGCAGAGCTTGCCCGCATTGTTTCTAGGCTTCAGGTGAGCTTATGTATTCGATTGTGTTAATATTCATTCATATTACTGACCTTACTTTTCTAGGCACTGAGTTCTCTAAGTTTGCTGTTGCAGGAGATTGACCCAGCATTTGTTCCAAAGCAAGAAGTAGGATCATCACAGCCTGCTTCAGAGTTACCGCAGATTCGTCCTCTGACCAAGGAAGATTTCCAAATTCTGCTAGGTGTGGAAAGGTTTCGATGCCCTGAAATTCTATTCCATCCCAACTTAGTTGGGATTGATCAGGCTGGACTAGATGAGATGGCTGGAGTCTCAATAAGGAGGCTCCCATTCAATGACGACACCTTGGTGGAGAGATTGACGAGTTCCATCTTATTGACTGGTGGAAGCTGCCTTTACCCGGGTATGGCTGAGCGCTTGGAAGCAGGAGTCCGAATGATTCGGCCATGTGGGTCACCTATAAAAGTCGTCAGAGCATTGGATCCAGTATATGATGCATGGCGTGGTGCATCTAACTATGCTGCTATGTTTCAATTTCCTCATCAGACATTTAGTAGAATGGATTATTACGAGAAGGGTGAAGATTGGCTGCGGGAATACAAGTTTCGTTACACATTGTAATTTTATTATGACAGCGGCATTGCTGGTTCGCTATGCCTTTTTCCATTGGTTATTTATTGGAGGAGTTCCTATTTATATAGACGACTCTCCAACAGGAACAAGCAGATGTATTATATTTCAATCAATTGTAAGTGAAGCAGGAAGGTTTAGTTAGTTGTTTACGATATTAACTGGACTGACTTGACTGCATTGTTCATGGGATATTAAATGGAAGCATATATTTGCCCCTACTCCAAAAACTCTTCAGTGCATGGGCACCGCCTGAAAAGAGAACCTAAGGAGAGAGATGAAGATTAATCATCACGAGTTCCAAGAATAATTGTGGTAATCAAATTCTGCAATGTAACCACCACCCAACTTTTAGAGCCCTAAGTTTCAAAAAAAAACTTTTAGAGCGCTAAAATAAAGAAAAAAGAATGAAGAATTTCAAAAGAAAAATGGAAAGAAAAGTAAACAACAGCATATGACATACATTGATTTTGGAAACTAACGGCTACTTTGGGCAAACAGAACCAAACCAAGCTATCCAGCTGCTTGTTTCCTCAGTAATTGACCGTTGAGCGTCGCACATTCCAAGTCCCACTCCATATGTGATATATATATATAACCCACCACAATTCGACCGTTGCAATTCTTCCCCAATACAGAAGGAAGTAAAAAAAAAAAAGAAGAAGGAAAACCCTTCTGCTAAGCTCCGTTGACAACCCCTCTCTTCCATTTCACAGAGAGGCCTCTCAATCTTCATCAGAACCCATTACAAGAAAAATCAACTCAGGAAAATGGATTCTCCACCAAGAAGAAAAAGTGGCCTAAACCTCCCATCCTCCATGTCTCAGGCTTCTCTATGGCTCGAGACTTCGGGTTCTTGTCGAGCTCGATCAAACATACAGTCACCTAGAGCAATATCGAGCCTCTCATCGCCCTCAAAGTCATCGACTTGCAGTGATAGATTCATTCCCTGTAGATCTTCTTCAAGGCTGCACACTTTTGGGCTACTAGAGAAGGAGTCTCCAGTTAAAGAAGGAGGCAATGAGGCCTATTCCAGGTTGTTGAAATGTGAGCTTTTTGGGTCTGATTTTGCTTCTTTTTCGTCTCCTGCAGGTGGTCAATTTGGGTCTCCTATGAATAGTCCCAGCAAGAACATGTTGCGGTTCAAGACTGATTTTTCGGGGCCTAATTCTCCGTATTCTCCTTCCATCCTGGGGCAGGATGCTGGGATTTCTAGCGAGTCAGTGACACCTCCGAAGCCACCAAGAAAAGTTCCCAAGACTCCCCATAAGGTTAGTGGTATATTATGGATCAAATTTTGTTTTGGGCAAGAATGTTTCATGAGAACTGTAGTTGTTATTCAAACGTTAGTTTGGTCCAGGTCTTAGACGCCCCATCACTGCAAGACGATTTCTATTTGAATCTTGTCGATTGGTCCTCGCAAAACGTATTGGCAGTTGGTTTGGGAACTTGCGTTTATTTGTGGTCTGCATCAAATAGCAAAGTAAGTTAGCAATCATTGCCAAGTTCGGTAGGAAATTGGATTTCAGTCCCCATTGCTCCATTTGCAACTTACAAGAAGGTAACTGACATGTTTGCCGTTCTATGATCTGTTCCTCAGGTGACCAAGTTGTGTGACTTGGGACCTAGTGATAGCGTCTGTTCTGTGCAGTGGACTCGAGAGGGTTCGTACATCTCAATTGGTACACATCTTGGTCAAGTTCAGGTATCTTCAACTCTAACATGCAGAGAAACATGTATACTTATCCAATCTCGACTTCCTGATATATGCATCCGCTGCACAACTATATTTATGGTTTCCTTTTACAGGTATGGGATGGAACTCAGTGCAAGAAAGTACGGACCTTGGGAGGACATCAAACAAGAACAGGTGTCCTGGCATGGAATTCCCGTATACTGGCATCAGGGAGCAGGGACCGTAACATTCTTCAGCATGATCTTCGTGTTTCAAGCGACTTTGTATGTAAGCATGTTGGTCATAAATCGGAGGTAAATTCTTAGGGGAAAGTGGAATTTGTTGGCTCAAGAATCCCTTTCTACTTCTAGTCGTCATACTGGGTAAGTACACAACCCATAAAAGAAGTAACATTTCACTATGATTCAATGCTGCAGGTATGTGGCTTAAAATGGTCTCATGACGATAGAGAACTTGCTTCAGGTGGAAATGATAATCAGGTAATGCTAGTTCTTCTTTCATGCTTTACTTCTTTTCAGAACGTTCAACCATGGCACAAAGGCAAATAATATTATTCAATTTTATTCGGTTTTAGTCTTTTGCAACGTGGTCAATTCATTGAGCTTTTTGTCCAAACAATAAAATTAAAGGGAATTCAATTGCTTGTTGGTTATCAGCTGCTGGTCTGGAGCCAGCATTCTCAGCATCCAGTGCTGAAATTGACCGAGCATACAGCTGCTGTAAAGGCCATTGCTTGGTCACCCCATCAGAGTGGCCTTCTTGCGTCTGGAGGTGGAACTGCTGATCGGTGCATTCGTTTTTGGAACACCACAAATGGTCATCAGTTAAACCACGTCGACACTGGGAGCCAGGTTTCTGTCGAAGCACTTTCTTCTGTTTCCTTCTTCAACTTTTACTGTAGGTTTGCCATAGATTTTATTGGGGAAATCAGAAATGTCAAAAAGCAACTGGAAAGCAATAGTTCTACGTAAACAATGCTAACTTTTAGATAAGATCATCTTGAACAAAGAAAGAGCTTTTGGTAACACGATAATTCTCCAACTTAGGTGTGCAACCTAGCCTGGAGTAAGAATGTCAATGAGCTGGTCAGCACTCATGGGTACTCCCAAAATCAAATCATGGTGTGGAAATATCCATCACTTGCAAAGGTATGGATGCGAATTCTTCTTATAGTGAGAACACCTAGCGTTTATGAGGCTAATACCAATGTTTTTGACTTCTTGTAGGTAGCAACTCTAACTGGCCATAGTTTGCGGGTACTTTATCTTGCCATGTCACCTGATGGTCAGGTACTGGAATCTCCACGGCCTATGGACGTAGATGATGATTTATATTGAACTTCTTCCTTTCCTGGTTTTTGAATACTGTATAAATAAAGTTTGAATATTCCAATCACTTTGTGTTCATACAGACAATAGTGACTGGAGCAGGAGATGAGACTTTGCGTTTTTGGAATGTCTTCCCATCTGTAAAAACACCAGTAAGTAGTATGCCAGTCTAAACTCACTGATTTGATTAAATGCATCTTCAAGTACACTAACTAACTAAGGCTGCTTTCAGGCACCGGTCAAAGACACAGGTTTGTGGTCATTAGGACGCACTCAAATTCGGTGACAAATCCCTCTAAATACAAAATCTGTACATGGATATTAACGCAGAAAAGTTTGAGACGATGCATATTCCTTTTCATTGTTTACTGATACGTATGAACACAATATTGTAAAATGATCATGTGAGAAATACCATTAATTTTCTTTATCTTCTCCTTTTATGACAACAGCACTCCAATATTGTTCATTTTGCCAGCAAATGTAATGTTTATTTTTATTAGCACTCCAAATACTTTATTTGGCCACCAAAACAAATATTAAAATTACAAAAATAGTACTAAAATTTTATAAAATTATAAAATAATCTTTCAAGCAGAGAAGAAGATGAGCAGACTTGTGGCGAGAAGAGATGCAATGGTGACGTTGACCTTCTGGCAAGTGATGACGATAAGAGAAGTAAAAGACTGGAAAATTACTGAAATTATAAGAGGAAGTAGAGGACGGTGGGTTAAATAAAGATTTGAGACGATGAGGATAATTTTATATTTTCAAATTAATCCCTCAAAATTTCAAAACCACTTCCATTGCCGGGATTTGAACCCGGGTCGCCTGGGTGAAAGCCAGGTATCCTAAACCGGACTAGACGACAATGGATTTTTGCTAAGTCGATGCTTTTAAACTTACAAAATCTTTAACTCCAACATCCAGTCGGCCACTAACGCCAATGGTCTATGAGAAGGTCATCATTCGAATATTATGTTTACCCATTTCTTTCATCAATCATCTTCTGACGAAAATTTCAATCATACGAGATGATCATCGAAATTTATAATGTAACTAAGCATAATTTCGGTTAAATAAATATTAAGGTTATTTGATTTATAATACTTCATTTAACACTAAAATATTTTTGAACATGTTATGTTATAAAATGAACTCTAAAGAGAGTATTTAATTTGTTTTTCTCAAAAAAATGTTGAATTTCTTGAAGCAAGGCGCTTGATAATTCATTGTACTTTTATGATGGATGACAAAGGGGACGACTACGAGTACGAGTACGAGGTGTGTTGGCTGAAGTCCACTTCCATTTCAATTTGTACTGGGAGATGAGTTCGACCAATTTAATCATTCAATAAAATTAGTAATTGTTCTTTTCTTTTACCAAATTAAAACAACTTACACCAATAATTTAAGCTTATCTTCCAAGTCAACTCGTTTAAATTGCCTCTATTTTAGCTTTATTAACTTGAATCCTCACGAGTAATCTTATGAACAAATCCCTTCCCTTATTATAAAATGACAATTTTATTAATTTTCAAAATGATGCAAAAGAAGAATAAGGTTATGCAAATAATTAACAAAAGAGTTACTAATTAAATAAAAATTATCACAAATACTTCTATAAATTCCTCCACCTTGTCTTGAAAATAGTGATTATACACCTTTAGAAACTAAATTGAGCATTACATAGAACAAAAGATATATGATGAAAAACAAAAGTATCACAAGGGAATATAAAAGTAGTGTTTTCTCAATCCTTAAAACAACAATAATTTGATTATATCCGAACTAATCATCTAGGAAACAATAGTAATCATGTCCAATAAGTCTTCTAATTTCTTTATCAATAAATGAAAAATTTTTAATGGCTTCATTTAATTTCCGATAATCAATACCATTATCTAACTTCTAATTTTCTTAGTAGGAAATCTACTTATTATGATCATTAGTAATAATCATTTCTCCTTTCTTATGAACATCCTGAATAGGACTGACTCAAGCACTATTAGAGAAATGATAGATTATACTTGCATCAAGGAGCTTAATTACCTCCTTGTTAACCTCTTTTTTTTCATCAATGGATTGACTCTCTTACATATAATATTCCCTCTTAATGCACGTTTGTAATATTTAAGTACATGGATCAATTTCACATCTAAATCATTTATCAAGAGGTAATAATAATAGGTAAGGATAAAGTTATTTGTTTGGGTAGGTAACAAATCTTGTTTCTTTATCTTATTATAGATTTAAGAATCCTTGAAACCAACTTTTGTCACTTTGTATTCTAATTCATCAAACCTATTTTCTAGAGTTATTAGCAGGCCAGGTCGGACTTGAGACCTACCTAACCATTCTAGCCTAAACAATGTATTTCAAGCTCAGACTTGGGCTGAGGCTTGATTAAGCTAGAAAGGAGCTTAAAACCTGATCGGGCTTTGACCTGACCTGCTTTTTTAAATATTTTATTTTTAAAAATGTATATACAAAATTTGGAAAAGAATAAGTTCAAACTAAATTTATTTTCAAAGAGAATAAACCAAAATATTATATATGAAAATGTAGCATTTATTTAATTAACACAAGTACTTAATGTATTTTTAAAATATATGTATTAAATGTATTTATAAAATTTTGAAATGAATAAATTCAAACTAATCTTTTTTGAAGAAAGTCAACTAAAAGATTATATATGACAAATGAGTACATTCCTTTAATTACAAATAAAATAGTAATACTATGAATATCATTTTATTATCAAAACAAAAGATTATCGTCAAGCTAATATTATCTAAATTTTTTAACAATACAAATTACAAAAGTCAAAATGAAATTATCAATTAATGTTGGAGAGTGGAGATTAGAGAGCAGATGTTGAAGTTGAGTAAACACGTTGAGACAATAGCTTAAAACCTGATTAAAAACACATAAATAAATGGTTATATCTTTAATTATAAAAAACAAACCAATCACATGAAAAATAAGTAATTCCATAAACAAAGACTAAAGATAACAAACCTACAGTAGAGGAAAGAAAATAACTAATCATTATAATCTAGATTGCTAATAGTTTGCACTACTTCATCTGCATGTAGAAACATTATTATATAAATTATACATGATAATGTAATAATTACATTAAATGAATATTAAACATATGATAATAATTAATTAAATGTACCTCTCATCAAATAGTTTTTAAAATATTTTTTAGTTGAATGACTAGTCTTCTTCGCATTAGTATCTATATTAATATAAAAATTAAAAAGACAATATAAGATAAGATAATATCATAAAATAGAAAAATTGATATATTATAAATATTAGAGTTTACCCTCAATATCTTTATCATGTAACCAACTTAAGGCACATTTAAGGCCTTCAACATTGCTAGGATGAAGTTAAGCACAATGAGGATTAATAATCTGACAGCTAGTAGTAAAAGTAAACTATGAAGCAACAATTGATGTTGGAATTACTAAGAGATCTTGTGCAATTACTTAAAAAAATCATCTCCATATTTTTTTCATGTTGTTTCTAGTTTCTATTTCTTTTAATTGCCTTCATATCTTGATTTTGGTTACAAATTCTTATGAGTTGATACGAATGAGAGATAAATTGAATGAAAATGGTGTGAATATTGCATGCATGTTGATTGGATTAATTTGTGAATTTTGCATGAAAAATTAAAGTTCATGTCACTTTGCATGAAAAAAAAAGGATGGTGACTAAAATGTCACCACCATGCATAAGGTGGTGACTAAAATGTCACTACCGTGCATAAAGTTATGATTAATTAGTCACCACTTGCACGGTGGTGACAAAATGTGTCTTTAGTCGGCATCGTACAAGTTTATACACGGGGGTGACCAACCCTCACGGGGTGACAAACATAGTCACCCTCATGCAAGTTCTCATGCACTCCTTTAATTCGTTTATTTTATTATAAGGCAGCTGTAGGATGAAGGGGCTTGAAAACCTAAACCTAGACGAGGCTATAGAAAGGATAGGAGGGTGGCAATGACATCTTTCGTTCACTCTTCATTTAACACCAAAGACACATTCGGGAGGTATAGAGAGATAGAGAGGAGGAAGAGAGAAATGAAGAAGAGAAACAAAGTGAGTCGGTGAAGAAGAGAGAAACACAGCAGAGAGGTGGAAGCTAGGAACAGAGGCCAAAAGCGAGAGCTAGAGCTAAATCCATTGAACTTGAGTAACCATTCGGTTGGGTGAGAACAAGCTGAAGTAGAAGGCGAGAGCTAATACTGGAAGCTTGAAAGGGGTAAGAGACCAACCACACTCCCTTATCCGATCCTTGTTTGCTCATTCTATTTTTCATTTGTTGCTTAGTTTCTTGTTTATTTACTGAAATTTTTACTTTTTAGCTTAACCAACTATTGTTTATTTTCTTTTCATAGTTCATTTAGTATTAATTGTTTTATTGCTTTAATACTTCTGTTGACAGTAACATGGGATTGAAGTGTACGGAGATGATGAAGTGTGTTTATGCTACGATAGACTGATCTCTTTTTCTTGAGGAATAATGTAGCTATTTTAGTCAAATATGTATGATTGAGGGATTATGTTGTTGTCTTATGTTTGCTATAGTTTCTGAACTGAATGGATGTAATAGCATGATCAAACTTTGCATCATTTTGGTATTAAACAAAGGATTGAGAGGAGAAGTTTAATATGGAACTAGAAACTATAAATGCTTAGGTTATGAAATAGAAATATATTAACTTAAGTGGTAATTAGTAGTCAAGTTTTCATAATTAATTCAGACAATAACTTGTCTAATGTGAAAGCTAGATTTAGTTTATTATTTGAGTCAATCTTATAATTTGATTGTTAATTTTTGTAAGCCAATTAACCAATTATTTCCTTTATCATGCATAGGAGATTAAATTAGTGAAATTAATTCTCAAGAGTCTTCCATTTAGATTAATTTATTTGTCTTTGTTTCTGGTTGAATCATTTTACTTCTCATTCTAATTTTGTGATTTTCTTTAAAGCTTTCACTCAACAATTCGGGATAGAGTGTTTAAGATTGCATCTGTTTTTATTTTTCATTCAAGATTAATTTAGGTTAACCAATTTCACCTCTGTGGGAGATGACCCTGGGTAATCAACTACAAGTATCTCGTATACTTGTAAGTAGGATAACCTAGATCTTTTTTCTTCCACTATAACAATACATTAAACTCCACAACTTCAACTTTGGTCGTACAATCTACCATAAAATATTTGTCTAACTAAATCATAGTGTGAAAAGTCTTAGCCCTTTTTTCATTTAAGAATTTTTCAAATCAGGGTTTCACACTAGTCTTAAAAGAAGTTGAATCAGAAATTGAACCTGAACCTAAAGTTTAACTTAAAGATAGAACTGATATTACAATCCTAATTTTTGTCCAATATTAGCTAATAACCATTAAACAAATCATACCAGAATTGTTTAATCACAACAAAATGCTTGTGAGCTTGATGACTATATAACATGTCATAATAAAGATAAACCTTCTCCATCTTGTATCTCTGGTTTAACAAAAAAATCACTACCACAGTATGTCCAACCATATACCAGTAAGAATTAAGCTTCTTTGTCATCTGCTCTTCCATACAGGTCACCTCTTTGGAATCAAATATCTAATTAGATAAAACTTTTTTGATCTTGCAAATATTGCTATGCAAAGTTGGATATTTTGTTCCTTAGAATAATTCAGTAGTAGTATAAAATATTTCTAACTTCGCACAAAGTTCTTTAGTCAACTCACTTTACTCTTTTGTGGGTAGACATGTATACTCAGAATCTCTTTGTCTTAGCCTAGTAAACACCTTAACATGTTGGATTGCTGACTCCAACATCTTGAAGGATGAATTCCATCTAGGAAGACAATCTAATACTAACTTCTTCATTTATAAAATCTATAATTGTCGTGAAGTTGCTTAAAATTTTTTAACTATTTTAAGTGTTACACTCCAATATACTACTGTGATATCTAGTTTCTGGAACATGCTTAGGGTTAGAACCCTAAATCATTGTGAATGAATATTAGCATTAGGAGCATTGCATATACATGCATACCATGAGCATACACACGAATTATAATTTGTAAACAATAAAAAGTAAGAATATGAACTCAATTGACATGTCCTGGGGTATGAAAGAATTAAAATGACTATGATGTGAATTGTGAATTGTTATGTCTTGAATTTTGGTTTGATTGAATTGCAATGAGTAAATTGGAATTAATTGTTATTAAATGGGAGATTGATGAATTAATATGTACATTTGGACTGGGAAAAAAGCTAAGTGGCTAGATAAATTGATACATGAAAAATTAGGATGATTAAGCCTATAATTGAGGGACATTTGACATAGTGAAATGAGTGACAAATAGACCAATTATTTTGTGACATGTTGACCAATTATAATGAGACATATGGATTGATTATTTGGTGACATATGGCAAATTTATGGGTGGATTAATGGCAGCATATGAAATGGGCAACTAAATTCCATGCCTTAAGACGTATGTCTTTGAAAATTGGTGACACCTAGTATATTTGTAACACCCCACTCCCGCTGAACCCGGACCCGATATCGATAGTGATACCCGAGTCCGTGCCCCGCGAGGGTGAC
>JANIIA010000192.1:26202454-26219512 GCA_027478495.1 Erythroxylum alaternifolium
GATACAATAAAGTTAATTTTTTTAATCTATTTATAAAGAAAGAAGACAAAAGGCTTTAGTTACTTCCTCCTCAAAGAACTTTATAATACAACTACTCATAACTTTCTTACTCAAAATTTCTCAGTAGGGACTTCCTCTCAAGATATTAAATATATCTTATAGATGGTTAAATGTGATTATGTAATATCCACTTTCCTAAAACATAAGTAGGGTTCAACCTTAGATCAAGCATTGCACATACATGCATAACATTAGCATTCATACACGAATATTGATATTGGTATACATTACAAATTAGCATATGGACTCATTTGATATGTCTAGGGGTATGAAAGATGTTAAGTGAACATGATGTGAATTATTAATTTTTATTTCTTGAATTTTGGTATGATTGGATTACAATTGGTAATTTGGAACTAATTGTGATTAATTGGGAAATTAATGAAATTAATATGTACATTTGGACTAGGACAAATGCCTAGTGGTAGGATAATTTGATACATGAAAAATTAGGGTAATTAAGCCTATAATTGGGTGACATTTGGCATAGTTAAATATGTGACAAATGGACTAGTAATTAAATGACAATTGGACAAATCTTGGAGTGGCATGTGGACTAATGAATTGGTGAAAAATGGCAACCTAATGTGTGGATTAGTGAGAGCATAATTAGTTGATACATGGCATTACATGCCTTAAGACAAATGTTGATGGAGGAGGATGACACCTAGCATCATAACTAAGCCAAGCAAATTCCAGCAGCAATGTTTCTGCTATTTCCCTCACCTCCCTCCACCGAAATTGCTCCAAAATTTTTCTGTATTATGATCTTAACCCTAGCTAAGCTATTGCATGAAATTCACATGTTAATCCTTCACAAAATAGCCAAGAAACCAGTTGCATGATACCTTGATATTGCTGTCCCAAAATCACCTTATTTTCACCTTAAGTTTGTGTTGATTTTTGCTTGCATGGAGAGCTACTATGATCTGAAGTTTTAAGCTAAATTTAAACATTAATATGTAAGTAGCAATCTGAGTTTATTGGCATGTTAAATAGTATGTGAATCATGCTTGAATTGGAATGAAATGTATGTAGTGTTGATGATGAAGTGTGCTGGAATATGCTAGATGGAGTGGCCCCACTGAATAGGCATTCGTATTTTATTCATATCTTCATCTCTAGATATCCAAATGGGATAATTTTAATTTTTCATTAAACTAGATACACATGTCTACAATTTTCATGAAGGAATTGAATTTGAGTTCTGTCTCTAGGGTTTTGAAATTTGGCTTGAGGTTGAGTACTGGGTGTTGTCGCTGTTTAAGAATAGTTTGTAGTATTTTGGGTATAACTTACAGAATACTTAACCCACTGCATTAACTTTATGTCGTTAGAAACTTAATACATATAGAAACATTTGTTTAAAAGAATATATTGCCTAAATACCTCATTTTCTATGTTATAATGGCCATAAAAAACTAACCCGAAAACTTATCTTGAGAAAAGTTGGAAAAATTGGAGAATGAATGAGTACTTTTTTGGTCTATTTTTGTATATAGGAAAATGGTAGTTTATGGACTATTGTATGGATGATCTAATTGATGAGGAATTCATGCTAAAGATAGGTATTGCTAAGATGTTTTCAAATCTGGAAAATTTGAGATGTAGGTGTGTTGTAAAAAAATAAATATTAATGACATAAGTGAGCAGAATTTTGTAAGCCTTAGTGTAACCAATTTGGAAGTTTAATTAACCTGAAATGAAGTAACCTTAAGGGACATGAAATCTGGAAAATTTCAGATGTTAGTGATGTCTTTAAGCTTGTTAAATTCGTGAGGCATTGAAGGTAGAAAAGTTACACACATTAGTGATGTTGATGACAAATTCTGGAATTTTAATTTCTGCCTTATGTACATGTTGAACCAGCTGGAAAATTTCACTCTAAATTGATATATTTGGACTTGATTAAGGTTAGGAATGAGCCTAGATTGCTTCTTGATTAATTGGTTAAGATCTTGATAAGTTTATGTAGTTAATTGATGTCATAATCTAAAGAATGGACTGTTTTGATGTGTTGAGCTCAAATCTAGAAATTCTGATTTGTTAAAGGAATAAATGAGTTATTTTAATGCAAACATTATCTTTAGGACATGAATAATGTGTATAAGGTATGGATGCATGAGTATTGAAGAACATAGGGTATTTATGAATGAGTATATGTTGCTGGATAAATTTTGGTGAATGTATAGATTTAGCTTGATGAAATTTCAGATTTAAAGTACCAATTGTGTATGTGTATTATAAGAAGCTTTGGATTATGGAAATGTTCAAGGATAAGTATTCAAAGTATGATGTTGATTGTTTAAGAAATTTGAATAAGGGTGCATACCCGGGAAAGGTTAGTTGGGCATGCATTGAACATGGCACATATATGTATGTGTATAAGTGAATATGTATTTTATTGATCGACTTTGTAATGTGAATTTTTTGTGTATTATATGATGTATAGACGCTTAAATCAAACACCATCATCAAGACATTGCCGGTCTATCTAGGAAATAGCATATATTGGAGCGTACTGTGAGCAACCTAGATATTCTCATATAGATTGATTTATCTTAATTTAATTCCATTATATTGAACTATTAATTACTTAATTATGATAATTCTGAACTTAAATGGTCCAAGGAGTTTAATATTTGAGAATGTATTGGAACTGTTATGTTTGCTTTTGAATTCTGAAAGATATCTGAATACTCAACATAATTGTTAAATGCCGGACTTAGGTCTGATGAACATAAGATTTTGTTTGTGCATCATAAGAAAATGTTATTCATGGCATATTCTGTGATTTGATGCATTACATTAAATGTATGATTAGGTAAAGGCGTTGTGACCGGAGTAGCCAGTCAGAAGGAGTTTTAAGCTTAGAAATCTATAATCTGCATGTAGAGCCTGGCTCCGTGATTTTTGTATCTAAATGAGCCCTGTATGGGACAGTATCTGTATCTGTATCTAAAAGGCGCTCGGTCACAACAAATAATAACGAATGTGGAGTCTCATATGCATCAGTATTTGTACATTTGTGATTGTAAGATATATGATTATGAATCCATTTTTGAAGTTGTGATGATAAAGTTAAATGCTATATTTGAGTATTTGTTGATAATATGTTTGATTGGGATATACATGATCTGAAAGGGTATATATGATGTGTGACATTCATTATGTCTTATTCAGATGAGAAATGTTGTGAATGTGACTGGATGTAAGATATTTGTGTATTTTCCATAAGTGAGATTATCGATGATGGTTAGCTTATTGTGTTCGTAAAACTCATCAAAATTATAATGTAACTTTTTAGGTACAAGAGAAGAGACCTAGTTCCTAATTTGTTTTAGAAGAACATTGGATTAAGAAATGGCTTAAAGGTCTGTCAGCTGACGTCTAAGAAAAAGTAAACTATTTTATGTAGTTTGCGTATATCATATAGAACTTTTGTATAAAAGCTTGTAAACTTTCAAATGTTTTGGTAATGTAAATATTTGTTTTAATGACTGCAATGTAAATCATGTTTGTAATGAAATGAAGAGTAGTAGTTATTTTTAAGTATTATGTTATTTTTTATAATGCTATATAAGAGAACATGACTGATCTAACATGCCATTATCATAAGTTATGTACTTGAATGTCCTCTAGATGTTCTGGTATATACTCTATGGTAGTGGGGTGTTACAACTACACTATGTTATATCGACTCTAATGCTGCCTTTATCATCTCTAACTCATCCTTCAAAATCAAAATTAGAAAATGTGCAAAACAAGACATATGTAACAGCCTCCCATCAATCAACAAGCTCCTAACTTGTAACTTGTTCTTCACCTTTTTAATCATTTGTTCTTTACCTTTTTAATCATCACATCATTTGTGCTACAATTATTTACTGTTATGGTAAATTGTTTAGTGTCTATATTCCAATCTATTAAACACTCGACTAATATGGTTGCTAACCTTTAGCTTGTATGCCGTGTTGACATATAAATCAACCTACCATTTAAAAATATGAACAAATATCAATTATTACATAATCAAAAAATAAATGATAAAAATATTAAAGATATAATTTACCTTAGTATTTTATTGAATAGAGTTTAGTTGTTGTCAATATAGTGTGTCGTCACTACTATATAATCCTTTTTTTGTCATCGATTGTCTATATGTTTATTAAGATGGCAACTTGTCCTTTAATACTCGACAATTTTTTTAAATTTCCTTTTCTAATCCTTGTATATCTTTAAAATGTCTTTCTTCAAGGTATTCTGAGTTGGGATCTTAAAGCTTAGTTGGAGTGAGGCGAGCAACATCCTAAGTCTTTTACTATCAACTATAGAGAGTGAATGTTCATCACAAATAACCATACTAGCTATAAAAAACCTTGATATGTTGCAGCCATAAGCTTTAGAAGTCATGCCATTCTTCCTTCTCATTAGGTTAATGGAAAAAATATTTAACCTCTTGATACAATCTTCTTTCTATTACACAAACTCATAGGTCTCTTTAACTGAGAAGCTTTACTTTTTGAGCTCCCATCCAAAATCTTGTGACAATATTTACATTCGACCTTTTCAACTCTGCCCATTGATCTAGCCTAGTTGAAGTGATTCCAAACATCATTTTTCAACGAATCTAGTGCACTTTTATCTTCACTTGATATCGAATTAGAAGTCCTGTTGGTATACTCTCTCGTACTGGATTAGAACACTCCACTGAAGAAAGCTCATCTATATGAAAAAAATCAATAATACAACTAACAAGTTATTTGTAGACATTTACATGTATATGTACGCTTTGATAAGCATCTAACAATCAAATTGATGATGATGTTGATGAAATAATAATCAAAATATAGCAATATGCATATGTATATCATGCATTTGATCTTAAAATTTCCAAAATTTATGACATAATATCATAGTTTTCACAACAACTTATGGACAAGACCTTATGATGCAAAATTTTATAACATATATCATAATTTTTACAATTTATGGATAGAACCACTCAAGAAATGACATATCATGGTTTATGTCTAGATTCTTTCTTATATGCAATGTAAGATTGTTTAATATAAGAGAAAAGGATGTAGCATATGACATGACACTAAGACCAATCTTAAATTCTAAAAAAACAAATCCTCTATTTGGATCCATCGATTCAATGTAGATATAAATGTTGAAATGGTTTACCTAAAAATCCCTTAATTATATGATAACTATATTTTAGTATGATACTATCAATTAAAGATAATTTTACACTATTTGAAAAGATCACCACAAAAATAATAGTCAATAGATGTAAAATATCTAAAACCAAAATCTATTATAAATACTAAAATATTTTTTTCAAGATTTTAATAAACTATTGACTATGTTTAACTTTTACTATATGAATATTCTTTAATATCTTATTGGGGATTTCCAATCCAGGGGTTTGAATTTTATAGAATCTTCTTAATAATATACAATAAAAGAAGAGTTATAGAAAAATAATTACAAATTTGGAACCATGAGATGATTTATAAAAAGTGGCCAAAGTGTAAGGAACATATTATATTTGATGCATTTAAAAGTAATACACGTCGAACTTTATGCCCTAAACAATTAACATTTAACTTGAACTATTATATGAATAAAAAATTAATTACTCATCCATTTAACAACAATATCTCTATGTAGATATTATATATTAACTACTTAGAATGCAACACTTTTATTCAAATAAAAATCTAAATAATTAATTAATAAATATAGACAAATGTTATGATATAATTTTTGTTACATTCTTTGCATATTTGATACCTATCAATGCCTCCCTCAATCATATTTAAGAGCATCCATATATGGCAACACCCTAAACTAAAGAACATCACTCTCAACTTCAGATTTTAGGAAGAGAAACAAAATTGTAACAAAGTAAAATCTCAAAACTAGGAAAAGGGTATTGTTAAGTACATAATTTTTTTTGACAAATGAATGATAATTAATTCATAAATGAAACTAAAACAAAATTACAATGAGCTCTAGCCTATCTACCTATTCACTTAATGAGAACTAACTACAAGTAGCAAAGCTAAAGAAATAACCAAAGGAAAATACATATGCCTGAGTGAAATTGCAAATGAAATTATAAGCTCCACGTTCTCTTCATGTCTATAAATAGAGAGTGCTACACATTTTTAACATATATGCATGCTTTGATGAGGTTGACAACTCTATCTGTAAGCTGGTATTTCTCTTTCTTCTTATATGTAAATCTGTGACTATTATGCTCTCTCGATATGATATATATGTTGATTATGAACACTGCTTTGTAGAGAGTAACATTAGGTAAAATGATCCAATTTACTGTTTACTCCCTATTGTAACCACAAAAATTATAAGGTAACATGTGTAAAATTCTACTACAGATAGCTTTGGAATAAGGACATTGAAAGAACAAGTAATCCCTGTCTTCAATAGTAATGCTACAAAGTAAACAAGTAGTAATGGTATATATGTTTAACAGTAAAATGTTAGATTATTGTTAATAATCTTTAGTTGCCCATGTAATTTTTTAGGTTATCTCTAATAAAAATGATGGTTATTAGATTTAAAAATATTAGATTCAGATTGGTTTTAAAGAAAAATCCTTCTCCTTTCTTTTGTTTTAAAATTTTTTGTGGTAGTTATAAAAGATGAGATATGGAAAAATACATGTCTTAAAAACTAGATCGAACATCGAAACGGTCAAAGGAAAGGTTTAAGGTTTAAATGTTCAACCAGTATTAAACTATTATAAAACTGATATATAATAAATAACAAGTGAAAATTATAAGAGTAAGTAAAAATAAATATTTTATTGAAATAAAAATACACCACAAACATTCCTATGTCAGACATTGCTGCTGAAACTTGCATCCACCATCTCAGCCAAACTCCCCATACTATTTTAGCAATTTTCAATAAGTATCCATTAGCCTAGGATTCACAGTCTAATGGAACAGCTCCAATACCAATTAAGATAAAAGTATACCATAATTCTTAAGGAAGATTTGTCTTTAGGTTCTCTACTTTTCCTCTAAGTGTACTTATCAAATCCCATTAATTTAGATTCCAGAAAAGAGTGTTCAAATGCAAATTCCAATCCACCTATCCAAAATCCACCATAAGCTGTCTTTAAGGCTCCAACTTTGGGATTGCAACAATTCCCATGACCACAAAAGGAAGTAATGACAAGATGCCTAAAAGAATCTAAGCTACCCTATAATTGTTAAAACTCTATAGCTCATGTACGTGAGCACGAGTATCAAAACTAAAGTTGTCAAAACTCTAGCCCATCCACCAGCTAAGGTTGGAACTCCTGAGTTCAAATAATTAAGAAAAAGAAATGGTATAAAGCATTATCAATCACTCCATTAAGCCATTTCATCCATCATTGTTGGAAACCCTAATAAGGACCAAGTGCAGATGGAACCCACATAACCTAACCCCTATTTTTTGGGATCATTGTACACATCTCAGCTGTAATCAATGCCTCATATATGCTCTATATAAATGGGAAGACTAAGAATCCAACAAGAGCTAAAAGAAGACCAGGCTCTTAAACACTGCCCTCAACAATAATAGGGCCTTTAGAGACCTCATAAAAGATCAGGAAGATGAGGGGTAAAACTGATACTTTCTTTAAGTTAACTACTCTAGGTGACCCGCATTTATTGACATTGATATCCATACACTCAACACTATTATGCTCTCCTATTGCAATTGAAACTAGCTTATTTACTTTGCTCCTCAACTTCTATAGTCAAATGAAGTTACCAACTTTGATCAAAGCCTAAGTTCTTTTCAATCATTAGAAAATCAACATTGAAATGTTTAACACTCAGAAATAATCCCAGAAAATCAAAACACCAAAGTAGAGTAATGCTTCAGTAAGAGAAAAAAACAATAATCATGGATGTGTACCGCACATACAACTAATCATAAACTAAATTAACAACCACGAAGATATGGAAATAAAGAACACCACTCAAACAACAAACACATTTTTAATGTTAAGAAGAAAAATATACTTAATCAGATGCAGGAATCTGTTAAAAAACTCACATAACCCATGTAAAAGATGTTGACATAAGTTTTGAAGAACAAGTAAAAATTGAAAGCAGTAGAACAGAACACAAAAAGTAGAGGAGTAAGATATGCAAAGAGTGAGCTAAAAGGAAAGAGGTGAAAAGGGAAGAAGAAGAAGAAGAAGAAGAAGAAGAAGAAGAAGAAGAAGAAGAAGAAGATATGGGTCTGTAGAGTAAAGAGTAAAGGTGAGGAGACTTTTTAAGTTTTCATTATTGAAGTTTAGGTATATAGATTGACCACTTCTAACCAATTGATTGATAAATCAACCGATTTTTATATATACAGGTTTTTAAATAAAATCAAACTGAAAAAACATATTGACATAAGTATGGTTACTTGTTTATTAATGCATGTTTATGTTAAAAATATGTATTTAAGTACCACCTAAAGGTGGACTTCAATATATAATCAAAGTTTATTTTTTGTTTGAAACTATTAAACTTACTCAAAGAATTCATGTATGAGCTTGCGTAATGTTTGTAGCTTCTGCCAAAATGTTTGCTTTGGGCAATGAACTAGCCAAGTTCAATAAGTTAAATTATTTGGATTGGTCCAAACAAATCCAATTTCAACTAGGTGTTATGGATTTGGACTTAGCAATACTTTCAGATGAAAAACTTGTAACCATTACTAAAACCAGTATAAGAGTTGACAAGTCTTTTCACAATGGTTGGGAGCGGTCAAAAGAGTTAAGCTTAAACTTGATGTGGAAGACAATGGTTAAAAATGTTAAGCCATTAATGCCCAAAATGAACAATGTAAGGGAATTTATGATAAAGATAAAGGAGTGCTCCAAGTAGGACATAAATGAAATCCATTATAAGGAACTTGATGAGTGAGTTGATGATTGAGAAATTTGATTGGTTATGGAAAATCTAGTAGTTAAGCTAAAATTGATGGGTATGGATGTAAGTGAATCCTTTTTAGTTCAGTTTATTTGATTTCCTCTCAAGTTTTGCTATTCCTGGTGAATTACAATATGCTTAAGGAAAAATGGAAATTTCAAGAAATTAAAGCCATATTGGTTCAAAAGGAAAAGAGGTTAAACAAGATGAAGGAGCACTCTATCCATCTCATATTTCATCACAGAGCTACTGGCAGCAAAAGTATTGAATATATCTAAACCTATTGCACTTATAATGGAATTATTAAGATTTTGAATATATAAGGAAATTAACATGATATAATTGATAATTTTCTCAACCATTCAAAACCAATTCCATTCTAGAGCTAGCTCACAACTTTAAATTACCATAGTAGTAGCGACTGATGATGTGAGGACCAAACTCTAGCGAGCAGCAAAACGCAAAACAAAAGAAGAAGAAGAAAAAGAACCCCAGTGGCTTGTGGAAGGCATAACAACAAAAGAAGAAGAATGTAGTAGAGTGGAGATGTGACTAGCAATTAACACAAAACCTAGAATCAGTAAAGTCAAGACGTGATGTAAAACTCCGAACATTTCCTTTTATTGAACATAAATTTTTAGTTCGGTGAATAGTATTTTAGATGAATAGTAATTTTTAGGGGACTTAACCCTGAAACACTGAAAATTATTTGGAATAAGTATTAGAGTCCAATGATAATGAAACATATAGAAAATAAGTCCGATAGGATGGATTTCAGGAGTTTCAAAAGTTTAGGGCTAAAATGCTCTTTTTGGAAAGTCATGGGTATTAATGATTTAAAACCCATTCGAAACTTTCAAAGCATCCAATCAATAAGTATTGACCCTAATTCAAGTATTTCATGGTCAATTTGATGATAAGACAGTTTTGGAATATTTTTGGGATTTAATTCAGTTAGTTGGCAAATTAAATGCTTTAAAGGGCAATTTGGTCTTTTTGGTATTCATTGAAGGGCAATTTGGTCATTTTACATGGTGTTGATGGAAGAATGAGTCATTCAAAGAGAACTAATAGGAAGGTGACATGTGGAATCCATTAAATGAGTATAAAAGAGCATAAAATAAGACACTTAACTTCATTCCTTAACATAACCGGGAGTGTTTGAGAGAGAATAAACGTGAGGGACCAAAAAAAAAGTGAAAAGAAGAGAAATAAGTGTGAAGGTTAGACAAGGAGAGAGGAAGAAGAGGACTTCCATTGTTGATGAGTTTCGATGGAGATTTAAAGAGGTCTTGATCAAGTAAAGGTGTTCAACAAATACCCAAAATATTGGAGGAAAAAATGGTAAGTTTTCCTAGCTTAAATTCCTAATTTTTGTAGGTTTTTAGTACGGGATGGCTGTGTTTAAGATCAATGGTTCCTTGGCATTACTTTGGTGTTTATTTGCATTGAATTGGTTGAATATGACAAGAGAGTAATGTGTAGTAGAATTCTATCTTAAGTTTGTTTCAAATAGTCCCATTGTTTTGGCCATGAATCCACTTAAAGACATCCAAATTGGGTGATTCTAACTTGAAATGAAACCTAAGACATAGTAATAAAAATTACTAGAAGAGACCCTGACCTAATTCTAGTCGAACCATATTGGAATTTGAGATTGAAAATGATGATTCGATGCTGCCCTTATGTTAGAGCAGCTTGTGATATTTGGTGTATATTTCTTGATTTAGAACTTCAAGTGGCCTGATTTTTAATGATATGGGAACTAGATACATAGGGGAACAAATGTCTAGAAGACCTCAAAACCTAATATGAATGTATATTATGTGAAAATTTAGGAATAAGTGGAGGTATGAATTCTATACAGGGGTCATAACCGTGACTCATTATGCATAATAGTGATATGGTAAATTAAATTGGACGAGATAGTGTTTTGAAGAAACTGTTAAGTTAAAATGGGTCAAATATGATATTTAAGTGAATTTCGAAGTTATATTTGGAAATGGAGAACAATAGGTTAGCTTATGGAAGTAAGCAAAAATACGATTAGTGTACATATTAGGTGATTAAATACTAATCTCAAATTCGGTTAAACCGAATTTATATTTTTAATGTCTTATTTTTGAATTTGGAAATAAATGCCTAAGCGAAATGCATTTTGTGTAGGTAAAGGAGAGGCATCGAATGCATGAGTGTGATTAGTGATAAGTTTGCAAAATACCAAGTGTTCTTTAAATTGATTTTATGAAAATGATTTCTATTCTATTGTGAAGTGAATATTGATTATAAATTTTATGTTAAATATTGCTAGTATAAGTTTATGTTTTAGCAATATTTGAATTGAAGTTTGAAAGTTAAATCTTATATGATTTGAGTTTACATTGAGATGACGTTATTGGTTGATAAAAAGGAAATGGTTTCTAGCCTATGTTATACCGATAGATTTTATACATGTTATTATATAGGTGTATAACGGTTAACCTAGAATAGGAAAGCAATGTAGAACTAGATTTGTAACTGGTGGTTAATCAATTATAGGTACTCATATAGAACTAGCTCCGTAATTACTAGTATATAGTGATTAACCTAGTACAGGTAAAAGATGTAGAACCAACTCTATAACTAATGATTAACCAGTTGCAGGTAAACGATGCAGAACTAGTTCCACAACTATCGATGTATAGCGGTTATCCTAGTGCAGGTAAGTGATATAGAACCAGCTTCGTAACTAGTAGTTAACCAGTTTCGAGTAAGCAATGTAGAGCCAGCTCCATGCCTGAGGGTACCATAAGGCAAAGAAGTTAGTAATACGCTATATCGTGTAAGAAATTCATGACATTTTTTATGCCGCCACTATTTATTTGAAAAGCGATTTGAGAAACTTGATTTTGGGAAGCACATATATTTCATATTAGTATTGAATTATACGAATTGTGATGAATTTGTTTTAAGGAGGTTTAAATTGTTAATTATGATTTGAATAGAAAATATACTACTCACTAAGCTCGCTTAGCTCACACTCACTTTTTTGTTTTTAAATGAAACCTCCCAGGTGCTCGCTCAGTGGCTTTAGTAGTAGGGACTCCACCTCACGAGTAGTTAACTTCTTCACGTGCTGCTATGTAGGCATTTTTGCCTTGTAAATGTTTTTGGGAACATTTGCATTATGAATATGTTTTGGACTGTATTTTGTGTAAAGAATGCATGCATATGAATGCTTTAAAGATAAATGCATGACTATGTCTGAGCTTTTTTCTTTAAGATTATTGAAGTGATTGTTGAGATTGGGAGATTTTGAGATGATTATATAAGTTTTTTAAAACTTTTATAGAGACGTGAAAATTTTTGGAATGTCAAAATACAGTCGTTATACTATTAAATTTTTTAATAAAAAGGTTAAAAAAACTGTTAAGTCAAGGAGACTTCACTTCTTCTATTGATTTTGATGAAAGTCAAATAATAATAATAATAGAAGAATGTGTGAACTATTTTGATGACTTTGTTAAGTGTGTAGATAAATGTAAGAAGCGCAAATCATTAAGTCAAGATGATATTCAAGCGAAGTCATCAGACGAAGCAAAGTCATTAGACGAAGTGAAGTCATCAAACGAAGCGAAGACATCGGACGAAGCAAAGACATAAGACGAATTATACAAAACAAATCAAGACGTTATAATTAAAGAATAACTTACAACAACAGTTAGTTAGTTAGTTGGAGTTGGTTATAGGACTCAACTAACGACTAATCTCTGAAGATTCTACAAGAAGTTTTTAAGAAGACCGTTAGAGATTTAGACTATAAATATCACTAATAGTCATAAATAATATATATACAATATACACAAGACATAACCTTACAACTCTAAACCTTCAACTCTTACTTACGATATTGTAAAAAAATAGCTTGAGTGAAAAGAAGAAAGAAGAGAGATCAAGTCGACCTGTAACGTGAGTTTAGAAAACTTAAAATCTTTTCAGTGAAAGGGAAGGCTACAGCCTGAAGAGGCTAAGATAGTAGATAAAGAATACTTTGTGAAAGAGACCCAAAGAGGCTATGGAAGTGTGAAATAATACGTATAAAAGTTGAAAAAGATATTGAAATCTCATATATACTATGAGGACTGGATGTAACCCTAAGGTTAAGGGTGAACTAGTATAAATCATGGTGTCATATTCTCTAACCCTTATCTCTTTAATTTCATGTTGTTAGAAGAATAGATACTTGTTTCATAAATTATCTAAATCTTTCAAGAAAATCAAGAATTTTTTTAAAGATTTCAATCTTAGATGATTTATCACAATTTAACCCCCCTTCTTGTGTATTCTTACATATTACGTGATTTCTATAATAACAAGTGATTTACTTCAGTTGGTATCAGAGCAAAGTTTCCAAGAAACATTGTTACAAAGTGAGGACAAAAATCTATAATTGAATCACATGTTTTTATAGCTGAAGGTGCCTCAGTCACAAGACCTCCAGCATTCAATAGTGAAGATTATCATTATTGGAAGGACAAAATGCGGCTCTTCATAGAATCCACACACATTAATCTTTGGGATATCATTGAAAGTGGTCCATATATTCCAACAGACTACAAAGGGAAAAGCATTTTTCATGATGAACGGTCAGTTGATCAAAAAGATCGTGTTCAATTAAATTCAAAAGCCATTGCATATGAATGCAAATCTGCAAAGAAAATGTGAGACACATTAGCCATTGTATATGAAGGCACAAATCAGGTGAAAGAATCCAATATTGGTATTCTTGTTCATCAGTGTGAGCTATTCAAGATGAAAGAAGGTGAGTCTATTGGTCAAATGTTTGGGTTATTTCAAAAAATCATTAATGGACTTAAAGCTCTGGGGAGAATCTATGATAGTCAAGATCATGTTAGAAAGATCCTCAGAAGTCTTCCAAAACGATGGAGACCTAAAGTAACAGCAATACAAGAGGCCAAGGATTTAAGCAAGCTTAAGCTAGATGAATTGCTTGGTTCACTAAAAATTCATGAAGTGGAGCTTGATGCGGAAGATAAACCCAAAAGGGACAAATCTATTGCATTGAAGGCTGGTCAGAAGAATAAGAAAATATAGAAAAATAGAAGCTCGTCTTTAAAAGCATTAAAGATTGAATAAATCAAGAATGACAATGCTAGTGAATCTGATCAAGTTTCAAGTGAAGATGAAGACGAACTATCTTTCATTTCTAGAAAGATTAGAAGGATATGGAAAAAGAAAACTAAAGGAAAAAAGATTCCTCTTTAAAAAGGATTAGCAAAGACGATTTGAAGACCGAGAAAAGCTCTATCGTCTACTATAAGTGTAATAAACCGGGACATTACAAGTCTGAATGCCCCTTGCTCAAAAGAAAAGAAAAGAAGAATCAAGGAAACAAAAAAGGCATGATGGCAAGATGGGAAGATCTGGATTCGTCTAATTCTATATCCAACTCAGATTCATTAGAACAAGCAAACATATGCTTGGTAGCTAAAGGTGAAAGCAATGATGAGGTAATCTCTAACTTTAATGATCTTCAGCATGCTTATTTGTAATTGTTAGAAGATTCTCATACTATTCTAAAACAATATAGATTGTTGAAAAAGAAATTTGTTGAAAACTTTAAGAATACAAAAATCTTAGAAGAAGAAAATGTCTGCCTTAAGAAACAAGTAGGCAATATGAAAAAGAAAGTTACTATAGATAGATCTAAAGAGGTTAATTAGTTAAAACAAAGGATTAATATTTTTCAGCTGATTTATCAAAATTTTCAGAGAGTATAAAAAGAATGAATGATATGATTAGAAGTTATAGACATCCAGATCATAAAAGTTGTTTAGGCTTCTCTGGTAGAAATTTAATTCATAATAGAAATGTTTTTCGTAATAGGAATTTTGTTCCTAAGAAGAAGAAACAGTATTCTTATTATTATTCTAAGAATAATTATAAGACTAACCTCAAAGGACCCAAGAAAATTTGGATACCTAAGAAGGATATAATATATACTACAGATCTCTCTACTTGGAAGAAGCAAACATCATCATTGGTACTTAGACAGTGGCTGCTCACGACACACGACGGGCAGAAGGTCTACGTTCTAGACCTCCAACATAAGCAAGGAGGATAAGTAACTTTTAGAGACAACCAGCAGGGCAAAATAATTGGGATCGACAAAATTGGTAAAGATTCTTTTTCAACTATTGATAATGCTATACTAGTTGATGGTTTAAAGCATAATCTAATCAGTATAAGTCAATTATGTGATTCTGGTTTTGAAGTATCCCTTAATCAAAATTCTTGTTTAGTTAGCAACAAGGACGGGTCCATATTCTTTTCTGCCAAGAGACGAAACAATCTCTATAGGAATAATTTAGATGATTTGAGAAGTCAAAATATTTCATGTCTTATATCAAAAGATAATGAAAAACTGATTTGGCACAAAAAGCTAGGTCATCTTAGTTTTAAACATATTTCCAAATTAGTAAGACATGATTTGGTAAGAAGTTTACCAAAGATAAGTTTTAACAAAGATTTCTTTTGTGAGAGCTGTCAGAAAAGAAAACAGGTTAAAACATCATTTTCTTCTAAGAATGTTGTAACTTTGTCTAAACCTCTAGAGTTGTTACATATAGATTTGTTTGGTCCAACCAGAATAGTAAGTCTTGGTAGAAAGAAGTATGGTCTTGTAATTGTTGATGACTTTACTAGATTTTATTGGATATTATTTTTATCGCATAAAGATGAATCTTTTAACTGCTTTAAAGTCTTATCCAAAAAGATACAAAATGAAAAAGGGACTTTTATTACTGGAATTAGGAGTGATCATGGTGGAGAATTTGAAAATGAAAAATTCAAAATCTTCTGTGAAGAGAATGGAATTTTCCATAATTTCTTTGCTCCTAGAACTTCTTAACAAAATGGAGTTGTAAAAAGAAAGAACAGGACAATTCAGGAAATGGCAAGGACTATGCTTTATGAAATGAATCTTCCTAAGTACTTCTGGGCAGAAGCTATAAATACAGCTTGTTATATTCAAAATAGAGTATTTCTACGACCTATTTTAAATAAAACTCCATGTGAGTTATGGAAGGGAAGAAAACCAAATATTTCTTACTTTCATCCTTTTGGTTACAAATGCACTATCTTGAATACAAAGGAAAATTTGGATAAATTTGATTCTAAGATCATTTCAGGAATTTTTCTAGGTTATTCTATTCTATTAGATCTAAAGCTTATAGAGTTTATAATCTTGTGTCTAAATCTGTTGAAGAATCTATGCATGTAAAGTTTGATGATGATTCTCATCTAGATAGGAGAGATGACTCTGATGATGAAACTATATATGCTCCCTTAGGGTCTGTTTGGTTAGATGTTAATTAATGGAACAGAATGGAACGAAATGGAACAAAAAAAGAACGGTTTATAATGGAATGAAATGTAATATAATAAAAAGTTGTTTGGAAAGGATGGAAGGGTTTATAATGTAATGTAGTGAAACAATGTTTGGAAGATTGATAGAATGGAATGGAATGTATAATAAATGACTATTATATCCCTGATATTAAAATGGTTATTGCAAGAGATTTAACGCTATGATTTTAAAATAGAAATCATATCTAATTAAAAAATCACTCACAATCGTTACAAATAATTTTTATATATTTTCTATTTTTAAATAATAAAAATTTTAATAAAAGTTTTATTTTTTATTATTAATTATATAAAAATATTAGTATTAATTTATAAAATTTTTATTAATGAAAATAGAAAATATATAAAAAATTCTATAATTCTTTATATATATTTCTATATAAATAAAAATCTAAATAAATAGTTTTTAAATATAAATAACATATAATAGAATAAAATTTATTAAATAATTAATAATATTATTATATAATTAATAATAAAATAAGAAGTTTTTAATAAAAAATTTATTAATGAAAATAGAAACTATATAAAAAATATTCTTTAATTGTATTTAAAATATAAAAAATAAAATTTAAACATAATAAAATATAATAGAAAAAATTTATTAAATAAT
>JANIIA010000192.1:26226243-26247300 GCA_027478495.1 Erythroxylum alaternifolium
GCCAAGGAGAACGCGGACTGGTTCTGGGCCTGGAATGGCCAATAGGTATGAGACTGATCTTTGAAGATTGGACCGATATTGGACCGATCGGCCTGTGGGTCATTACGACTGGGCTCGGGCCCAGCACGACCGACCCGACCAAAGTCCATTGTAACTTTATAGAACTCATCTATCTGCACTTGTCTTTCCCACTCTGCATAGGAAGTCAAAAAAGTCCTCTTCTTGTAATGATTGATTCCATCTAGCCCTTCATGTTATGATATGAACTCCCCTCATCGATAGTATAGTGGCGTACCATATAACTATGTAACTACTACTAAGTTAAGTAAACAAATCATACTTCTTTGATAAGTTGAGTTCCTCACAAAATCAACCCTTATCATAAGACATGAAAGAACTCAAAAGCCTAAGAGGCAAGACAGTCAAATAGACCAAGGTTTGGAATTTATTAATTTCAAAATTTTATGTACATTTAATATATACATTTTTAGAAAAAATCATTTTTGTAAGAAATTGTTTTTAAATAAATGAATGCTACATTTCTCATATAAAATCTTTCGATTTATTTTCTTTAAAAATAAATTTAGTTGAATTTATTCATTTGAAAATTTTAT
The DNA here is from genome assembly GCA_027478495.1 of Erythroxylum alaternifolium. Classification (NCBI taxonomy): domain Eukaryota; kingdom Viridiplantae; phylum Streptophyta; class Magnoliopsida; order Malpighiales; family Erythroxylaceae; genus Erythroxylum; species Erythroxylum alaternifolium. The sequence continues at coordinate 26,226,858 of JANIIA010000192.1, forward strand.
ATACATTTAATATAAGCATTTTTTAAAAATCATTTTTATTAAGCAATTGTGTTAATTAATTGAATGTTGCTTTTCTCATATATAATTTTTTGGTTCACTTTCTATTAAAACAATTTTAGTTTAAATTTATTCCTCTCAAAATTTTATGTACATTTAACATATGCATTTTTAAAAACTTATTTTTATTTAGAATTTGTGTTAATTAAATAAATTTTGCATTTCTCATATAAAATATTTTGGATCACTTTCTTTTAAAAAAAATTAGTTGAATTTATTCATTTTAAGATTTTATGTACTTTTAATATTTTAAAAAACTACTTTTATTAAACAATTTGTTTAATTAAATGAATGTTGCATTTCTCATCGCTTTAATGTTGCACTTCTCATCGCTTTCTTTTAAAATAAATTTAGTTTAATATATTCATTTGAAAATTTTATGTAAGTTTAATATATACATTTTTAAAAAAACTCGTTTTTATTAAACAATTGTACTAATTAAATGAATGTTGCATTTTTTACATAAAATGTTTTGGTTCCCTTTCTTTTAAAATAAATTTAGTTCAATTTATTCATTCCAAAATTTTATGTAAATTTAATATATCATTTAAAAAGTCATTTTTATTAAGCAATTATGTTATTTAAATGAATGTTGCATTTCTTATATATAATCTTTTGATTCACTTTCTTTTAAAATTAATTTATTTCAAATTTGTTTATTTCAAAATTTTATGTGTATTTAATATGTACATTTATTCAAAATCACTCATTTGTATTAAGCAATTGTGTTATTCACCCATTTTAAAAAATAAAAATATTTTTAAAGTAAAAGAATGAGTTCATTATCATAAAGCCCGATCAGGTCTCAAGCTAGGCTTGGGCCCAAGGTTCACTATTTAGGTTTGGCTTGGCCCACTACTAATCCTAAGTGCAAACAAAATTTGAGTTCATAATCAGAGAAGACATAATGTTAAAACTAAAGGAAAACTAGAAAACTCAAAAAGTTATGATGAAATCCCTTTTGATCTTGATGAATTCCATTTTAGATTGATGAAAACCTACTTCGAATTTGATTCTTTGCTTATTCTTTACTCTCTTTGGTTCTAGGCCATCAATTTGTGTTTCCCCAAGCTTAACTTGGGCCTCCTTCGAACTCCCTTGTTTTCTTTTAATTTTTCCCTTTTATAGCTTAAAATTACGATTTTTAGAGTGGACGTAATCACCCTTAGAGCTATGTGTGTGACCATGTCTCTCAATCTTGCTCCAATCCTTAAAATTCATAAAGAAACACAATCCTAGAGAGATACACGATCACCCACACAATCTTTTAGACGTGCATATTTGTGCCCTTCATCATTAGAGTCCCTTCAAAATAGCTTAACTCTTTTATTTTCTATCATGATCTTGCTTTAATGCTTCTCCCTTTTATCCATGAAGGCAAATAAAACCTAACAACATAATAGAAATAAGATAAGTACCAAAAGTAATAAGAAACTATCAAATAAACGAACAAAATGAATTAAATATGGGATCAGAAATATAGTCTATTTAGAATTTTTCATACACTCTAATGATGATTTAAGGAATTTCTTATATTTGATAGGCATTGTAGATCTTAGATATAACAGTAATCGAAGGAGGTAGGAAGTTTAATCTTGGCCTAACAAAAGAACTCTCTAATTTCTTTAATAAGATAGATTCAGTGGGTATTAAAGCTACTAGCAGATTATTCACTTAAACAACCGATTGACCTAATTTGTGATAGTCAATATTGTAATAACCATAAGTGAACGACGTAGTTGTATCTAGTACTGGCAAGTACGGGTCAATCCCACGAAGACTATGGATACTTGTAATTACCCTTCCCCTATTATCTAGCCTACGAATTGATTTTGTTAGATTCCCATATCGATTGGAGAGGGAACGAAGTAGGCCTTATAAGGTTATGGAAACCTCTCCCTCATAGATGCATTTTTCCAAGGGTGGGAAGAGCAAAATTGTAAGGGCTTGGCTTGGCCAAGGCCCAAAGCAGACAATATCTATGAGTAGGTGGTCCAGGTTGTTACAAATAGTATCAGAGCTAGTACTCGGATCGGTATGTCAGTAAGGACGCTGGGCCAACAAGGGGGTGGATCCAGGCCTGTGTGCCAGCAAGGAAGCTGGGCCTCTAAGGTGGTGAATCAAGGCCTGTGAGCCAGCGAGGACGCTGGGCCTCCAAGGGGGTATCCCATATCGATTAGAGAGGGGAACGAAGTAGACCTTATAAGGCTATGGAAACGTCTCCCTCATAGACGCGTTCCTCCAAAGGTGGGAAGAGCAGCTTAGTTAGGCCAAGGCCCAAAGCGGATAATATCTGTGAGTGGGTGGTCCCGGCTGTTACAAATGTGGTATACACATTCATGTATGATGTCCGTCTAAGTCTCTACATTTATATGAATTCACAAATTTAGGTGTTTCTAAAGCTACACGACCAACCATTGTAAGTTGACCGTGTACAACCTAGAAACCCTAATTTTTACTATAAAAGGACATGAACAAACGCAAAGCAAGAAGAGCCTAGTTTTTAAGTAATTTTAAGTTGTAAGACATATAAAGAGGTAATAGTTTTGATCAGGAGATGAGGACAACATGAAGATAACATCAAAAGTTTTGCCAGAGGTATTCTTCATCCAATCCAAACTTGAAAGGAAATTTATTAGAAGAAAAAAGGAGATTTAGAATTATGATTATTTATTTTCTAGTTATTATTTTACTTACTTTTTATTGATTTTGTTTTATATAAATAGGAACTAAAGTTATTTAGTGTCTAGGTTCTTTAGGGTGAATATTTCAGTTGACCATTGGTAATGATTTTGAGCCATATGCTCAATTAGATTATGTTCTTTATCCACAATCTTATTAATGAGAACACCTTTAGCATCAACATCTACTAAGATATTATTTTTATAGGTCATCTCTTTATAGAATGTCTGAATGATAAGCCACTTTTCTAGCCTAAAATGGGGCTATAACATCAATAGCTCCTTATATCTCTTCCAACATTTGTATAATGACTTACCTTACCTTCAAAAAAAGGTTGTAATCTAATTATTAATCTAAGTAGTTTTACTCGGGGGAAGTACTTAGGAAGGAATGTCTGGGATAGTTGATCTTAGGTAGTAATAGATCTCGCAAACAATAGGGAACCCTTGTTAAGGAATTCTTGAATCGCTTTAATTGCCATATTCCTTTTAAATGGACAAGACTTCACAAAGTAATGTATGTTGAAATCATCAGGGCCAATAGATTTATTGGGATAAAGGGAATTCAATGATTCTTTAATCTCTGTAATTATAACAAGATGAATAAGAAAATCAATCGTTTTAAAGGACAAACCATCTTGTAAAATTTGTTGAAGAGGATGTACTAAAGAATTTGCTTATAAGGGTTTATTTATGAATTTAGAAAAATAACTAAGAGCCTTTTTGCAGCAGGTCATCCTATGAATTTAACTGTACACCATCTAGTTTAAAAGAGACAATTCTATTAACAACTTTCCTTCCAATGATTGATCTATAAAATACCAAGGTATTTCTATCCGCATATTTTATCCACTAGAGTCTTGATCTCTATTTCATGAGAGAATAATTAAACCATAAAGCTTTAGATTAGTTGTAAATAGCTACCTTTTCTATTTCTAGTAAAAGAGAAGAACTAGGATTCGTATAGATTTGAGGTTGAATGCTCTCCAGATTTCCTTTCGCAGTATTCAATAAATGATGTGTCTTGCCTATATTGTTCCTGAACAATGTCTTCATTTCTTCATCAACTTTAATTTCATGAAAAGGATATATTTATTGGACCCCCAAACCTTGCCCTTAATGCTTTCTATAAAACATCATCAAAATTTTCTAGCACACATAAAAGTTTTTGAATCGAAAAAGCATCCTTAAAGAAGTCTCACCTACCTGAGTAATAATAAGATAGTGATATGAAAAGTTGTTAGTAAGATAAGTAGAATAACAATTAGGGTACCTCGCAATCCATTAAATGTTAGCTAAGCTTCTATCAACATTTTTTAAAATAAAGTTCACTTTATGCTACCTATTGCTCTATGTGAAATAATCACCACTAGTTGGAATATCAACCAAATGAGCTTCTTCAATGCATTTCCTTAAATCAGGACAAGGAATTGCCATAGATCTAAGGCATTTTGCCTCTTCTAACTTCAAGATAGAATTAAAGTCCCCTATGATAATCCAAGGAATCATAATAGAGGATGCTAGGTTCTTTACCTAGTTCCACAAAAAACTTCTCTGACAAGAAGTATTAAAGACATACACAAAGAAGATGCAGATGGAATGATTTGAACACTTATCTGAAAGTTTTAAATTTATCAATTGCTCAGACATGAAATTTGTGCAAGTGGAAACCATGGATAAATCATAGAGTATAATTATTCTTCCATTTGGGTGCATATTATGATTAATGTTCTCTTTCCAACCAGTTAAAAAATATTTCAATAAGTTGTCACTTCCACTTCGGATTCTTATCTCCAAAAAACTAGCCATTTTAAATCAGGTAGTTGTATGTCTATTTCCAGAATTAAATAACCGAAGACTTTGTTAACATAATCTGCTACAACATCCTCCCCCATACTTTCGCTACTAACTTGCAGTTGCATGGTATCGTTAATGTTTGGGACTGATTTTGGTTGTCCATTCTCCATTAATTCCTAAAAGGCACACATTAGGAATATTTTACCTGTTGGTTACTAAGTTTTCTTGACCATAGGCTAAGGTTTCCATTCATAGGATACCTTCAGTTAGTCTTTTACAAGTTGTATCTCTTCATTGAGTCTTATGAAAGGTATTACTTTAGGTAATTCAACCATAGCAGTGACAAGAACACATATTCTTGCATAATTAACTCTTTTTGTTTCAGCAGTGGCTTGATCCATCGATATAAGCTTACCATCGTAACTTGTTAGGTGACTGAACCCGTTTATTGTCAAATATTCCAAAAGTACTTCATAGATGCATATCCACATTGGTATGTTTTCTTGTTTAAGCTCTTTAAGCTTAATATTTGGTCTCTAAAACCAAAGAAGTAAAGGTTTAAGCACATGCCATGGACCAAACTGTATGATCTTCTTAACATCTTTAGGGGAAACAAATTTAAACATATAAATATCATTATGGTTAACGAACACATCCAATAATCCATACTGTTTTTAGTGATGTTAAGCCCACTGCTTCATAACAAGGTGCAAGTTGATGTCCATCTACTTGCACCAACTTTTATAATCTCAATAGGTGAAGATACAATTTGCTAGTTTGTCACCTCACTCGTGGAAAGAATTTCAGCTTTATCTCAGGCTTTGGATCTCTAATAACCTGAACCATATCTTTTGAATACCTTAGTTTATCTCTATATTTTTCTTAACAAAAGAACCAGTAATGCTGGATGTGGTAGAGGGTGCAACTAGCTAGGAATTGTTGGTATTTATGGGTGGAAGGTTCATAGTGGTAAACGAAACAACTAGCTAAGAGTTGTTGGTGTTTATGGGTGGAACGTTCACATTGATAGAGGGTTAGGTTAGGGAAAGGTGGTATTTAATGGAAAAAAATTTATTATCCATTGAAAAAAGGAAGCCCTTATAGATAATGAGAGATCTGAATGAGGTATAGCAAGCTAATGGGTGTAAACGATGATAAACATAAAGGCATAAAAGTATTTAAGCTAAAGGTGTAAGTTATAATCTGTTGAGTAAAAGATAGCAAATATATCAGGTGAAGAAACCAGATCTAACAAAAAAAATAATGGGAGATCTAGAGGAACTAAAGCTAGCTAAAGTGTGCAAACGATGAAAGCATGAAGGAAGTTGAGCTAAATGTAAGTGTAAGATAAAGTTTTGAATAAAACAGTAAAGAAGTAGGAGAAGAACTAGATATGTTGCCAGACGTTGCCACTCATGTACTCATGCAACACAAGCACTAGTGACATTTTCCTTTAGGTTCACCAATACTTTATGCCACCAGTAAGTTTCATAGCGTCCTAAGTTTCACTTAAAAGCCACTGCCCAGTATCCTAGCCACCTGGGAATCTCCCCAACAATTAATTTTTTCAATTAATCTTTGATTTAATGAAATGCCTAGTTTTAAAAGATCTATCCATGTTCTTATATTCTTTGAATTAAAGGAATGAGCGTTAAAGGTTTAATAATTAGGTTCATATGTTAAGATTGAAAAATGATGTGTATGGTTAGATGACAACTTGGATGAAAAGAGATAAATGAGTTATCTAAAAGAAAACTATATAATCATTTTAGGTAATAGTAAAACTTGTCACCATAATTCACAAATTAGAATAACTCAGTTTTAAATTATCTTGATTGGAAAGAGATTTGAATTTATTTAAACTAAGAAGAAGGGTTATGTTACTTGAGAGAGAGCATAACCATAACTTAGGAATTCTTATTAGTCCAAACAACTAGATTCATTCATTAAATCATAGTGAAGTCCTAGAAAATATCTTACCTAGATCTAGCTTATCCATAAATTGCTTTCTACTTAATCATTGCTTTAATTTAGTATTTTGAAAGCTTATTTGTTTCGATTTTCAATTATTTTTATTTGATAGTTTAGATAATTAGGTTTGCAACTAATTGGTAATTAACAACTAGTCTAATTTCACCATGTGCTTACATTATAAAATAAACGCACCAATTTTTTGGCCTACTTTTAAGGATTAGGAATAGTTAATATTTATTTTAATTTACAAACGGGTTAGAATAGTCATATTTTAGTATATTTTATTTCATTATTTTACACTAATTTTATCCATTCTTTATCTTTTTTAGTTTACTTCTTGTATGTGACAATGCAAAAATACTGAGAATCTTATTGAACTAGACCCCTAGATTGAATAAACTTTATATATAAAAAGAGGAGTCCAAAGATGGACAGAGGCTAAAGAAATAAAGTTGGATACATAAACTAGAAGATTTTAAAAGGATTTTATCATACTAAGCACTCAAATGATTAGTTGGGTCTTGTAAGGCCTAATATCAAAGCCAAAAACTTTGAGCTAAAGCCCTTTCTTCTAGTGCAAGAGAATTAATTCAGATGTCTCCCCATTAAAGATTCAAGTATGAATCTGTCTATATTCTAAAATATTATGATATAATGGAGCTTAATAATGTCTCACCAGATGCCATCAAGTTAAAGCTATTCATTGTCTCATCAAGGGATAAGATGAAAGTGTATATGTAAATTTTTCCAACAGGATTTATGACTACTTGGGATCAAATATGTTAAACATGCCTTGCTAAATACGTTCCCTTAAGTAAAACTACTCAATTTAGAAATTGGATTACAAATTTTGTTTAAAGGGAAAGCAAGTCACTCTATAACACTTAGTAGAGATATAAGAAGTTGCTGAAGTCGTAATCCCATCATGGGCTAGAGAAGCAACACATCATTTAGACATTCTATAAATTAATAAACTATGAAACTAAGATTTTTTTTATGTTGCTATTAGTGGTTCTCTTATCGATAAGAATGTGGATGAAACACACATTCTGATGAAGGACATAACACAAAGCCATTACTAATAATTAAGTGAAAAAATCGTTCAAAAGAATATTCTATGTAAGTATGACATTGATGGACTAAATCTTATCACTACTAAGGTTGATGCTTTATTTTAGAAATTTAATCATATGATATTGAATTATATGGTAACACCTAATATTTCTTATGATATCAATATATCTCTAGGACATTTAGTTATTAATTGTTAATTAGGAATTCAGTTTTTCATAATTCGTATTTTAAACAAGTTAACTATTTGAATAACCCCAACCAAAAGAATGATCCCTTTTCTAACACTTATAACCCTAATTCGAAGAATCACCCTAACTTTTCCTATGGGAATAAGTTTAATCACATCTTTCTAAATAACAATAGATAACCCCCAAGTTTTTAATTAAGGCCTTTTAACCCCTCCTCAAAACTCCAACTTAAAGTCTCTACATAAGAATTTCCTAATAACCTAAGTTAAAAAAACAAGAAGATAAATGAGGCAATTAGTAGCTTAAACCTAAGATAGAACTCCATTTCAACCAATAAAAAAATGTAAAGTAAGAGAGGTTATAGATGGGAAAACAATAAGAAATAATTACCAAGTGAGAAAGGTTACACTGATAAGGAGAAAAGAGAAGAGAATGAGGAATCTAAATATTTTCCCCTATACCATATAAGCCACTTATGTCCTTTCCAATGATTATGTAAGGTTGAACTAGATAAATAATTTAGGAAATTTTTAGATGTTTTTTAAAAGTTGTATGTTAATATCATCTTTATTGATGTTTTGAAACAAATGCCCCCTTATGCTAAGTTTTTAAAGTAGATATTATCTAATAAAAGAAAGCTTGAGGAGTAGTGTTATAATTAGAAATAAGTTACCCCTAAACTTGAAGATTATAGTAGTTTCTCTATCCTTGCATTATTGATGTTATGAGTTTTAACTATGCTTTGTGTGATTTGGATGCAAATGTAACTCTTATACTTTTATCCATTTCTAAGAATCTTAAGATAAGTAATTTAAATCCCACCACCATTTCTTTATAATTGATGATTATTCTATCAAATATCTTGCAGGTATATTGAAGGAATTATGTATTAATCTCGGTAAGTTTTTCAATCCTGCTAATTTCATTATTTTAAAGATGGATAAGAATACCTACATCCCCACCATCCTTGGATTGCCTTTCCTAGTTATAGTTAGAGCTGTTATCTATTTGAAAAATAGAATGCTTTCCTTGAGTTTTGGTGATGAGAGGGTTGATTTAAATTTTTTTTAATGTTATTAAGTATCCTTATCTTATAGATTAAGATTAATTAATAAGGGAGGAGCTGGCTAAATGTAACTTAAATGACCCATTTGAAAAATGTTTAGTTAAAGATGGGCTCCCTAAGTGATAAGAGTGAAAAGAATATCCCACTACTAGAACTTAAACTTATTTCTTCCACTCCCAAGTATGAATTTCTAGCATCTTATATGGTGTAGAAGAAATATATTTAGATTCTTCTAAATATATTTCCCTTAAGTGAATCTAAAACTGAACAACTGCTAGAAGTTCTTAGATTGCATTGAGATGCCATTAAACACTCTATTGATGATATTAAAGATATAAAACATTCAATCTGTATATACAGTATACATCTAGAAGATGATTATAAGTCATCTATTAAGCACTAAAGAAGATTGAATCCCAATATGTAGTTGTTAAAAAAGGTCCTCAAACTACTTAATGTTAATAATGGGATAATAAGCTCAAACTACGTAATGCAAGGATAATCCATCCTATCTCTGATAGTGAATCAGTTAGCTCAGTTCAAATGCTTCCTAAAAAATATTGCATAAATATTATGGAAAATGAGAGTCATGTATTGATATCAGCTAAGGTAGTTATAACCCATAATCTTCATTTTCCTTTCCCTTTACTAATCGTATGCATGAAGGTTAGTAAAACATTCTTATTTTTGTTACAAGGGTAGTTATTATTTTTTTGTTTCAATTTCCTATACATCATATTAACCAATAAATACATTACTTAAGGTACCTTTACCTATAGTAGGAAGTCCTTTGGCCTTTGTGATGTTGCTACTAATTTTCAATATTGTATGACAACATTTTGATTTGATTTTTTAGAACATTATAGAAGTTTTTAAAGATGATTTATCCACATATGGCAATACTTTTTAATTTATGTCCAACTAATTTCTCTAAAATATTACAGTAATGTAAAGAAGTTGACCTAATTTAAAATTAGGAGAGTGTCATTTCATTGTAAGGAAAAGAATCATTCTCAGACACTAAGAGTCTGAGTGAGAAATTAAAGTTCATAGGCAAAGGTTGAAGAGATTGAGAAGATGCTATTAGCCACCATTGCTAAGGGTATAAGGAGTTTCTTAGGTCACGTTAGTTTTTACTAGCATTTTGTAAAATAATTTTGAAAAATTGCTAAACCTTTGACTAACTTGGTTCTTAAGAATGTAAACTTCAACATAAAAATGTATTAATGCTTTTTATAGGGTAAAGTAGGCCCTTTTGTTTACTCTAATTATATAAAACCCTCACTAAACCTTCCTTTTAAGGTTATAAATGATGCAAATGATTTCATAATATGAGTAGTTTTTAGAAAAAAGGAAGTATAAGAAGGTGAATGGTACCTACTATATAAGCCGAACATTGGATGAGGCCTGAGTAAATTAGGCTACCACTGAAAGGAGACATTAGCAGTGGTTTTTGTTTTTAAAAAATTTTGGTCATACTTGGTGGGTCAAAGATTATTATCTACGTTGATCATTCTACCATCAAGTACCTCTTAAGAAAAATGAAGCCATAACAAGACTAATTAATTGATCCTTCTTCTTTAAGAGTTTAACTTGGAGAGTTGAGACAAGAAAGGAATTAAAAATTTATTGGCTGATTATCTTTCTATATTAAGGTAAAAGTTAAATGTGAATAGAGAAGATAAACTACCTATAGATGACTCTTCTATAAATAATTAATTGTTTATCATCTCAAATTTGGAAGTTCATTGTCATGCTAACCTTATAAATTTCCTTGCACGTGGAATTCTCACACCTAATTTGAGATACCAATAAAAGAAGAAGTTCTTATCAGATATAAACATTATTATTAGTAAGAACCTCTCTATTTCAGAAATGTTTTGATGGAATTTTTAGAAAGTGTGTTCCTAAAGATGAAGTACAAAGTATAATCTTTTACTGTCATGCTTTATCTTATGGTGGACATTCTAGTTATTCAAAACTATCTATCGAGATTGCCAACCAAGCTTTTATTGGCCTACCCTCTTCAAAGATGTTCATAGGTATATGACCACCTATGACCAGTGTCAAAGGACTAGAGATATTTTAAGAAGAAATGAGATGCATCTTAATAATTATTTAATATTTAGGGAATATACTTCATGGACCCTTTTCCATCTTATTATGGAAGACAGTTATATTCTTATGGTGGTAGATTATTTGTCTGAATGAGTGGAAGTAGTGACATCTCCAACTAATAATGCTAAGGTGGTAATAAAGCTTTTTAAGAAGGTAATCTTGCTAAGATTCAAAGTTCATAGAGTTGTATAAGTTATGGTGTTTCACATTTTACTGAATGCCAATTTCAAACTCTTTTGAGGAAATACCGAGTAACTCAAATTTTCCTTGAGGATATCGTCCTTAAATCAATCCCTAAGTTAAAGTTTCAAATTGAGGAATTAAGAATATCCTGAAGAAGATGATTACTAGATTGAGGAAAAACTAGGAAATAAGGCTAAATAAAGAACAATGGGCCTATTGTATAACTTATAAAACTCCAATTGGCATGTCATAATTTAAGATAATTTATAGGAATTCATGTCACTTTCTAATCGAATTGGAGTATAGTGCTTATTAGGAGATCAAAGTCTTCAACTTTAATTTGAAGGCAATCGATAAAAGGTTATTACTCTAACTTCATAAGCTTAATAAACTGAGCTTATATGCCTATGAGAATGCTAAAACCTAAAAGGAGAGGATCAAGTATAAGTATGAGAAAAAAATCCTGCTAATTTAAAGACGAAGATTGGGTACTTCTCTTTAACTCTCACTTTAAAATTTTTTAGGTAAGTTGAAGTTAAGATGGTTTGATCCATTCTAAGTTTGTAAGGTTTTTAACTATGGAGTAGTGGAAGTGTAGAGTAAAAAGTATGAAACTTTCAAGGTGAATGGGCAATTTAAATAATAGGAGATCAAATTGAGAAAGTAACTATATACATCCTTTTAATCCTTCTTTACGTTCTAAGTGATTCAAGTGGTCAAGCTTGTGACCATAAATTAGCATTTGTTTAGAGGCAACCTAATGTTTATTTGACTTTCATATTTTAATCTTGGTTATTTTAGTTGTTTTTATTAGTAATAACTTATTTTGCTTAATATGGATAACCTGTTTTGAAACATATCTAATTGAATCTAGAATAACTTTTTATATATGAGTTTTTGAGGTTGGTGAATTCTATTGTATATGTTTCCAAGCCAAAAGTATAAACATATTCCCATTTCCAGCTCTACATTGACCTGTATCTAATTCTACTAGAGAAGCTAAAAGCACACTTAACTTCAAGACATGGTAAATACATATTCTCATTTATAACTCATATCTTATAATACCTTCTTACGGTCTCCCTTTGTTATACCTTATGTTCACCTGTAGAGAAGGCTAGAAAAGAAATATAATGCACCACTTATAGACACGATCCACACATAATAGTGTGTATGTCAATGTTCTTCCAAAACGTTATCATGTATACCCCCTTGTTGACCCATAACATTTCATATAGGGAAGTAGAAAGGATAAGTTAGATATGTATAACACATCTAGTGATGCACCTTTATATTAATAAGATAAAAGTATCCAGTTTCCTATTTGCTTAATATGGGTATAACATTTACCTGCGTTTAAGTATCCAATAGAATTAGAAAACACACATTCAAAATACAAATTAATATATAACATCCCATTTATATACCATATCCTCCCATCTTCAAAATGAAAATTTCAAAATCTATAACATGCCCCTATATGGTCTTATATCCACCTTGTATTGTTCATCTAAAACTTCTATTTATTTTCCCTCATTTATTTCATATGAAATGGTATAGTGTCAGTACCCATTTCCTACCCTTATTCAATCAATAATGCCTCGTGTTATTTCCTATGTTGCCTTTATTTAGTAATATGTTCTCATGTCTAGTCCATGTTATCCCTGTATATACATTAGTAAGGACCTTAAACTATACCATATTTAGGTCGTGTTCTAAAATTATAAAAATTTTGTCACCTTATGTCTAACTCTTTTTCACCACCTTTTCCTCCCATTTTCTCTCAAACTTAAGTTTCCTAGAGTTATTTCTAGATAATTTCACATATAAAACCTTTTTTTAACATACACTTAGATATTAGTAGTAGATTCGTTAATAAAAACACCCAAAAACAAAAAAGATGATTTTGTCAAATTTAACCAAAATATCTTTTATAATACCCTGAGATACTTAATCAAACTATCTACTAGTTGAATGCCATCCTAGTCAGTTTAAGTTCACCCAACCCTAAATTCTTAAACATGTTATATGAAATCAAACCAATATTATCTCCCAAGTCTATCAATATCATTTTAATCGAAAAAATTATCAATACTACAAGGAATAGTAAAACTCCCTAGATCCTTGAGTTTTTGGGGTAACTTGTTTTGTAAAACCATAGAGCACTCCTTATTTAATGTCACCATTGATAATTTCTTTGGCATCTTCTTATTGGAAAGGAGATCTTTAATACTTTTCACACTTTAAAATCTATCAAAGTTCTTTAATAAAAGGTATGTTAATATGTATTTTCTTAAAGAGTTCAACAAACTTACCTAATTTATTTTTATTTTTATTTATCTTAAGTATACTTGGGTATGGCATTTTCTATTGGTAATCTTTGACCACTTTCATCTTTGGCTCCTCTTCTTTCTATTTCTTTTATTCTCATCCTATATTTCTTGAACATCTTTTTCTCTTAAACATTTAGCTCCTTTTTGCTCTTCAAATTCATTGTATTCTCTTGCTCCCTTATGTTTGACTTAGTGTTACTAAGCAAAGTACTTTTTTTCCTTTTAAAGATAAGAGTAGCAAGCTATCTAATATAAATGTTAAAGATATAAATGAAGGCTTACTGATTTTGAAGATAAATTCAGTAATTTAGAACTAAGCCCTTGATGTGATAATGAATTTTTTCATGACCTCCTCAAGACTTAGCTTCCTTTCTTATTATTATTATTATTGAAATTCATGTAGAGTTTGATCATTCTGTGAAAAGTTAGGATGGCTTTGCTAACCCAAATTATAAGTTTTCTTGTAAGAGTTATTTTGAAATTGATTCCCTAACAAATTAATTACATTGATTAATTCCCCTATATTTTTAGACATTTAACATTTATGATTGGGGTGTCCACCATTATAAATATCACATCTCTCCATTTGTGTTGATTAAGCTTCCAAATATCACATCTCGCTATTTGCGTCAATTAAGCTTCCAAACTCATACTATCTGTCTTTATGCTAAGCTTCTAATTTCTCCTTTAATTTTGTCACCATATTGACATTGTGAATGTCACTTAATTTTTTCTTCAATCTTAGATGTCCTAATTGGTAATTGTTCAAAGTTATATTGTTAATAAGCTCTTATAATGTCTTAAGCAATTTAAAGCTAATAGTCCAACCCTAAGACGCATCAATCAAGTGTTTGGATGGGTAACTCAATCCACCATAAAAAGTTTCAATTTTAACCCAAATTGATTTTATAGTTTGGGCACTTCCTTAATGGTTCCTTCTACCTCTCCCACATCTCATTTAATGTCTAACTCTCTAATTACTGAAAGAAGAAAATGACATTCATAACTCTTGCTATTTATGTTAGAGGGAAGTACCTGGCTAGCTTCTTAATAAGCTTGTTCTAAATGGTAATGGATCCAAGAGGAAGACTTTAACCAGGATTTTTCTTTGTCCCTCAATGTAAAAGAAAGTAATCTCAATTGAATGGAATCAAACTCTATTAAGTTTAAATGTATCGTAGATCTCAAAAAAAAGTTTGCACTATAAGTATTAGAATCATTATTCGATAACTCATCAAATTACACAAGTTATTAAACCATTCAAATCATGTTGAGCTTGATCTCAAAATTATTTACTTCCAATCTTTATATAGAAACGACAGAATTTGTCCTATTCAGCAAAGGAATAGCATAGTTCCCTAAAATATGCTATCGTATTTATCTTTACATTATCTCTAGTAGCTATAACCTCAAAACATGATATTTAAAAAATAAACACAAGATCAAGAAAGAAAGTTTTCAAAGTAAATAAATATAAATGGAAAAGAAAATTTGATGAGATTAATAGAAAGAAATTTTTTTAATATCTTAATCCCTAACCATGGTGCCAAAAAAATGACTATGATATATGTATTCATTTAAAACTATGCTAAAGATTACTAGGCAAGTGCACCTATCATTCTTATAATGTTAACCTTAATGTCAAACCTACAAGGACTACAAGTACCAATACTAGCTATATTTCTAATATGTAATGTAATAAAATGAATGATTAATTTTACCGAAAACATTAATTGAACTAATCTAAAATACCAAACCAAAGTAACAAAAAAGACTGAAGTAACCATTAGATAAATAAGATCCAATTTTAGAATCCCTAGAAACTTTTCTATTCTTATAATTATTTTGATTTAATTATTAACCCTAATTTTTATAACAGTAAAAATTAAAAAATTATAACCATAACTTTTCAATAAATACGGCCCTTATCTTTAGGTTGATTAATTGAAATATTTATCTAATTAAAAACCCTAAGAATGCATTAAACTATTTTATGAATTCCTTTGAAATATTTGACTCTAATCTAAAAGATTTATATGGTTCTATCTCTAGGATTCCATGTAACTTATATCATTCATGTCATGATCTATCCGTATATATGATTTTTTAATGCCTAATATGAAATCTAAAATTGAATAAAAAAACTAGTAAATCTCAATTCAATAACAACGAATAATCATAAATAATTCATAATAAAACTTGGGCTTTTATTAAATAAAATAAAAAATGCAAAATAATAGTTTTAGGGTTCATCGTGTTAGGAAATCGGGTAGTGATCCGTTCTCGACTGCAGCGGAATAATTATGAAACTTTTTCGTAATCTTTGATTTCCCTAAAACCAAAATCTCTTAATTCTATAAAATGATTAACATAAATCATAATAAAGAAAAAACTTAATTCGTACCTTATTTCAAAACTTTATTTTTATCTTGTTATATCTCTCGAACCGTTCTCGAAACCGATTCGTTTCAACCACCGTAGTAGCACAAATGTCTGGCCTCTAACGGTATCTATAAAGTGAGTTGAGAGAGCTCTATAACTTTTACAGAGAGGGTTAAGCATGAAATACTAGTGCCATAAAGCTTAAGCCTATTTATAATAAGCTTAGGATGTTTTAGTAATTTAATTGAAATTAAATTATAATTTCAATTAAATTTTAATTAGAATTACAAATAATTCTAATTAAATACCAATTATGTTTATATAAGATTCAATATCTCATATTGATCCTTAATTATTAAATATCTCACATTTAATCATAAAGTTTCTCAAACTTTACAGTTAATTCCAACTTGATTAAATTAACTTTGCTCTCTTCAAACCATTCTATATGTGAGACCCATTAGGTTCCCAAATTTGTTGGCAATGATTATAAATTCTAATTCTAATTCATAACTAGAATTAGATAAATTAAAAATCCTTTTAATTTATCTTTAATTCTCTAATTAAACAATTTATAATGATAGATCAAGATTGGCGTCTAGTAACGCATTTTAACCACCCAACTATTTAGGAAAGTCAAAGTACTTCTGACTAACCTTTCTATGCATGATTTTTCCATATATTTCAATCCTTTCATCATATAATGTTCCGATTAGATATAGAGCATGGAATTATTGTCTACTATATTTTGAATCCAATCTTATTAGTTCTCCACCATTAGCTATCGATTCAATTAATGACTTTGTAAACTATTCACAAAATGTCATTCTATCTTAGCCAAGGATTTTCCGAATCAATACTAATCGAGAATAACGGAACATTCTCCCTAATTACTTTAGGGTGATGAATCCTATCTTGATCACACAACTACCTCCATATAGTTCATGCTACATCCAATGACTACTGATTAAACGACCCATAATTAAGTAGATCATAAGTAGTATCAAAACATAGCAATCCCCATACAAGATAACTTTGATGACCTCAAGTCAAAGGATCACGAATACAATCATCACAATGAGAATTTTATAGACATACAAGTAATGTTCCAAATGGATTTCTCATATCAGGTCTGTTCAGTGAACTTGTTCTTTAATAAGTACCCACACGTTTGTTTAAGATCGACTATTTCCTTCATAAGGAAAAACACAACATATGTTAGTCTTTTTACGTTCTATTAATGTCTAATCTTAATAGAATAATGACTAGGAACATTTAAGAATAATACATAAATGAAATATGAATCTCATAATTATAATCTCATTATAATTTCATTTGCAATGTACAATTATTCTATGGACTTTATCATATATATCTAAACATGTACAAGATAAATAATTCCTTTAAATAATTTGTCACTAAACTATAACCAAAGAGATTGGCTGTAGGGCATAAACCAACAATCTCCCACTTGCACTAAGCCAATCATTTAAGTATCTCATCCCATATCACCATATGACGATTATTCTACCGCTGGCTTAATAAGAGAATTTTATAAGATTCTCTATAGTGAGCACTTGCTTAAGTGTTACAACTCCCATCTTGAATATTATCATAATTAAGAAAATTTGCCTAAACACATTCTTGGATCTTCGATGAGACATTAGTTCCTTATGTATGCCTAATGGCTCTAATGTTCTACAGTACATTATTGTATTGAACAATGCGAAGAAACTCTATCAAGTTCATTAAAGAAGTTGTTAATCCAATTAATCATTTCTACTAAATGAAAAAGTATTATGGCTCAATTAACAACCATTGCTACATTAGAACCTTTCCAATACTATTGTTCTAAGTAAATAAACCTTAATTAGGATTTACTTCGAAAGTTATATCCTTATCATCTTGAACTCAAATATGAACTCACACATAGAGTAATGGATATCTTTAATACTTCATAAGTATCTAATATCTCAAACTCGAAATATATTTAGTACATTATCTATGTATTTGGACTTAGAATAAGCTAACAACGTCCAATATATCTCTATAGATCTAATTACCGAAATTAAATTATTACCTTTTTGCATATCCAACAAGAGTTGTTCTTGGACAATTATGTGTTCAACAATTGAAAATTATAATTGTTGTTCTCTATGAGTAATATGTCTCTGCATACTCCCACTAAAGAAGACAACTATACTCCCACTAACCTTCTTGTAGACATAAATTCACAATCATGTTCAATAATAAACTTTTGAATTCATCATGAAAGTGAATCTTTCAATGTCTCATAGCCTTTCAACTATACATCAAATGTATCATTAAAGGCATTAGTTCTAATTAGATGTAATTTTATGAGATTTGAACCTTCTAAATTCCTTCTTACTCCCTCTACTTATATTAAAAACCATTCTCCTACAAGTATACATTGAATCAAACAATTTGTTCAATAAATCTGTAGGATTATATCCAATCTTTTGGATATCTCATAACCTTTTATTATCTAATTTAGTTCTAAACTTAACGGATAATGTACACTTTGAGTCTGTCAAAGACTTAGTGTTTCATATCTAATATGAAATCTTGCTAATTGATTCAATTAGAACTATAGATGGTAAGTTATAGTACTAGGCATAACTATAAAAGAAATAATATTGCATCATACAATATCTCATATTATATTTTACTCCTTATATAAATCTATACTCTTATGAATTTAGTTGTGTAGGTATTCACCAAAGAATTTGATTCCTTATAGGTAACCAAAAATTTAAAACTCACCACAACGATCTCATCAAAGTGCTTCAGCATTCTCAATGCTTAATTTCTACTTAGATTTAAATAATTTGAACTTTTCAAAATTTTAAATCAACATTTCATTTAATACATATGACTATATCACATAAAGTCATTAGCAATATAATGAAATATAATATTATCCTTTTATGAATTGTTATTCCATCCAATATATCACATGTATAAGATTTAACAATTCAATACCATCATCATCTTTTCATCAAAGATTGATTTGGTTATTCTTCAACTTTACAAGTTTCACAAGTTCCATATGATTCATAATCAAAAAGATTCATATATCCTAGTATGTAACTCTATGATTCTCGTTGTGTTGATTTAATCAATATGGCATAAAAGGATAATCTAGGTTATCCACCTTTTCATTCTTGCTACGTTAAGCATAAGTTTCCTTTGATCCAACATATAAAAATTATTTGTATAAAATTGGATCAACCATTTTTACTTAACAATCTACTTCTAATCATGCATTGAACATTACAATAATGTTGAATCTAAATTTAGCATCAAATACTCATAAGCATAAATTAGAAATACATATGATATTTATCTTATCATATATAGGCAAGAGAAGTCATGCAATAATTTTCTTCTAATGACAATAATTATCATACTGTTGCTAAGCCTTTAATTGTAGTCCACAATTATGCTTTTAGTAGGCTAAATTAAGTGGAACAATTCTAACAAGGTATTATATCTTTCAGCTCTACTACCTGCAACCATTTGCATTTTGCTATCATGGTGTTAACATACATCTTACATGTTGTCATCAAAGTTTACGAGGCATTAGTCAACTCAAAATGTCAATACATTTTATCATATATATGATTTTGACATATCTTTACAACTTTGTCTCCATATCCTCCATAGGGATTATAGCAAAATTGCATAATAGGAACACATATTTCTATCTAACTTTGAGAACTTTTCTCAAACATAACCTATATCCAAAAAATTTGGTTTACTAACTTAGCATCAACTATACTAAACAAGGTAAGATTCACTCATAACATAATAAATGTAAGAAAGCAAGTAATCAATTATATACCATGACTACCAAATAAGATTATGACTTTAATCAAGCATTTGGTTACTCCCACCATTTTATTCGAAATAATAGCCCTCACTACTATTCGGAAAGATTACTCTAATCTTTCTAGCGGGCTAATATCCCATTCAAGTATAGTTAATCTTAAGTTTGCTCAAAAAAACCAATTGGACTTAAATTAGGTAGATAACAACTTTATTAATCACATCTCATGTGACTCCGAGATTCGTTAGGTAACAACTCTTGTCAAAATATATCTTATATATTGTTAATAACCTTGTCTCTAAATTCATATGATCATGAGTTTGCTCATCCAAGTCACACAAATTTAGTTAAGTAGAACCCATTATCACAAGACTAAACATGTTCGGGTTAAAACGACCTTGAATTTACTCAACAAGCCTATAATAAACAGAACTCTGGTTTATTCTTATAATAATAGAAGGCAATAATCACGTTCTTAACGTGTACTTAATATTTTAACGAGAGATTTTAATTTCATTTGTCTCATCAATCACAAAATTGCATGTAAAATATCATGTATATAAAATATACAATTTATCATGCATCTTATATATATATCAACCATATAAATAAAGTATGCAATTTATGCACTCATAATCAAATTATATGCATAAAATATCAAGTTTGGTTTGATTCTAGTTATTGATCTTCATAATCTAAAATAACATTTCCAACTCTTTGGAAAAATTAAAATAGATTAA